>CM053591.1:60022893-60043903 GCA_028646515.1 Pseudochirops corinnae | reverse complement strand
AGAAAAACACAGCAGGCAAATTTCACCTCCTTCATAATACTGAGGAAGTAGGGGGAGAATGCACTTTTGCTTAGGCATTCCCTACTTTCATAGGGAATAATAATTCAGGAAGGAATAATAATAGCTAACATTTATATAATATATTATATAATGTATATTATATATTTATATTATATTATATTATATTGTATATTACATTGTATTATATTATATTATATTAATGTTATGTTATGTGTATTTTATACTTAAATCATATATAATAACATTAATATATGCCAGTTGCTTTTACAAATGTCTTCTCATTTGATCCTCACAACAGTCCTAGGATATAGGTGTTATTATTATCCCCATTTTATTGATGAGGAAACTGAGGCAAACAAGGGTTAAGTGACTTGCCTAGGATCACACAACTGGTAATAATAATAGCCAACATTTATTTGGTGCTTGCTGACAGGTACTTTACAATTATTATCTCATTTGGTCCTCACAACAACCCTTGGAGGTAGATACTTATTATCCCTACTTTACAAATGGGGAGACTGAGGTTTCATGGTTTGCCTAGGGTCATACATCAAGTATATGTCAGAGATCAGATCTGAACTCAAGTCTTTCAGATTCCAGCCCAGGCTCTATCCACTGTGCCACCTAGCTGCCCTATTATTCAAATTTTCAATCACACTTCTATGACTAAAGTGCTCATAACATCAACAACCCCACCACATCCTCTGATGCTTACCAAGTTCAGGGGTGGAATGAGGTTTGTTTCTTTTTTTTTCTACCTGGAAAGATCTTCCTTGGAAATTTAGAAAGCTTCCCACGCTGGCCTTTGAAAAGTCACAAAAAGGAGAGGAGTCTGGGAAGATAGTATAGTAGATCAGAAAATTCCAAGTTCTCAAGATTTTCTCCCACAAAAGAGTTAAAATAGCACCTTAGGGTGAACCAAGTGTGGGTGGAGATAAATAAAAACAGGGGGATAACCCAGGTCCTCTTGGGACAATTTGAGAAGATCTGAAGGGAAATCCCAGGACAAGGTTTGGTCTCTATGAAGAGTAAATACCTCCAAGCTAGGTTCAATTTTAAGCCCAAGCTGGTAGCCTCTTTAACAACAAGTGGCAAGCCCTGGAGTTGGTTTGAGAGGCTGTCTCATCTCCAGCCACAGGGACTTTGACCCCCAGGACAGTGACAGGAGTTGGGTGTCTGAGCCCAGGAAGATTGAGGGAACCTCTGCTGACCAGGAATCCCAGACCCAGCTGTGCTGAGAGCAGCTGGGGCAAGAAGGACCCAGCACAGGCCTGGTGAGTGCAGAAGTGAGGCAGAGAGCCCCTGGCTATGGGTACTTACAGGAAGTTGGAGGTTTTGCTTTGATTCCAGGCTAGAGGGAAGACCTGAAGATTTGGGGCAAGAGGCACCATTTCCCATACTCCAGGGCTAGAGGTGACTACAAATAAAGGAGCCATTACCACAAAAAATGCATAGGCAAAAGAGAGCGAATCCAACCATAGAAAACTATTATGGGAATAGAGATGACCAGAGTTCATCTTCAGAGGAAGATACTGAAGCAAAGAAACCCCCAAAGAGTAACATCAAATGATCACCTGCCCAAAAAGAATTTATTTCTATATCTTCTGATCTCTAAAAAGACTTTAAAAATCAAATGACAGAGAGGGAGGAAAAACTAAAAAAAGAAAATAAGAATAAACCAAGAAAAGCAAGAAGGGTATAAAAAGAACGTCAACCAACTAGAAAAGGAGATCCAGAATCTTAAGGAAGAAAATGACACCTTGAAAAGAGAATTGGGCAAAGTGAAGCCAGTGAAATTATAAGAGATCAAGAAATGATTAAACAAAATATGAATAATGAAAGAATAGAAGAGAAAGAAAACATCTTATGAGAAAAACAACAGATTTGGAGAATAGATCAAGAAGAGAAAATATAAAAATAATTAGACTAACTGAAAGTTATAATCAAAAAAAGAATCTTGATACAAAAATACAAGAAATAATTAAAGAAAATTGTCTGAAAACATTAGAACAAGGGGAAAAGTAGAAATAGAAAAAATCCATCAATCACCACTTAAGAGAGATCCTATGAGGAAAACTCATAGGAACATCATAGTCAAATTCAGAAATCCCCAGCTCAAGGAAAAAGATATTAAAAGCATCAAGATTGGAACAATTTAAATATGATGGTGCCATAATTAGAATTACACAAGACCTAATGGCTGAGACATTAAAAGACCACAGGTCTTGGAACACAACATATTAAAGAGCAAAAGAACTGGGTTACATAACAAAGACTAATTATAAGGAATCCATAAGGATAGACTGTTTACTTTTTATATATGTAAAATGTATGTCTAAGATTCTTATTAATAATTGAGTAGTTCATAAGAAAGATTGGGGTAAACCTGAGTATGATATGAATTTAAAAGGTAAAACCATTTAGGAACAGATTAAAAGAATAATTATTTTATACAAATGAGGAACAAGAGGAAGAATCAATACACAGGAATTAAATGGGGGAGGAGGGCTAGTAGTTTTGGTAACCTACTTTCATAGGGAATAGGTTCAAGAGGGAGCAATACATATATATTTAAAAGAGTATAAGAAGAAATAAAATGGTAGGGGCATAGGGAGGGAGGAAGGACAAAGAAGGGATCTTTAGAGGGGAGGGTGAAGGAATAGGTAAATAGGGGTATAGAAGGGTGTTTAGATTTATGGGAATGGGAGGAGAGGGGAAGGTTCCTTGGAGGGGGGTAGGCAAGTCATAGAAAGGCTAAGTAGTGGGTAAAAGTAAAGTAGAGGAGGCAAGAGGGATAGGAAACAAGAGATATGCACAAATATAAAAACAAAGATCAGGAGTAGAATAGGTTTGGGAGAGTATATTTCTCCCTATGTGTATAGATGTACGTGTGTACATATATATCTATAGCTATGAAGAAACATATCTAAACTTTATTGTAGTGGGGGGGCTTGAGAAGAAGGGGAAAAAATAATGAAGTAAAAATGTGCACAGCAGAGAAGAAAAGAAACCAAAGAAAAACACAAGAAAGCAAAGATGGACAATTCTCAACACAATGAGTATTATTTATCACATAGGCTTTCTCGAAATGAAAATTTATTGTTACATATTTTGAATCCTCTCACGTGCTGTGATACACATGACATGCTTTTTTCTTTCTTTCTAACTTTGTATTTAAGTTCAAAAATTTAAGTTTATGGCATATTTTTGTTTCTTTTCTCTATTCTGCATTTGCATTTTGGCATTTGAGTGTAAAATAAAATTTTGGAGGAAAAAAAGAAGTCACAAAGGCAAGTATTAGAAAAAAAAATGCCCTGAAAGACAACATCCCCTTGACCTCCATCATCTATAACACACCTCTAGGCAAGATCCCCTTGGAACAGTACAGAGGGAGACACTTAAGAGCATCAGCTCTTGCACAATTCATAGAAATCTCAGAGATGGAAAGGACAAGTCCAGTCCAACCCCTTGTTTTTACATATGAGGGAAACTGAAGCCTAGAGGAAGCAGGGTCAGATATCAAGGTAGAGGCAGAGCTGAGACTAGATTAACATCTGACTTTTCCATCCTACAAATCACTTTCCTCTCCCTTCTTTCCAAGCACTTTATAGATGTGCAGAGTTCAGAACTGCTTCTTCTCTGTGGTTATCATCCTGAACAGTCAATCATAAACATTAATTTATACTTAATGTCAACCAGGCACTGTGCTAAGTGCTGGGGATCAAAAAGAAGCAAGACAATTCCTGTCCTCAAGTAGCTTACAGTCTAACAGGGAAGAAATGTATCCTTTGGGTAAGATTCATTCAGACAAGGTCATATTCAGTAGAAGTGCCTCATTTCTTATTCTCCCGAGGTTAGACCTAATGACTTTCTCGTTTTCTGTTATTGTTCAGTCATTTTTCAGTTGTGTCTGCCTCTTCCTTACCCCATTTCGGGTTTTCTAGGCAGAGATACTGGAGTATTTTGGCATTTCCTCCTCCAGCCCATTTTACAGATGAGGAAACTGAGGCAAACAGGGTTAAGTGACTTGCCCAGGGTCACACAGCAAGTAAGTGTCTGAGGCTGGATTTGAACTCAGGAAGATGAGTCTTCCTGACTCCAGGAGGCTGGGCACTGTGCCACCTTGATGCCCTTTTTATGTTTCTTTCTACCTCTTTAACTATGATCCTTCCTTCTAAGGGGAGGTGGAGGGAACAGGAGTGGAGAGGGGACTATGGTTGTGGAATGCTGTATATAGTATCAGATTGGTTACTTCTTTAGGAAATTTTTAAAAACTCTTTTCCTTTGTTACAAGGTGAGGGTTCAATGGGAAAGGCAGTATACTGGGAGAGAACTGGTGTAAAAAAAAGACATCAACAAAAATTTTTAAAAATAAAATAAACTTGGGTCAAAAAAGCTTGGGTGGTATTTTCTCCTGCTTTTTGTTGTTGTCGTTGTTGTTTGCTTTGGAGGTTATCAGTTTGGGAGAAATATGAAAGTACAATTTGATTTCTTTTTTGTTGTTGTTTTTTTAATTCATGTTTGTTTTATTCTTCACACTTGGTTGCTCTTTAGTATTCTTTGCAAGATCTTTTCTCCAGGGGGGGCTTAGACTAGCTGTTCTGCTCTTTCATAAGCTTCGTGGCTCAGATCCGCATTTGCATACATAATCAGAACTGTCTGTCTGAGCCCTGTCTATCCTGGAGGCAGCCCTGGTTAGAGGAGGTCCCGGCTGCACCAGGAGACGTGGGTGGCATCTGTAAGCCTCAGAGGGCAGCCCGCCTGCCTCAGCTATCACAGCCTTTAAGCATCAGGTTGGGTCCCACTGGGCCACCTAGTCTTTAGGATCAAGCCACTTTCACCACAGCATATTCTATTGCCTTTCTATTTCCATTGCATTTTTCCTCATAGTCAAAGGAAGGACTTCTTCCTTCACTCTACCTTTACCTCCAGAGGCAGCACGGAAGAAGTACTGAGTCTGAGGACTTAGCCTCGGTAAGACTGGGATTCAAATCTCCCCTTGGATCCTTGGGAGCCCTCGATACTGGGTACATCCCTTAGTGTCCTACGTCACAGGGGTATTGTGAGGATCAAATGAATCCATGCTTACTAAGGGCTCTCTCTCCTTCCCCTCCTCTCCTCTCCTCTCCTCTCCTTCCTTTCTCTCTCTGTCTGTCATATAGATACATATACATAGATATATATACAGGCATCTATAAATGCATATTAACATACACATATATTTTATATTATATTATGTTATATTATATTATATTTTATATCATACTGTATCATACCATATCCTATCCTATCCTATTCTATCCTATATGTTATGTTGTCATATTATGTTATGTTATATATTATATTATGTTATATCATGTCATGTTATGATATGCTATACTGCATTTTATCCTATTATATGTCTCTGTATATATACATATATGTACACATATGTGTGACTCATTCTCTCTCTCTTTCTCCACATACGTATGTGTATTTTTGTTGATCTTATGTAATTTTTCATTAATGTCTGACCCTGTGACCACATTTGGGATTTTCTTGGTAAAAATACAAGAGTGATTTGTCATTTCCTTCTCCAGCTCATTTTGCAAATGAGAAAACTGAGGTAAATGGGGTTAAGTGACTTGCCCAAGGTCACACAGCTGTTAAGTGTCTGAGGCCAGATTTGAACTCAAGAAAATGAGTCTTCTTGACTCCAGGTCTGGCACTCTATCTATTGTACCACCTAGCGACTCTCTCTTTCTCTCTATAGATATGTATGCATATATGTATATGTGTGTATATATGTATATATATGTGTGTGAGTATATATATGTAAGCATATATGTATATATGTAAGTATATTGTGTGAGAGAGTTATTATTATTATTACCTATAAAAAAGAACCAGGCAGCATCTAGTTCACATAGTGACATTGCAGTGAATAGGGCGATGAACTTGGAATCATAAAAGACCTGAGTTCAAGTTCAGCTTTCCATACTTAACACCTTTGACTTTAGATAAGTCAACCTCTGTATGTCTCAATTTCCTCATCTCTGAAAATGAGAATAATAACAGGACTTACCTCCTAGAAATGTTGTGAGAATCAAATGAGATAAGTTTTGCAAATCACTCTACAAATGTTGAAATGCTGTATAAATGCCAGCTCTTGTTATTAGCAACAGAAGCAGTAGTAGTAGTAACAGCAGCAGCAGCAGCATTAATGAAGGGAAATGCCCAATGTCTGACAATATCTACCTGCCTATTTGCCCTATTCCCTGGAATTTCCACCATTGGAATCTCTGGATTAAGTCAGGGATTCTTAACCTGGGAGTCCAGAAACTTGTTTTTCTTTTCTTAAAAAAAAAAAATTTTTTTATAACTGTACTTCAAAATAATTGGTTTCCTTTGTAATTCTATATATTTTATTTTAAAACTTTGCATCAGAGTTGATAGGCTTCACCAGACTGCCAATGCCAAAGGCATCTATAACACCAAACAGGTTAGGAAGCCCTGGCCCTTGAATTCTTCTTTTAAAATATAAATACATGTTTGAATCATTAGGTTAATAGGCATAGAGAGGATGGAGAAATACTTTATCGGGTCATTCTGAAAATGAGTATTTTGACTGAAGGAGAAGGGAATGGGATGAGGGAGTTGGATTGAAAGGGAGGTGAACAGACTGAGGGGCTTTTCAAAGAATGATTTAGAGGTGTTTAGGAGTGCCCCAAAGGGGCACATTGTGTGAGGTAGCAGAGTGGAACCCTGAGCAATCAGGGGGCACCGTACACTTGAATAAATGAAGTACAGAGCTAGCTTTTGTTCAGTCATTTTCAGACATTTCTGATTCTCCCTGATCCCATTTGGGGTTTTCTTGGCAAAGATTTTGGAGTGGTTTGGCATTTCCTTCTCCAGCTCATTTTACAAATGAGGAAACTGAGGCATACAGGGCTAATTGACTTGCTGGGGTCACACAGTAAATGCTGAGGTGCTGCAATGAATAGTGTTGAACTTGGAGTTAGGAGGATCTGAATTTAAATCCTCCCTCTGAATTCAAATCCTCCCTCAGACATTTACTGGCTATGCCACCCTAAGCAAGTTACTTAATCTCACTTAGCCTCAGTTTTCTGATCTGTAAAATGGGGATAATAATATCCCTTACTTTCTAGGATTGTTGGGAGGGCTAAAGGACAGATAGTTGAGAGAGGGAGGGAGGGAGGGAGATTGCTTTACAAACTTTTGGACCCTCTGGATAAATATCAGCTATAATTATTTAGAGGGAGCAGAGATGTGGTGAAGCCAGCTCTTATCCAGCTCAGTTGATTGTTAAATCTTCAGTGTGAGCATTTACACCTCGGAAATCCACAAATGCTACAAATCAAGGCTTGATTTACTGTTTAGCTGATTGACGACTTAAGGAAGGGAGGAAGGAAATATTAATAATGTAGTTCAAGCTTTTTTTTTTAATGCGTGGTAGGTTTTCATTTGGGAACAAAGGGAAAAGAGAAGTGGATAAATATTTCCCCTGATTTCATCATTTTTGCCCATGACTGCCCTGCTGATAAAGCCCCATATCACACAGATATATATGCGTTTGTGTGCATGCTCACATATAAACCCTATTTTAAAATAAGCATCCCACAGCAGCAGAATTCACAAAACGAATATTCCCTTGTTCTGTGAAACACTCTGAGTCTGACTATAGAAGGAACATGAGAAAGATCCAGCTGGGGGCACACCTGTAGCAGCCTAAGAAGACACTTCGTTTGCCCGACTGAGGAGGGTGACATGAGACTAAGCCATGGAGACAGTTCCAGCCATTGGCAGCTTGCCGAGGAGTTCCCACAAGGGCCCAGTCATTTCCCATACCTCCTTTCTCAAGAGCTTTGTCAGGAGGCCGGTGCCGACCTGTCCACACCCAACTGTTTAAATGCCCCAAGGGGGGAGACCCCCTGCCGAGAGAACTCTTAAATCGCCTCCTGCTGTGATGAGACTCTCTCTCCCCTGGTTGGCCTGGAGTGACAGTGATAGATTAAATGCACCAATTAAATTAGATCCTATTTTAAAGAGCTTGAGCTGGATTTACTTTTAATTATAGCGCTTGTGCTCACTGATGAGGTATTGTAGGGGACTTAACAATGGGCTGATTGTGCATCCGAGTGTGCAGAGAAACGTTTCCTGGTACAGATTGGGTCAGGTTTTTTCCTCCAGTGTAGCTCTGGGGAGAAAAGAAGAGGAAGGGAGACAGGGAGTGGGAGAGGGAGAGGGAGAAGAGAGAGGGAGAGGAACAGAGAGAGAGAGAGAGAGAGAGAGAGAGAGAGAGAGAGAGAGAACCTTCCCGTCTCCAACTAGCGGAAGACAATTTTTATTTTATTTGTCTCATGCTTTATAAGACACTCGTTTCTGGGGAGCCCTGATGGTTCATAAATCGGGCTGGGGAGGGTGCCTTTAGGGAGTGCTTCGCATCTCTCCCTCCTGTGGTTTTCCCAATGGGAAGGCCATTCATTGCTGGGTTCAGGAAATCCTAGCTCCTAAAGACGCTCCCCTAAGGCTGCTGATAAAACGCCAGCGTTCTTCCCAGGCTGTCTGCCATCCCTCGCCTGAAGTGCTGGCTCTCCTCTTCATCCCCACCACCCTGTGGGACCCAGCCAGAGGCTTAAGAATCGATTGCTCAGCCATTGAGAGAGCTTTAATGACAGATTCTCTGTCCTTTGCCAGAATAATTGGTGGCCCCAGGCCGGCGACTGGATCCACCAAGCCAGAGGGGCTCCCGCGAGGTCAGCTGCTGCATAAGCAGACCCAGCTCCGCCCAGGCTTGAAGCGCGATCTTGGCAGTCCTATAACCTGTTTATGTTTCTGCTGCTAACTCAGTGGGGGAAAAAAAAAAAAAAGGCGCAATAATGCCCCGGCTGCCCACTTGGAGTTTTTTGGAAGCGTAACTAAATCACTGCCTTTCCTTTGCTGAAACGTTTCGATCTTGTAAAATAAGGCAAGAGAGTAAAAAAAAAAAAAAAGTACTTGTGTGTGCGCGCGCGCGTGGGCGCGCGCGCCCCACATGCGGTCTCACAAAGGCATCCCTTTTCCATGAGACTCAGCTACACACCAGGATGCCAGGGTCTACCAATCGGGGACTTTGCCACCTGCCCCAGTGCCAAGTGCACCCCCACCTCCTACTTTCCCACTTTCTATAATTTTACTCTTGCTCCGGGAATGATAATCAGAAGAATACCACAGCTGCTGCTAAAAAGAATAGACACCATTGCCCTATGACTCCACTCACCATGTTGTAACTAACTAGACTGACATTCCCTTCTCTGCTCACAATTCCCCTATATCATTAGGGGATCTGGACTTGAATTCCTCCTCAGATAACTTCTTAGCTCTGTCACCATGGACATGTTACTCTTTCAGTCTCAGTTTCCTCATCTGTTAAATGGGGTTAATAACGATAACCTCTATGCAACGGGGCTGTGGGGAGGATCAAATGAGATGATACATGTATGGCACTTTGCAACGCTTAAAGTGAAACATAAATGTTAACTGTTATCATTGTTATATGTGTTGCATCACCTTATTAGAATGTAAGCTCTGTGAGGGCTGAGGATTTTTGTGTTTGTGTCTCCAGCATGTTTCCAGGTGTTGCCTGGCACATTGTAGGAGCTGAATAATGGCATGTTGATTTTTCTAATCAATTGATTCTTGCCACTAAAATGTTTTATATTCGTATAGCATCTTACCAATGGCTGCCACTTAAGATGATCTCATTTGACCTCAGAACAGTCCCAACGAAATTCCCTTACAGGAAGCCTTTCTCAACATCTCTTAATTCTAGAGCCTTCCCTCTGTTAAGCATTTCCTATTTATTCTGTATATGGTTTGCTTTGTATTTTTTGTTTCCATGTTGTGTCTCTTCACGGCTCCCCCCTCCCATTAAATAATAGAACCCTTGAAGGTAAAAATTGTCTTTTGCCTCCTTTTATATCCCCTGGAACTTAGGAGAGGCTTAATAAATGTTGATTGATTGACAAAAGTGATGGCACGAGATTTAGCATCCCCATTTGATAGATGAGGAAAATAAAGCCAGAGAAGACTAGGTGATTTTCCTATAATTCTACAAAGCCAGCAGAGCCTGTGTGGAGGTCCAAATCTCCTGACCCTTAATCAGAGAACCACAGTATTTAAGACAAGAAAGGATATTAGAGATGGTGCAGTCCAGAGGGATCAAACTCTTGGCAAGCTGGCCTCGTATAGTCAGCAAAACTCCAGCATGCAGATCTCTAACTAGATTAAAATATAATTGGGAAATGTTTATCAGAATAAATAAAAATACATTATACCATAGATAGTGTTAAATTGTGGTTTTCTAAGTCAATATGAGACCTTCAGGGATCCCTTTCTATTTGACTTTGACACCACTGACTAATCTATCTGGGTCCAGAGCACTAAAGTTTTGAATAATTTAGCTCTGGGGCACCTGGACAGGACTTCAATGAACCCCAGCATGTGAATAAATGAAAGCCCCTCTCCCTAGAAGCTAGGCTCCTGAACCTATCTCAGACTATAGTGCTGGGTCTTAGTCTCAACTTTAGAGGAGAAAGAGGAAGTGGGGGATGAGGGGAGAGGAAAGGAGTGGGCACAAAAGCCCAGTTTTTGGCCCCCAAAGTAATTCCTTATAGTTAGACTAGGATCAGAGATTGAGAGATGGAAGCAGAGTTAGATGACCTGGTAGTCAGACCCTCTCAGTTTATAGATAAGGAGGCTGGTCACACATTAAGTGGCAAAAACTGGATTCAAACCCAGGTCCTCGGATTCCCATTTGAGCCCTCTCTTCACCCCAATTTCCATCATACCTTCTGCAGTGGACAGAGTATTAAATTGAGAGTCAATCGCAGTTGTCTCCTCTCTGTCACTAACTCTCTTCATGAGGTTGAGTGACTCATTCAATTTCTCTGGTCCCATTTGTTTATCCCATCTTGTCCCTCCTTTGTTCTGGAAGAGGACCAAGGGCCTCAGGAACGTGACATCTAGACTTGCTAATGGATTGTATTTAAATGAGTCAGGGCAGTGCAAAGTCATCATCTCTCCTCCTGAGTCCCCAGTCCCAGTCACCTTAGGAAGGGGTGATGGGTGGGACTAGACACCCCTTGGACTCTCTTTCCAGTTCAGAAACTCTCTAATTCTGTCCTAATTGGCTGTATGAGCAGGAACAAACCGGCACCTCTGTTTTTCCTCAACTCATGCCCTTCTCACCACAATGGGAAGTTGCAGGGACTGTCACAAAAGCACTTAGAGAGCCTTGAATGTCACAAAGGACTCTGGATGGGAAATCCTGATAAATTTTTGGTTTTGGTTTTCCTTCCCCGCTGAACTTTATTTGTTTAGAAAATGAATTTAAAGCATTAAGCCCACCAACCCTGTTCCTCGGGTATTCAAAGTCAATGATTTATAAGTTGCCTGCTATATGCCAGACATTGTATTTGATGCTGGAGATAGAAGAGGAAAATAAATTAAATAGAACCTGCCCTCAAATAGCTTACATTATACTGGGGGTCTGAGGGGCAGAGGAATCAAATAGAGAAATGTCACCCCAAAATATTTACCAAGAAAATAAAGTTACCAGATTAGTTAGAATGTAGGTCTGAAACAAAATAATGTGAAATCAGGTGAAGAAATAGGTTTGATCCAGATCTTTCTTTTCTTGTCTTTTTTTTTTTTTTTTGATGAGGCAATCAGGGTTAAGTGATTTGCCCAGGGTCATACACCTAGTGAGTATCAAGTGCCTGAGGTCGAATTTGAATTCAGGTCCTCCTGACTCCAGGGCCCCTGCTCTATTCACTGAGCATCCCCTGATCCAGAGTTTTACAGGGACAGGAAAGTTTGTATTTTACCCAAGAGTCAACAGGTAACCACTAGGGTTTTTCAGACGAAGTAGTGTTGTGGTCAGATATGCATTTTAGGACTATAAATATGGCAGCTGCATGGGAATGGACTGGAGAAGGGAAAGACTGGAAACAGGAAAATTAGGATGTTATTGCAATAGTCCAAGTGAGAGGGGATGATGCCCTGAATTAGGATATTGCTTCTGTGAGTAAAGAAAAGACACCAGATGCAAGTAGGGACCACTGGGGGAGGCCAGGGGAAGGCAAGGGAGAGCCCAGAGTCTCATCTAACCAAATCATACAACTCTTTGCAAAGTGAGCCCCAAACCAAAACCTCACATCAGGGTATATACAGCCTTCTCTTGGCTCAGAGAATGTCACAACCCTGTTGACCCACTGCCCAATCACAAAATAACAAGGTGTGGGTGTTCCTGAAAAAACAAGCCTCCCGACACAGGCTCCATATGACCACATTCAGCCTATTAAGGGGCAGAGTATATTTTCAAATCAGGAAAGGTTCTCAGAGTCACTTAAGCCTATCAATGGGGCCAAGAGACAGGGAAGATCTTCAGATTCCCATTACAGCACCATAAGATTCTGGGACACTCTGGGCTATATAAGACAGCAGTCCTAAAGCAGAGGTTGACTTATGCATCTTTGAAATTTTGAGTGAAATTTTGAGACCTGGCCATGGGGTTGCCTAGTAGAGACTCTCCTTAAAGGGAAATGGGTTTACATGTCCTGGTCATGACAGAGGTCCACCTTCCCATTCTGGATAAAGGCACTATGCAGTCCAGTCATTTTGCCCCCTGAGGCAGAGTAGCATGCAAACCCATGGAAAGAAGAGGGATCTATGGGGTGGTAGGGCTAGGTGTTGTAAGGAGAAAACAAAAGGTAGGAGTAGAGGACAAGGAACAACAGCAGATGGAGGGGAGCTAAGCCTGAGGAGAGCCAGCAGCACAGGGAAAGAGGAAATGGCATTTCTGGGTTTGCTTTTATTGACATTCCAAAATAAATATAGGGAGGCAGTTAGTTGGCTCAGTGGGCAGAGCACTGGGACTGGAGTCAGGAAGACTTAAATTTGAATGAGGTCTTAGACACTTACTAGCTATATGACCATGGGAAAGTCACTTAACCTCTGCCTACCTCAGTTTCCTCTGTTGTAAAGTGGGGATAATAACTTGCAGGGTTGTTGTGAGGATTAAATGAGATGATATTTGTAAAGCACTTGCCATGCATACAGTAGGTGTTTAATAAATGTTTATTTCCTTCCTCCCAGGACACCCAAGGATAAGCCTCCTTGGCACTCCAGGTTGGCGTTTCTCTAGTTGAAATGGTTAAAACAAATAAAAAAGTCACAGGTACTAGCCACCTGCCTATATAATCCTGAAGAGGAAAAAGAAGAGCTTGGATTAGAGTAAGACAGAGGAAGTGTCTTCTTTTCTCTCTAAACTATTGCTAAAGGACTTGATGTTCTCCATCACATACATAAATAGACACACAAGCACACATATGCCTAAATGCATTACCGTACGTGTATACACATTCACACTTACACGTGTCTATATAGATGTAAAGCTTTAAACACAGGCTCACACCTATACGTATACATATGCATGAACATGAACTATCACATGTGCACTTAGCCACAGCAGAGTCAACACGCACTCAGAGACACTGTCCCGAATTCACTAAGGCAGCTCCCTCTGTGTGGTCATGCCCTGTGAACCATTTACCCTCCAATGGGCCGTAACTGTCTTGTTTCTGATTAGTACAGTAGCTTCCTGCTTTCACATTTCACAGATGTAAAATTGGACTTTGAAATGCCCTTCCAGCTGCGTTATTATTTTTTTTTAAGCTTCCAGGTGAGGAATTTTAATGAAATTTCTGCAGGCATCTTTGAGCTGCTGGGTTCTCCCAGGTGATTTCCTTTGAATCAAGCATCCTTGGGAGGGTGTAGATTTTAAAAGCATCTACCCTGAACATCTGCAGTCAGAAGGGGACCCCCTAGAGATGTAAGAAGAACAGTCTTTTCAGTTTAAGGAGGAATCCTGCTCCAGAAGTGGAAGGCACCCTTCCATGTATGTCAGTGGTAGTGGTGGTAGTGGTAGTAGTAGTGGTGGTGCTGGTGGTGCTGGTGGTGCTGGTGATGATGTGGTGGTGCTGGTGGTGCTAGTGGTAGCGGTAGTGGTGGTGGTGCTGGTGCTGGTGGTAGTGGTGGTGCTGGTGGTGGTGGTGCTAGTGCTGGTGCTGGTGCTGGTGGTGGTAGTGGTGGTGGTGGTGGTGGTGCTGGTGGGTGGTAGTGGTGGTGGTGCTGGTGCTGGTGCTGGTGGTGCTGGTGCTGGTGGTGGTAGTGGTAGTGGTGGTGCTAGTGCTGGTGCTGGTGGTGGTGGTGGTGGTTTACAAAGAACAACATATGTTTTAAAAAAAGACATGATTTATTCCTTACAATTGGGGGGGCACATATTTATATTTATTTACATACATACATGTCTTCCTGGGTACACTGTAAGTTCCTTGAGGATGATGACTGGTTTTTGTCTTTGTAAGAGGGGATGTTATGGTATCTTGTTTTGCTCTTACAAAAGTTATTGGGAGATAATCAGTAGCTGTGAGGAAGTTTGCTCATCTTATTTTACTAAGACAATGACCTTCCTGGTGCCAGGGAGAACTAGAAAGGTGCAGTGTGATAAATAGCTCCAACCCTAGAGGTCACAACCTGGTCACAAGTATCCTCACTACCATGCCTACATAATCTGCCAAAAAAGGGAATGTAGGGAAATAAAATGAGGCATTTGAACTAACCCTAACTCTAACCAGAAGGACCCTCACTTCTGCTTCTGTATTAGTGTGGGTGTTCCTAGGGAGCACTACACCTGCTTCCTTAAGGGAAGCTTGATAAACACCTTCCTCTGCACACTCTTTTTCTGAGTTCTTTCAGTGAGAAGAGGTTTGCCATGTTAAGGGGCATATCATGTGAATCTTCCTGAGGGCACGTGATCTGGGAAGCAGTGGACAGTGGAAGCTCGCCTGGGCTAACTCTCTGACCCTGCCTGCGATGTCCTGTGATCCCCACAAGTGTGTTCCTCACAGTATACCTCCAAGGTTGGGCACGGTTCCTGGTGACTAGTAGATATGTGGCCACTGGATAGGGTGCCGAATCTGGAGTCAGGAAGACTTAAGTTCAAATCCAGCCTCAGATATTTACTAGCTATATGACCCTGGGCAAGTCACTTAACCCTGTTGGCCTCAGTTTCCTCATCTGCAAAATGGGCTGGAGAAGGAAATAGTCAGCCATCTCAATATCTCTGCCAAAAAACCCCAAATGAGGTCAAGAAGGGTCAGACATGACTGAAAAAACTGATGAACAAAAACAGCGCCTACCTCTTAGAGTCAGGGTTTTTGTAAAGATAAAAAAGAAAGATGCTATTTGTAAAATGCTTGGCAAATCTTAAAGCACTCCAGAAATTCTATCTATTATTGCTGTTATTTCTCTGAGATCTAAACCTTGTATTCACCAGCAGACTTGTTTCCTTCTTTATTCAGAATCCCTGATAATGGGATTTTGCTGGAGGGCCTTCACACATCCCTGTTAATGCTTGGCCCCTTTGTTTCATTAAGCAGCCAGGGAAAGGGGCAGCTGTTAAAAGCCAGGGAGTATAATTGACTGAACAGAGACATTCCAATTTGGGGACTTGCCTGGTGAGTGAAAAACTCAGCAGCACCAGTGAAAATAGCCAAATTCCAGGCCACATGATGGCATTTCTTTTGCATGGCAGGACACTCTAGCAGAGTAGCCCACAAAGTCAAGAGGTGCCATGGTTATCTCGCGTTTCAGGAAGGAACAGGAGCCAATCTAACAAGTCAGTCAGCATAAGAGTCAGCAGGCTCTGCCTGTTGCCTGAAATTAATATAAGCACCCTCATAAGTATCCATCCCTCACATCCACACCCACATACAGCATTTCTGGTCCTAGGCAAAACTGAGAAACAGGCAAAATTCATCTTTCGGCAGTCTTCAGTTTCAACAAATGCCCATCCCCACCTGTGTTCACTGCATGCATTCTGTTTGCTGGTGACTTGATTAGATTCCGCTTACCTCAGTCTGATGGCATTGGTGACACCTACTATGTGTAAAGCACTTTACTGGATAGTAAATAGAGTGCTGGACTTGGAAGCAGGAAGGTCTAGGTTCAAATCCTGCCTCAGATACTTATTAGTTCTACAATGCTAGAAAATTCACATAACCTCTCTTTTCCTCAGTTTCCTCATCTGTAAAATGAGTAAACTGGACTTAATGACCCAGAAGTTCCTTTGTAGGCATAAATCTATGACCTCTCATCCAATGATCCAATGAATAAAGCATTTATCCTGCCCTTATTGAGAGTAGGATTTAGTAACAGGCTGGGGAGAAGCTACAACCTACCACAAATAGAAAGAAGACATAGTACTTTCTATACTAGAAAGATACAGAGAGCTGAGCACTATACAAAGATGTGTAATCTACTTGGACTGGGAGAAAGTGCTGAGAATTGTGGTGAATTCCTGTAATCCCAGCTGGTAAGGGAAGCTGAGGCAGGAGGATCATGTGAGCTATAGTAGGGCTAAAGCAACTGGGTGTTGGCACTAAGTCTGGTAATAGTGTGTTGGAAGGTAGGGATGGAGGCAGTACAAGATTGACTAGGAAGGAAGGAAAGAAGGAAGGAAGGAAGGAAGGATGGAAGGAAGGACGGAAGGAAGGGAGGAAGGAAAGAAGGAAAGAAGGAAGGGAGGAAGGAAGGGAGGAAGGAAGGAAGGAAGGAAGGGAGGAAGGAAAGAAGGAAGGGAGGAAGGAACAAAGGAAGGAACAAAGGAAGGAAGAAAATCCAGGACCCAACTCACAAAGCTTCAGAGTCAATGACAGAAAAAAGCCAGAGTGTGTGAAATATAAAAATAGAGCTGAATTGAACAAGAGAGTAAGACTTGGAGAGTTGGTAACTGGTTAATAGGGCTGTGCATGTGTTTCCTATAGGAAAAATCTCTCATCACATTTTCTGATATGAAAGTGGTGGCTAGCAAATAATCAAAGAAAAGAGACAGACTATCTAGACTAGAGAATCAGCATCTGATCTATACTTTAGGTGCATCAGCCAGAGCTCCCTTAAGAAATATAGAAAGGATTAGATTTCATGACCAGAAGGGGGTGAAACCAAGATAGCAGAGAAGTAGCAGCTTATCTGAATTCTTCCAACATTCCCCTCCAAACTCTTAAAAATAACACTGCTAAATCAAATTTCGGAGCAACATAGTCAACAAAAGGTCAGAGTGAAACATCTTTCCAGCCTAAGACAACTTCAGTGGTTAGTCAGGGAGGTTTGTGACATCAGGGTGGGGGCTATCCTGGAGTGCTTACTTCTAGTGAACCTTGAAGGCAGCTGCAACTGTGGTAGTAGCAGCTTCAATAGCTTTCAGCCCAGAGAAAACAAGGAGATTGGATAACTGATCAGAAAGATGCTGAGCTAACACACTGGGCACAGGACCAGGTGCCATTTGGCAATTCTTTTGCCTATAAGCAATTCTGGGTCTCAGTTCCAGAAAGAAAAGTAATGCTTCTGGTTGGTCACAAGGGAGCAGGGGCCTTGGTCACAGTTCCAGGGCAGAGAGGGACAATAGCACTTGCAACTGCAATGGAACAGGGACCCTTTCCAGGTAAAGACTAGAGTATAGACCAGGAGAGCAGTAACTGCACCTCTCCCACTTTGGAAACCCCCTAAAACTTGTAGACTCAGAACTAGCTCTGAAAACAGCAGTGGGAAAAAGCCTAAAGCTTAGGACAGTGTTTTCCCCATCTCCAGGTGAGAAGAGCCCAACTTTAACATAAAGTTCAAAATCAAGAAAGAGGCTAGAAGAATGAGCAAACAACAACAACAATAAAAAGAACCTGATCATAAGAAAGCTACTATGGTGTGTGGTTTGTTTTTTTTTAATGTTGAGAAAGAAGATACAGACATAAATTCAGAAGAAAACAGTGATGTCAAAAATCACAGGCAAAGTCTTCGAGACAAATTCTAATTGGACCAAAGCCCAATAAGAATTCCTGGAAGAGTTTTAAAAATGAGAGAGATAAGAGTGCTAGAGGAAAAATTGGGAAAAGAAATGAGAGTGATGCAAGCAAATTATGAATTCAGAATTAATGTCTTGGTAAAAGAGGTAAAAAAAATGAAGAAAACATTTTATTTTTAAAAATCCCAATAATAACAAAATTGGTCTAATGGTAAAAGAGGCACAAAAATTCATTGGAAAAAAAAAACTTCCTAAAAAACAGAATTGTTCAAATGGAAAAGAAGCTACAACAGCTCACTGAAAAAAATTCCTTAAAAATTAGAATTGTGCAATTGGAAGCTAATGACTCCATGAGACATCAAAACAAAGTCAAAATAATGAAAAAAAATTGACAAAAATGTGAACTATCTCATCAGAAAAACAACTGATTGGGAAAACAAATCAAGGAAAGGTCATTTAAAAGTTATTGAACTACCTGAAAGCTAGGATCAAAAAAAGATCCTTGATATCATATCTCAAGAAGTTATAAAAGAAAACTTCGTTCAGAGGGTAAAATAGAAATTGAAAGAATCCACTGATCACTTACTGAAAGAGATTCCAAAATGAAAACTCTCAGGATTATTATAACTAAATTCCAGAATTCTCAGATAAAGTAGAAAATATTATAAGCAGGCAGAAAAAAACCACACAAATATTGTGGACTTACTTTCAAGATCACGCAAGATCTAGCAGCTTCCACATTAAAGGAGCAAAGGGCTTGAAATATTACCAAAGGCAAAGGAGCTAGAATCATAAGCAAGAACAACTTACCCACCAAAACTGATTATAATCTTTCAAAGGAAAAAAATGGATATTTAATGAAATACAAGACTTTCAAGCATTCTTGATGAAAAGACCAGAGATGAATAGATACTCAAACACAAAACTCAAGGGAAACATGAAAAATAAACATGAAAAAGAAATCACAAGGGACTTAATAAGGTTAAATTATTTACATTCCTATATGGGAAGATGATACATGAAACACCTAAGAATTTTATCATAATTAGGACAGTTAGAAAGAGTCTATATAAACAGAGGGTATGGGTATGAGTTGTTTATGTTGGGATCATCTCAAAAAATGATGAAGAGATGAAAAAGGGTGATGCATTTGGAGAAAGGGGGAAAGAAGGGAAATTGTTTCACAGAAAAGAGGCATTGAAGGAAGTGGAGGGGAAAATGGGTTGGTGGTGAGCAACATTTGAACCTCACTCTCATTGGAATTGGTTCAAAGAGGAAAGAATATATATACACACTAAGTTGGGTATAGACATCTATATTACCCAACAGAGAAGTGAAAGGCAAAGAGGATAAAAGAAAGGGGGAAAGGGAATGTTAAAAGGGATGGTAGATTAAGGGAGACAGTGGTCAGAAGCAAAACAGACTTTTAAGGATGGACAGGATAAAAAGAAAGAGAGAAAGACAAACAGAAAAAAAATAGGATGGAAGGAAATATAAAGCAATCATAACTATGAATGTAAATCTGATGAACTCACCCATAAACCAGAAGTAGATAGAAAAATATATTAGAAACCAGAATCTAACAATATGTTGTTTACAAGAAACACATTTGAAACAGGAAGACACATGCAGAGATATAATAAGGGTCTAGAGCAGAATCTATTGCGCTTCAACTGAGGTTTGGAGAGAGAGAGAGAGACAGAGATAGAGACAGAGAGAGACACAGAGAAAGAAGCAGGAATAGAAACCAGAATCTCAGACAAAGCAAAAGCAAAAAATAAACCTAATTAAAAGAGAGAATGAGAGAAATTACATTTTGCTTTGAAAAAAAAAAAGTACCGGGGCGGGTAGGTGGCACAGAGTATAATGTACTGGATCTGGAGTCAGGAGGACCTGAGTTCAAATCCAGCCTCAGATACTTGACACATTTACTAGTTGTGTGACTGTTCCTGGAATCTGAAGATCTTCCCTGCCCCTAGGCCCTTTGATAGGCTTAAGTGTCTCTGAGAACCTTCCCTGATTTGAAAGTATACTCTGCCCCCTAATAGGCTGAATGTGGTCACATGGAGTCTGTGGCGGGAGGCTTGTTCTTCAGGAATGCCCACACCTTATTACTTTGTGATTGGGCAGTGGGTCAAGAGGGCTGTGACATTCTCTGATCCAGAAGAAGGCTGCATATATCCTGATGGGAGGTTTTGTTTTGGGGCTCACTTTGGAAAGAGTTGTGTGATTTGGCCAGATGAGACTCTGGGAAGCTGTTGAGCCCCCTGGCTTTGAAAATCCAGATATTGGTGCTTCCCTCTCTGGTAACTGACTAGGTATGGATGTAATGGTCAGACACCTGGAAGCCCCGTCTGATGATCTGTTTCTTTGTCTCCTTGTAACTTCTATTTGTATTCTGTTTGTATCATCTGAAGTTCAGGGTGCTGACTTTTTCCTGTGAACTAGGTAAATGATATGTTCGATTAAAGTAAGATTGTCAACCCATTTTGAGTTGCTTTCCTTTAGAAAAGCAGATCTAAGAACCTGTGCTAGCAGCAATCCTGGGTATGCTAGGGTGCTTGCTGATACAGTGACCTTGGGCAAGTCACTTAACCCCAAGTGCCCTGCCTTCCCCCCTCCAAAATAAAGTACCAGATGATGAGGCAGCTAGGTGGTTTAGTGGATACAGCACTGTACCTGGAGTCAGAAAAACCTGAGTTCAAATTTGGCCTTAGATACTGACTAGTTATGTGACTCTGGGCAAGTCATTTAACCATTGTTTACCTTAATCCATTGGAGAAGAAAAATGGCAAACCACATCAGTGTCTTTGCCAAGAAAACCCCATGAACAACTCCAGTGTGCTATGGTCCACAGGTTAATGAAGAGGTGGACACAACTGAAAAACTGTAACTAGAGACAATGAAGAAATATAAAAAAAAATTATGGTAAATTTCTCTGATAAAGGCCTCATTTCTTTTTTAAAAAATTAATTAATTAATTGATTTTCATGTTCACATCATTCATTTCCATGAGATTTTGAGTTACAAATTTTCTCCTCATCTTTTCCCTACCCAACATCTCTAAACAGCCATTCCACTGTATAACCC
>CM053591.1:59995444-60022393 GCA_028646515.1 Pseudochirops corinnae | reverse complement strand
TTCCTTTAACTAACTCTTTACCCCTAACTAGGAATTGATGTTTAAAAAATGTTGACTTTTTAAAAAGTTAAGTAATTGAACACATTTCTGGTTAAGATGGCAGTATGTTAGGTTACAGAAGAAATCATATCTCCCATATATACTCCAGAAAAGAAATTTGGCCACCAGACCAAATAACGATCAAGAAACCGAAAGTACCTTCCCAAGAAGGCACTGTGGGCACTAGGAAAGGAATCCCATCACAAAAGGCAGCATGAATACAGCTAAACAAACTAGAAAACTGTCAGAGCTGCAATTAAAGATGAGTCAGGGAATGCTTAAAGATTTCAGCGTTCCATATCTAGGGGAAGGAAACCCAGGGTTGTTGGATTAGGAAGTTCTATGAGAGTCCAAAGCCTCCATTACCACTCACCGTTATCCACTGGGGGCAGGCAGTGCTTACACTAGGACGCTCCAGATCTTCCTGAGACGCTCCAGAGGATCATGGTGACCACAGCACTGTCTCTGAACATGAATGATCTCTGGAAGGGTGAGGTGGGAACGGCCAAAAACTGCCTTGGACCTGAATGCAGGCATGTCAGGAGAAGTAGAAGCGAGATACAAGAACTCAGGAAATGAAGGTCAGGGTCTGTCAATCCTATCCAAGAGTATAGAAGAAGCAGAGCCTGACCTGGCCCTAAGTCTCAAATCAAGAATTGAGGCTAGAGTTATGAGGAAAGAGAAGACACTAAACACTATGAATAAATACAGATTCATAGATATTTATGAGATAATTCCAGAAGAACAAAGCATTTCTACAAAGTATCTTGGTACTCAAGTATGAAGTTCACAATCAGGATCATAAAAGATTCTCTAAAGGAAAAACAAGTTTTGAAATACAGTATTTTAAAAGCATTTTTAAAAGACCCTTAGTCAAGACTGAGCATAATCCTAAAGGGGAATACGGACCTTGCATGGAAAAGAAGTCTTTCAGGCAATCTGGGTTCAAAGAATAATACTAAGTAGAAACTTGAGCTACAAATACTGGGATCAAAAGAAACTTAGAAAGATAAATGTTGTTGTTGCTGTTCAGTCATGTCTGACTCTTCATGACCCCACTTAGTTGGGTTGTTTTTGGTGGGGAGCAGAAATACTGAACTGTCTTACCATTTCCTTCTCCAGCTCTTTTTACAGATGAGGATGCTGAGGCAAACAGGGTTAAGTAACTTGCCCAGGATCACACAGCTAGTAAGTATCTGAGGCCAGATTTGAATTCACAAAGATGAATTTTCCTGACTCCAGGCCCAGCACTCTATCCATTTCTTTACCTAGCAGACCAAGAAAAAGAAATACATATGAACAACTAGAAGGGACTATATGATGAATAAAAAGTCAGTGGGCTAACAGGGAGAATAAGCATGCATTTCTTCAGAACTCTGATGTCTTCAAGGGTCACAGGAGGAGTTAAATACAATAAGCAGGGAACTCAAGATCTGTGTGTGTGGGGGGGGCATTCCAACTTGATTGTTTTAAGAATAGAAATATAAGGAATACATTAGGGAAGAAAGAAGGCTAAATTACTAATTCTTATCTATGAGATATAAGTGGATAGATAGATAGATAGATAGATACATAGATACATAGATAGATACATAGATAGATAGATAGATTGATAGAATATATGTGTGTATGTGTATATATATATATATGTATATATATCAAGAGTATGCAAACATGAAGGATGAATTGGGGGTGGGGAGGAGAGCATCAAATGAAATTGACTTTTCTGAACCAGACAAAAAAGATTTGCACATACACACAGAGTCTGATATGAAAATACTCTAAATTCAACATAGCAGAAGGTGGGGCCAGGAAGATAGGAGAGGAAGATTTAAAGGAACAGTAGAGCTGGCTAGAGAAATCAAAAGAAAAATAAACTTTAACTTCAAGAGTGGATAGTGAGGGTGGGGCTTGAAAAGAAGATAAGATAAAGTAAGATCCATCCATTGGGATCTGGATTCCTGGACAAGAGAAGGGGCTGTAGAATAGAAATAGATGGCTTTGATTTCAAACCACTAGTGTTGCCCACACTCCTCTTTTGGCATTTTCTTTTTTGTAAAGAGGGAGTAAGGTAGCAAAGAAAAGAAAAATATAAGAGGATATAATTGAGAGAAATATACAACAATCATGACCAGAAACAGCAATAAGATGAACTCATCCATATAAGAGAAGAGGATGGCAGAATGATTAGGAAGCTGAATTCATCAAAATGTCATTTACAAGAGACACACCTGAAACATAAATATATACAAATATTTTAAATGAATAGCAAGAATAAACTTTATTATACTCTAGACAAACTCAAACAAGGGTCATAATCATGATCTTGACAAGGCAACAATAAAAATAAACTTAAAAATACACATAGGTACATGGTTAAAAGAGATAAACAGTGAAATTAAATGTAGCTTAAAAGTACCACAAAATGAAATAATATCGATACATAGTATACATGCACTGAATGACACAGAATTTTAGTATTCAGAGGAAAAATAATTTAAAACAGGGAGAAATAAACAGCAAAACTATAATCTTTGAGGACCTCAGTGTACCCCTTTCAGACTTAGACAAATCCATCAAAAAGATAAGCAAGAAGTTAAAAACATGAATAGATTTTTAGAAAAGTTATATCTTGCAATTGCTTAATAAGAATAGAAAATAGTATATTTATTTTTCAAATATGTATTTATAAAAATTGGTCATGTTCTACTGCAAAACTCCATTATATTTTACTCATCAGAAGAAAAATTAATACTCAACATAGTGTTAAAACTTAAATGGATGTAACTAGTTTAATCCTAAAGAATTAGTGGCTCAAAGAACCAATTAGAGGAACAAAAAATAATAAAAATGACATCAATGAAATGCACACACACACACACACACACACACACACACACACATACACACACACCAAATTTACCAAAACTCTCCAGATTCAACCAAAGTAGTTGAGAGAGGAAATTTTATATCTCTGAATACTCATCATTAAAGACAATCAATTAATTGGACATACCACTAAAAAATTTTTTTTAAAAACCCAGAAAAGTCACAAATAAAAAACCTCAAAACTCAAAAATAGAAATTCTGAAAATCAAAGAAGAAGTTAATAATAATGGAAGGAAAAAAGCCTTGATAAATAGAATTAGAAGCTGCTTGAGGGGGTGGAGGGAAAGGGGGAACTCATACAATTTGTTTACTGTTAGCTTGTCTAATTTCTTATTTATTAATTTTTAAAATTCTTTTTAAAAAATTCAAATTCTCTCCTTCCCTCTCTCTATCTTACCTATTGAGATTGAGAAGGTAAGCAATATTATATTGACTACACATGTGACATCATGAAAAACTCCATATTAGCCATTGAAAAAAAGCAAGAAAATATGAAAAGTGAAAAAAAAATTATACTTCAGTTTGCACCCAGAGTTCATCAATTCCTTCTCTGGAGATGGATAGAATTTTCATAATGAGTCCTTTGGAATTTTTGTGGGTCATTATATTATCCAGAGTAACTAAGTCATTCACAGTTGATCATCATTACAACATTACTATTATTGTTTACAAGGATCTCCTGGTTCTACTTACTTCATTATGCATTAATTCATATAGGTCTTCCTAGAGTTTTCTGAAACCATTCTGCTCATCATTTCTTATAGCACAAAAGTATTCCATCACAATCCTATACCACAATTTATTCAGCCATCCCTCAGTTGATGGGCATCCCCTCAATAAACATATTTGTACATTTAGGTCCTTTTTCTTTTTCTTTGATCTTTTTGGGATATAGACCTAGCAGTGGTATTGCTGGGTCAAAGGGTATGCATAGTTTCATAGTCTTTTGGACATAGTTCTTAACTGTTCTCCAGAGGAGTCAAACCAGTTCATAACTCTGCCAACAATGTATTAGTATCCTTGCCCAATCTTTTTCTTTTTTCATTTTTTTAAAAATTAATTTATTTATTTTCTTGTTTACATCATTCATTTTCACGAGATTTTGAGTTACAAATTTTCTCCTCATCTATCCCCTACCCAACACCTCAAAACAGCCATGTTGTATAGCCCCTCCCTCAATCTGTTTGCTCAATTTTTTTTCAAAGAGAGGGAAATCAAATTGCCAATATCAAAAATGAAAGACAAGAATTCACAGTTAATGAACAGGAAACAAAAGAATATATCAGAAACCATTTTTGCTCAATTATGCACCAATAAACTGATAACAAAAATGCATTAATATTTACAAAAATTATTAAAAAACCAGATTAACAGTACATAGATAGAGAATTTAAATACACAAATCTCAGGAAAATAATTAGATAAGCCATAAATGAGCTCCCTAAGGCAAATCCCAGGACTAGATGGATTTACAAGTGAATTTCATCAAATATTCACAAAATAAAAACAAAGAACAAACAACTCTAAATCATATAAACTATGTGAAAAAACAGGAAAGAAAGTGATCCTGCTAAATTCCCCATGATAGAAAAATAGTGTTGGCACCTAAACCAAAAAGAGACAAAACAGAGAAAGACAATTATAATTTAATATGCCTAATGAATATAGATGCAAAGATGATAGTAAAGAGAATATAGCAATAAATCTAAATGTACTATGACCAATTTGGATTTATACCAGGAATATAAGATTGTTTCAATATTAGGAATATTTTAAACGTAACAGATTACATTAGTAACAAAATTATAAAAAACCACATGGTTATATTGCTAGATAAAGGAAAAACTTCTGACAAAATAATATACCTATTTCCATTAACATTAAAAAAATTGGAGTAAATGGATATTTCCTAAATATAGGATATTTTGGAAAATATTCATCAAAAAAAGTGAGTATTATATGTCATAGAGAAAGACTGAAGGATTTTCCAATATTATCAGAAGCAAAACCAATTATGTCCATTATTACCATTACTAACACCATATTAAACAAAATCATCATTTTTTTTGTAGATGATATGATGTAATTGAGTCTTTATGACACAATTAGAAATTGAAATCAAGACAATAACTTTAGCAAGGGAGCAGATACAAAAAATCACATAAGTCATAGGATTTTGTGCATATTATCAACAAAGAACAGCAGGAAGAGATATAAAAAGAAATTTCTTTCAAATTAAAAATAAAATATTTTGGAATCCACCAATAAGACATGCTCATAAATTCTATCAATATAACTACAAAATAATTTTTACAGAAACAAAGACCCAAATGATTAGGGAGATACTAACTGATGTTAGGTATATACCAACATAATAAAAATAATGGTACTTTCTAAATGAATTTGCTTATTCAAAGGCATACCTATGAAACTACCAAGGATTATTTTATAGTGGTAGAAAAAAATAGCAAAATTCATCAGAAAAATAGAGGGGTAAAAGAGAGAAGAAGGGAGAGGGAAGGGAGAAAGGCAGGGGCCAGAGGGCAGTATAGTATAGTGGATAGAAAATTGATTCTAAAGTCAAGAACTGGGTTTTCAGTCCTTCCTCTGACACACTGGCTATAAGATGCTCAATAAGATCCTTAACATGTTCATGTCCTGAGCTTCTTTTTAAATAATAAGTTACAGAAGAGTTGCTATATCAGTAGTTTCCACAGTGAAAATTATTCATTTGGATGAAAAATATCATCAATAGAGCCAGTGGTCATTCAGCTTTTGCTCAAAGGCCTCCTGGCTTTTATTAACTGAAAGTATTTCATACCACACATCCCCTTTGAAGTCCTTGATAGACAACAGAAAAGATGGAACCCAGGTTCATCCAAGGAATGATGAGACTAGATATACCTATTCTGGGATGGTACAGACCTCTTTCATTGCAGAGATTTCTCTACTTTCCCTTGGATTAGAGTCAAGTGACTCTAACTCAGTACAGCCACTTCCATCCCATCACCAGTGACTCATAAGGGGAAAGCAATGTATCTTCCAAGAAGGACGGTGATCATTGCTATTCTGTGACTTCAGTTCTCAGAGATGTGCAGAAGCATCAAAGTAACTGGCCCCAACTAAGCAACTGTTTGACAGATCTCTCCTAAGAACATCCTGACTCAATATTCTCAGGGAAGCTGGAGAGGTCACTCTCCTTGGCATGAAGAGAAGGTGAGAAAGTTCGGACTGAATAACATCTTTGCTTCTTAAAACATATACTAGCAACTTGTATTTCTGTAGTGTTCCAAGATTTACAATGTTTTCCTCATAACAGCTCTGTGAGGTTGATAGCATACTATTATTTCACCCATTTTCCAAGTGGGGAACTGAGGTTTAGACAGATTAGTTTGTACCTAGTGAAACAGCAAGTGTTGGAGCTGGGATTCAAACCCAAGGCTCCTGAATGCAGGTCCAGAATACTTTGTACTAACCAGTGTTTCTTAAACTGTGGGTTGCTCTCCAAAAATTTGGCAACAATAAAAAGTTTCTCAATATACAATGACCAAAAATTAATTCAAAATCAAATGCATAATGAATCCAAAGTGTTTCTGGCAGCACTTGCCCACGTTGCATCATGCAGCTTTGGTACTGAACACAAAGCATGTGCACTTTGCACCACATATGCCCTCAAGCCACACAATGCCAATCCTGCTGAAACTCAAAAAGGGGTCGCCAGCAGAAAAAGTTTAATAAGTTCTTCACTAAACCATACTGCCTACACACACACATACATACATGCATACACACACACATACACTTTTTGTTATTTTTTTTTTCACTCAATGCATATGTTGAATCAAGTTACAAAAATGTGGAAGGAGAGTTCTTTAGTTTTTATGTGCTTCAGTGTGTGCATGTATATATACACATGTATATTATATACACATATATACATATATATGTATGTATGTGTGTGTGTATTATATATACATATACGTACTTATGTATATATACATATGTATATATGTATATATACATAAATCTTATCTACCTTTGTATAGTTGAAACCCTGGCAATCATTGGTGAGATATTTCAGGGCTGGCAGACCTTGGTTCTACAAGTTGGGTCTAGCTCAAGGCTGGAATTAACATCCTGCCCATAGCAAGCAAAGCTCCTCAAATTAAGCATGTATTGATATCTTCCTTCCACCTGCCACAAAGATCAACAAATCCAATTGTGTATTTCTACAATAAGATGCAAGTGCTGACTCCCACATCTTTCTGCAGTAATTCCCCAGGGGTAAACAGGGTCAGAGAAAGATGACAATAGACGGCTTATCAAAGCTAAGTCCTTGCCCGGCCCTGTCTGGTGGCCTATCTGGATCTTCCTTGACCTCATGACTGCATTTGATATTACTAACCACTCTTTCCCCTTGGATACTCTCTTTTCTCTGGGCTTTTGTAATGCTACTCTCTCCTGGTCCTTCTCCTTTCTTTCTAAATAGTCTTCCTTAGTCTTTGGTAGTTCACCATCCATATCATGCCCTACACTCTCTCAATGACTTCATCAATTTTATTGGGTTTAATGGTCATCTCTATGTAGATAATTCCCAGATCTATCTATCCAGCCCTGATCTTTCCCCTGAGTTTCAATTCTGAATAACCATCTGCCTATTGGACATTTTAAATTATATGTCCCAAAGACATCTCAAATTCAATGTATTCAAAACTGAATTCATTATCATTTCCCCTAAACTCACTCCTCTTCTAAATTTTTAAATTTCTGCCAAGGGAAATACCATTCTTCAAGTCTTGCAGGTTCATAACTTGGTGTTATCTTCAAACTTCTCATTCTCCACCATCTAACTTACATGATCAGTTACCAAATATTCCTCTTTTATTTCTACCTCTACAGTATCTCTTATATCTGATCCTTTCTCTTTGCTCACAAAGAAAAACATTTGGACCCTCATCATCTCTTACCCAGATTATTGCAACAGATTCCTAATTTCTCTTCTTCCCCATGTGAGTCTCCTATTTAAGAAAATCCACTGATTCCCTATTGCCTCTAGGACAGACTATAATTACTCTATTTACCTTTGATAGCCCTTCCCAAAATGACCTGACTTACCTTTCCAGTCTTGTATATTATCCTTCTCCCCTCTTTGATTCAGTCAATCTGACCTTCTCTTTGTTCCTTGAACATGACAATCCACCTCCCATCTCTGTGCTTTTTGGTTGGCTGTCCCCAGTCCTGAAATACCCTTCTGTAGGGCTAATGCAATATTTATGGCACCCACGATTACGATAAAGAATGTAACTGTAAATATTCCCACATGTTGCTCGATTACAAAATATAACAAACTCTCCTTATAGAGGACAGAAGCAAAGCATTTATTCAGGCACCAGAAAACCAAATCCCCAAAACCAGGAAACCAAATCCATCATAGCAACATACAAGTTAATGCACCACAATGTAGCAGAGAACCATGCCATTCTTTAGCCTCCCCACAAACCAACCCAAGATCAATATTTACTCACAAACTTCTCTATCTCCTTGCCTGAGCATTCTCTCTCTCCCACTGTCTCTCTAGCTCTGACTCCTAGTTTTCTTTGGACTCTGTTCCACCCTTCAGCAAACTCCTCCCATCACAGGCTCCATGTGATTACATTCAGCCTATTAGGGGGCAGAGTTTACTTTCAAAGCAGGGAAGGTTTTCAAATTCCCATCTAAGCCTATTAAGGAACAGGGAAGGTCTTCAAATTTGCATTCCCATTACAGCTCCTCTTTCTCAAGATGCAGCAAAGCACCACTTTCTTCTATATCAGTGGTTCTCAACCTTCCTAATGCCGTGACCCTTTAATACTTGTATGCGGACATATCTGCATGTGGGCGGACCCGCCTGGAGACGAATAGAGGAGTGGTGGCTCGGTTCCTAAGACCCCTGTGATCCCTGTGAAAGGGTTGTTCGACCCCCAAAGGGGTTGCGACCCACAGGTTGAGAACCACTGTTGTACATAAAACTTTTTCATTTGCCACATATTGCTGGTGCCCTCCCTTTCAAACTATTTTATATTGAGCTGTTTTGTATTTATTTGTCTTTATTCATTTTATATTTATTCATAACATACTTATACATGATCTTAGAATGGGTATTGTTTCATTGATGGTGATTATATTCCTCAGTATCTAGTACAGTTCCTGGTACATGGAAGGTGTTATATAAATGAATGTTCATTGATTGATTGATTTGGGGCCATATTAGTACAGAAGCATCGTGTAGTAGGAAGAGCAATGGACTTGTGGTTAGAAATCCTGCCCTACTATTTAGTGGCAGTGGACACTATTTAGTGTCCTTGGTCCCAAAATTACCTGCAGGACAGAGCAATTACCTATTGAACACAGCGCAGTTCCCTGGGCCTCAATTTTCTTATCTGTAAAATGAGCAACATTAATTAGAGGACTGGTCAAAGCCTTAGCTCTAAATCCTATTGCTTCAGATTCTAAGGCAGCGGTTCTCAACCTGTGGGTCGCAACCCCTTTGGGGGTCAAACGGGGTCACCTAAGACCATCAAAAACCACTTATTTCCGATGGTCTTGGGAACTGAGACATGGCTCCTCTATCTGTCTCCAGGCGAGTCCACCCACATACAGATACGCCCACATACGAGTATTAAAGGGTTGAGGCATTAGGAAAGTTGAGAACCATTGTTTTAAGGTGAGCCCTGAGTTAATAAGAGGGACGTTTAGAGCACTGGACAAAGCATATGAATCATGAAGTAGTAGACCAGGTTTAAAGAGAGGAAAGGCTGAGCTATTTAGGAAATACCAGACTCTCTTGCTATCCTTCTTCCTGTAGCATTTTTCCCCTTTTTGTTGTTCTCTCCTTTCCTCCCTCTCTTCTTCTTTCTGCTCCCCTTTTATCTCAATGAATCTTTATCTCCTTTTTTTTTTCTACAATTGAGACGGAATAAAATTTTATATACTTCAACAAATGCAAAATTTTTTTAAACTTTGTCATCTATTCTTAATTTGAAAAGCAAGTGAACTTAACATCATGTTTCTTTTTTTCTCTCTCAAAAGCCAAAAAAAATCTTAGTTTTAAATGGCTTTGTAATTGTATGTAGCTTTCCATTATTTTTGAATCGAGCTTTGTATTTCCTTGTAGATCAATGATCATTGACAAAACTATGGTTTCCCAGCTTTGGTTTAATTGTTAACTATCTTCTTTTTCACATCCTCTGACCAAGAACCCAAGGATCTAAGGAAATACTTTCTCCTCATCCTCCTCTTCCCTTTTTTCCTCTTCTTCACTGTCCTTGATCCCAAAATTACATACAGGACAGAGCACTTAAGATTCAAATGGCATTCTAACTATAATAGATCAAGCATTATTTCAATCATTGGAGTCTTGTCATTCATTAGAATGGATAATTAGGTTTCCACTGAAGCTTCATTTGTTGGGAATTAATGTCTACAGGGATGCCCTTTATAGCAGACCATAGGTATCTAGGCTTCTACAGCATAACCTCTGAAATCACCTCATTGGTATTGAGCAGGAATATAAGAGTTAGGAATGGAATATGTACTCCAATGAGCAGAAACAGAACCATAGTTGGGGATGGAGTGACTAGATCTTTGCCCCAGGGTGACATCAGTGCTTAGAGTCCTTTAGCAGCATAGAACTGGGCTTGCATACAGTCAGCAAGAAAAATTAGTCAAAACATTAGCTTGTGTATTAGCAAGCACCCAAGCACACCCAGGATGACCTGCTAGCACAGGTTCTTTGATCTGCTTTTAAAGGGAAAAGCTCAAAAAGGGGTTAACAATCCTACTTTTAATTACATTCACTAGTTCAGGAGAAAGGTCAGTACCCTGAACTTGGAGAAAAACAAATGGAAAAAATACAAGCAGAGAAATTAGCACAAAGACCAACAGACAGGGCTCCAGTTGTCTGAGTAAAGAAATATTACTATACACTTTACAAACATCACTGGATCAAGGGACCACAGAAATGTGAGCAGTCAGGGGCCTCTAAAGATATGACTACTCAGAATCTTGACCAGGAAATCAAAAGATCCTTCTCATAAACCAACCCCAAAGCAAAATGCCAGCTTCCCAGAATATATAACAAAGATTCGGCCCCTGATTGGCTCAGAGCCAGGAGACACAAAACCTACATGACTCAGCACACCTGTGAATTATCAAGGTTCAAAGGAGATCAATCCTTCAGATGTTTACAATTTACCCTGAGCTTGGGAAACTGAATTCCAACAAGAAGAAGGGAAAAAAAAAAACAACAACAAAAACCCCACCTTACTTGTGCTCACAGCTTGGTGAATAGATGTTTGTTTAATTGGATTGGATTGATTTGGATTGGGTTGTTTTGGAAGGTATGAAATGGTTCACTTTATATCCTCGGTGAGCTTTGTCATGGCCCAGTACTCCTTTCTTCTTAATTTCATTTTGATTTTCCAGGAGAACTTTGGGCCACTTGTCCCAAAATTACAATTCTGAACAAAGGACTCAGCTAAGAGTTACAATAGCTCATTTGTCCTTGGGTTCCAAGAGAATTTGATTTTTCTGGCTTGTAGCATACTGCTCCCAAAACATCAGTCTTCTGATCAAAACTTCTGTCATCCTTTCTCTACCTGACTTTAAATGTGCCATATTTGCCTTTCTAAGACTCATTGCTTTCTTCCATGTATATATATAGTCCCCAAATTATAAATAGATCATACTCCAAAAGTTCATTTGTAATTGGGTTGTTTGAAATGTAAGCACTTCCTCATAGAAACATTATAATACATGATGGTTAGGCTCTAAGGCCAGACCACAAGAACCTATTTTACTCAATAGAGTTTATATATAGTACTAACAATGCTAGTCTGCTTTCTGGATTTTAGAAGCAGAAGGATCATGCACAAAATCAGAAGGTGATAAGGATAAGGTAACAGTTTCTTTTCCCTTTCCTGAGCACAAATCAAATCCTTGGCAAAGTCTGGAAACTAGTGAGGTTTGTCTTTGACACCTCTTTCCTTACCTCCAATCCTGCCCCCTCTCCCACCTCCTATTACCTTTAAGTTCCCAAGTTCACTGCTCCTCCCATACTTTATAACCCAAGTGCCCTCTACCATCAAGACTCATTTTTTTTTTCAGTGAATGAATGGATGCAAAAGCATTTGTCAAAGCCCCTGCTATATACCAGGGACAGCTAGATGGTGCCATAGTGCATAGAGTGACAAGCCTAGAGTCAAGAAGATTCATCTTCCTGAGTTCAAATCTGGCTTCTGACATTTAGTAGCTATGTGACCCTGGGCAAGTCCCTTAACCCTGTTTGCCTCAGTTTCTCATCTGGAGTGGCAAACCACTCTAGGATCTTTGCCAAGAAAATCCCAAATGGAGTCATGAAGAGTTGGACACAACTGAAAAATGACTGAACAAAACAACTATATGCCAAACTCTGTGCTAAGCACTAAGAGTACACATAGAAACATGAGACTGTCCTTGCTCCCATAGAACTCACATTCTAGTAAAGACAACAAATATTGGGGAATATGGCCAAGGAAAGGAGTTTTTTGCTGCTCTTGGGGGTTTTTTCTGGAGTCACAGAGTTTGTAAGTAGAGCCAAAAACTCAATATGCGGTTATAGCCTTCCCCGCCAGTAGTAATGATAGTATCGATTTAATTATTGGTCCCACAATAAGAGTGGAAGAAAAAAGAAAGGAAGAAGGCAAGATGCCCAGGTTGTCCCCATTTCCTGGTGCATGGCTGGATGGGATATGAAATATCGTGTGGGTCTGGTTAGAAATAGTGTTTAGGTTGAGTTTGTATTCAATCACCTACCAAACAAGACGGTTCAGTCCCAGGGTAGATCTCTAAAAATGAGTGCATTAATTCCCAAAGGAAAGTGGGGAGAGTAGCAGGATTTGGTATCTGGTGTTCAACCAGGAAAGTAGCTGTTACAGATAAAGGGAAAAGGAGCAGGTGAAAAGTCACCTGGATAAGCTTCAGTTTCATCCTGGTGGGCTGGATGGGATGGGAAGGATAGTCTGGAGCAGGCCCTATACAGTGAGTTAGGTGAATTTGTGTTCTTTTACTCACCAATCAAGACAGCTCAGCCCTAGGGTAGAATAAAAGATATCTGCCCAATGTTAAGAGGAAAATAATACGATTAGTTTGTCATTCACTCCTTAGTGTGAATTAATTCATAGTCATTAAATGATAAGGCTGGAAGGAGCCTTAGAGATCATTGATTCCAAACCCTTCTTTCATTTCACAGATGGAGAAATTAAGACTCAGGAAAAGAGAAGGAACTCACACAAAGTCACATCCCTTCTATATCTTTTTTTATTTCCAAAGGAATTTCTTAATCCAAATGAATTTGGATTTGGAAGCACAAGGCCTAGGTTAGAATCCTGGATCTTATTCTTTGTATGGCCCTGAGCAAATCACGTCTGCTCTCCCAGCCTCATTTCCTCATCGGTAAGATAGGGGGTTTGGCTTAGTTGACCCCTAAATTCCCTTCCAGTTCTAAATCTGTGATCTTAGGAATCTCTGACTGGTGAAATTTTCAGCCAGCAGAACAAAGTAGAAAAAATTCAAGCTGTGTAGGGGGCAGGTATCTGGGGGCAGAGGTCAGCCTTGCCTCAGAGCCAGTGTCTGAGTTCAGCTCCCCTAAAGTATTCCAGTTTTTCACAGTTCCTTCCCTTCTGAACCTCCAGGTTCTAAAAACTCTGAGTTTGTTTGTGTTGTTCTACTAATCAGCTCCTGTGGCAGCAGGAGGAAAGACCGGGGGCGCAGGAGTAGAGACAGAGGCCATTTGTTTGCATGGGTCATTTGTACGTTGGGTGTCTAAGCCAGGAACTGCCTGTACTGGGGATAACAATATCCTGCCCGTGCCTGCTTCAGCCAGAATGTTCTAACAATGAATGAATGACAGCGTCTGCGTGGCAATCTGGCATCCTTGGAGAGGGAAACCCTCTCTAAAGGAGGGTGTTTTTATTATTATAATGATTATTCCTAAAAAAAAAAATCTGTGTCACAGAAGATAAAATCTTGTCATAGCCCCTTGATAATGGGCACCTAAATCCATGCATTGCACATACTCCCTGGGCTGACAACCCCTTTGCTACCCAGAAAGCTCTGTCTGTGGATAGGCTGGCTGAGGTGATTTCCTGCATTCTCTTCCTGCAGGGCAAGGCTAGAACTCCAGGGGAGCTGCCGAGTTCAAATGAACTTTGAGATATCTATCTTTATTCAGCATCTTATCTGCAAGCTTTGAAAAGGGTCTGGAGGCTGGTTCAGTAGGTCAGATAATCATGCTTTCCAGAATCTGATCTCAGGGGCCTGATTCTTCACACCTGTGCTAATCCAGAGGCACCCCCCCCCCCCTCAATTTCACTTTTGCTAATTCAAGACTTCAGTTTCTGCACATTTTAAAAAAGGCTTGCTTAAAGCCATCTTTCCACACATGAATCAAATTATTCCACTTGAGTTTTACTAACATATAGGCAATCAAAGCCTACTTTTGTTTGCTGTGTTATTCCTTATTTACTAGTTCTATAAATACTAAGATTTATCCTAAGATGTTTATTTATTTTTTATATATGAAGGCAAGAGATCTATTGGAATCATTCCATATGCACCAAGCCCATCTCATTGCATGCTCTGATGTTTACAACGCGCTAGTTCAGTGGCAAGCCTTCCATTTATCATACCTTTAAGAAACACTTCCCCTGTGGAATGAGAGGGCCAATCCGATTTCTCAAAAAAGACAACCAAGCCTGATATGAATGAATTTCATGAAAAGCCAGTGGGGTAAATGGACAAACCTGAATTATAGAGATTGTTCAGCTGAGGCTGCTGCACACAGGATGTATATCTGGAAGAGTAGAAGGGGAGGGGAGGAAAAAGAGTGATACTCAAGGCTTTGCAAAGAACTGCCCATTTGTGTTCTAATTCTTTGTCCTGGAGAGATTGTGTTGTTTCTAGGGAGAGGGAATATCTATGTCTTTCCTTATATGTGATTCCGGTTGGCTAGCTCAGAGACCCTTGAGCAAGAAGTCTTAAAGATCATTAAGTAAACAGGAATGTGGTTTAATGTTTTCATAGGGAAAAGAGTAAATTCTCTAAAAAAAAAAAAAAACCCGTTTAAAATGAAGCCAGATTAAAACAAATGTGATGTTAGGATTCCTTTCACCAATTCAAAGATGAAGTCAGGGAAGGAGGAAGATATTGTCACACAAATTGCAAATGATGAGTTCATATCACAAGATAGCTTTGTCCACCACTTCCAAATCTCTCTTCATTCTCACCCTCCCAGAGTTCTGTAGATATGCTTTGCAGCAAAAGAGCTATTTTTACCCAATCAGAACAAAATCTCAAAGAGAGGAAATGTCAGGGCGAGTAATACACAAAACCTTTGCTAGTTGGAAAGCCTGCTGAGAAGTCATCTCCATGATTGACTAGGAAAGCCTGATGAGTGAAAAGGGTTTGGGTGGGAGATAGGGCACATTTATCCTGTATATATCTTGTTTGTACATAATTATTTGTGTGTTGTATCCATCATCAATATCTGGGAACTTTGAGCTCCTTGAGATCAGGGACTGGTTTTTACCTTTTTTTGTATTTCCAGCACCTAGCTTATAAGCATTTAATAGGTGCCTCATAAATGCTAGTGAACTGACTGGCTATTTTTGCTGAACTGGACGACATGGGTGTAGAGACACTGTTGGTGACTGTTCAAAGCCAAGGATAAAAGAAGCATTGTAGGATGGGTGACAAGCAAATATCAAAACCGGGAAGAGAAATGTTTCTTCTAAGTATCCAATAGTGAGCTTGTCTTCAATTCCTGTCAAAAGTCTGGAACGCATTTGTTAAAGAGATGGTTTGTGAAGAAAGTAAAGAAATGATCAATAAAATCCAGGATGGATTCATTAAGAACCAATCACATCAGAAGAGTCGCATTTCCCTTTTTTGACAGTCCTGCATCACCAGCTGCCTGTTGGACGTTTCAAACTGGATGTCCCACAGACATCTGAATTATAGAGAAAACCACATGTCCACAACAGAACCTACTGTCCTCTAACCAAATCTCTCCCTCTTCCTACCATCTTTCCAGACACCCAGTTTCTCAGTTTTGCTGTCATCCTGGACTCCTTTCTCTTCTCTATCTTACATATCCAGTAAGTTGCCAAGTATTATAATTTCCTATCGAACATCACTCAAAGATGTCTGCTCTCCACTCACATGGCCACAACCCTAGTTTAGACCTCCATCAACACTCACTGGACTATTGTAATAGCCTTCTAATTGGACTCCTTCTATCCAGTCTCTCCCTATCCAATCCATCATTCACACAACCACCAAAGTAATTTTCCTAAGGGACAGGTCTAACCATTTCACCTTCCTATTCAATAAAGTTCAGCGGCCCCTTAAAGTAGTTCAAAGATAGTCTTTTGTTTGACATTTAAAGCTCTTCACATATGGCCCCTTACTATCTTCCCAGTCTCCTTGCATCCAACCCTACCCCATGCATTCTACAATCCAGACACATTGGCCTATTTGTGGTCCTTGCATGTAATACCCTCTTCAATCTTCATGCCTATTTACTGTCTGTTTTCTATTTCTAGAATGTTCTCCCTTTCAGCCTCTGACTCTCAGAATCCTTGGATTCCTTTTTCCAGATTCATCTCGAGCAAAAATGTCTTCTCTGGTGCCTCACCCCAATTCCCAGGTGCTAGTACCATTTCCACCAAGGGTTATCTTCCATCAATTCTGTATTTGTCTCCTATATTCAGATTTATATATGTTGTCTCTCTTGTTAGAATGTAAGCTTCTTGAGGGCAAGGATTATTTTTGCTTTTTCTTTGTATCACCAGTGCTTAGCATAGAGCTTGGTATTTAACAAAAAATTAATCAATGCTTAGTGATTGATTGATTAACAGGGTTACTAAACTGGTAGGTTTTAGGAATGCTGTAGTATCTGGGTTGGTTTTTTTTTTTTTCTTCAAAGCTTCTGATGAAGTCATTAACCTTGTGAAAGCTTCTTTGATAAGATGATAACAGATGAACTGAATGATAGTTTAGTTAGGTAGATTCAGAACTAGATGAATGACTAGACCAAAGAGTCACCATAAATGTATTTATGTCAACCAGAGGGAAACAGAGAGTCAGGTCATTTTCTGTCCAAAGTTTTTATGAGTTACTTGGATGAAGCCATAGATGGCATACTTGCCAAATCTGCAGAACACACAAAACTGGAAAGTATCACTAGCACAATATATAACAGAATCTGGATCTAAAATGATTTCAACAGGCTAGAATAATAGGCTGAAAAAGATCATAAGAAGATGAAATTCAATAGGGTTGTAACAATGGGGGAAAGACTGGCCAATAGGAGTCTCATTCTTCCGGCCTCCAGTGTTTTTCCTGTACCAACATGGAGGCTGTATGAGCTTGTTTCTGGTTATGTGTAAAAGAAAGTCCCTGGTATCCAAACTTTAAAGTATGCCCAAGCATTCTATCTATGGTTCACTCACTATGTGATGAAGAAATGGATTTTCGATAGGCTGCTAATCCAAAATTGGGTATTCATGCAAGTCACCCAAAGCAAGACTCTCTGTCTTCATCTTTTTTTTTTTCCTGGTCCGACTTTGAGGACAATTAGGTGGCACAGTGGATCAAGCACTGGGCCTGGAGTCAATGAGACCTGAGTTCAAATCTAGCCTCAGACACTAGCTGTGTGAACCTGGGCAAGTCACTTAACCCTGTTTGCTTCAGTTTCCTCACCTGTAAAATGAGCTGGAGAAGGAAATGACAAACCACTCCAGTATCTCTGTCAAGAAAACCCCAAATGGAGTCATGAAAAGTCAAACATGACTGAAAAACAATTGAACAACAACAACTATGGCTCACTTTAGAGTGAGGAGGTAAAAACTATACTATAAGCCTTGGGTTGAGGAGAGATACAGAGAGACACAGAGGCAGAGAGGCAGAGAGGAAAGAAGGAGGAGGAGGAAGAAGAAGAGCAGGAGAAGAAGTTAGCACCAGTAGCCTCCTCTTCCCACCCAGGTCAATATGAAGCCATGATGATATGACACTGCGGTTGTTTCCATCCATGTTGGGTCTATCTTTTTTCTACCTTAGGTGAAAGAGTTTTAGAGAAGGAACAGACTAATCTGGGCACCTGTGAGTTCTTAAAGGTAGGAAGAGTAAGTCATTGGAATTCAAGTGTTGGAAGTTCAAAATTTTTTCAGGCAGTCAAGCCTGGTGACAACCAAAACCCTGAGTGACTTGTTTGGCCACTCATAGCAGTAGATCAAAGACAGACAAGATGGAGGGTTTTATCCATTGGCTTTTATGCCACATTTGGAAGTGAACTTAGTAGAGGCAAATATTTCATAGCAAATGCTCTAAGTTTTAAACCACTCTTCCTGGAGGACCAAAATGGTTTAGCAGAATGTGCCTCCAAGGATCCTGGTGGAAATGTTTGTACTTCTGTTCTTCCTATATCTTCTCAATAAATATCCCTTCGTAGCAGCTAATTGATGTTAATTGGTTAAATGAAACTGGAGTCCTGACTATGGGAGAGTGATACTGAGGAGAATATCCAGAATAGGGCTCAACATGATAGCATTAGAAAACCCCATAATTCCTCAAATCATTTTATAGATGAGGAACTGAGGCCAACAGTGACTTGCCAGAGTCACACAATTAGCAAGTGTATGAGGCTGGATTTGAACTCAGGAAGCATCTCAGATTCATTTAACCAATTCACACCAGAGAAATCAAGAGAGAGAGGAGAGAGAGAGAAAGAGAGAGAGAGAGTGTGGGTGTGGCATTTAACTGTGCTTCGTCATCTGTAAGACAAGAGGACTGGACTACATGGCTGCCTTAGAGTTTCCTTCCAGCTCTTAATGTATGATCCTAATAGAGGCAGAGTATGCAGAACAAGTAAGTTGATATTTGACTCTGTTCGATACTTTACAGTTAGGTCCTGATTGGTACAAAGAATGCATTCCCTGAAGTGGTCAAATGCATTCAAATTTACACTATTTGAAGTTATAATTATGTAAATTATGGTAATTGGTTCTAGTCCAATAGACATATGCAGCAGGAACTCTAGTAATAGAACCATTTCAGGGGATTCATTATTAACATTATTTGGGTCCTGGCTATCTTTCTCTGGCCTTTCATAGCCTCATCTATAAAATGAGGGGATTAGAACACCATCTATTAAGGGTCCATTGGTATCTCAAATCATGGCAGTCAGAGAACTTTAGAATGGGAAGAGCCCTTAGAGATAAGCTATTTTGAATTGTTCATTTTGCAGGTGATAAAAACTGGCCCAGAGAGAGGATTGGCCCAAGGTCACACATGATGGCAGCACTGAAGCCAGAATCTACTTCTAGGCCTCTTTCTTCTAGACCCTTCTGTATCCCTGTGCCATTGTTGTTGTCCAGTTGTTTTCAGTCATGTCCAACTCTTTGTGACCCCATTTGGGGTTTTCTTGGCAAAGAAGTTGAAGTAGTTTGCCATCTCCAGTTCACTTTTTTACAGATGAGGAACTGAGGCAAACAGGGTTAAGTGACTTATCCAGGGTCACACAGCTAGTAAGTTTCTGAGGTCAAATTTGAACTCAGAGAGATAAATCTTCCTGATTCCCACCTGTGCTCTATGCCACCTAGCTGCCACCCTCATCTTACTACTGCCTTACTTTAGGCTAATGGGCTGAGCCCAAGGAGGCTCCTGTCCAGTCTTGTCTTGCACAAACAAGATACCCTTCCCCTGACAAATATGAGACCTGTAGAAATAAAATAATACTTGAATTTTCATTCTGCCTGTTCTGCCACCACGAGACACCATGACTTTTTGCTTCTTCTATTTTTTTGCCTTTTTTTTTTTTACACTGTTCTTTAAACAGTGAAAAGAGGTCTCCAAAAAGTTACAGACATCGTCCCAACCAACCACGGGCAGTTTCTGAAAATAGTTCTAGATTGACTGATTGTGGTTATAACAAACAGCCCACGAGGAGGGCCTCTGGGTACATGCATAATATAAAATACACAAACATAACAGACCCGGGGGAGGAAAGCCAAGATTCCAGCTCTTCCCTTGGATGTGCAGGAAGCTCCTTTGAAATCCCACATAGTTGGAAGACTGCAAGAGCAAACATGATCACACTTAACATTACTAGTCTTGAACAGAGAGGCCTTCACCGGAGCCTCGTAAGAACCGAGCTGCATATTCATTTATGGGTGGTGCCCACGTCTCCCAGCACAGTCTCCCTGGGAGGGTGGGGCCCACCAGAGTACAGAAAACAACCCCACAGAGGAGGCAGTCATAGCCATAATCGGGTTGGGAGACGCTGGGTGGAGAGGGTGGGAAGGAGCAATCCCTGAAAGGTTTCCCTTCAGATGGGGCTTCCTCCTGGACTAGAAGAACACAGAATGATGTACAGGGATAGCAGTCATAATGGGGAGAAAACACAGTAGGAAGTGTTCCCCCCACGCCCCCACACGTCTGGCACCCTGTCAAAACCCCATCTGGCCCATGCTATTTATGGCTTTGCCCTCTACTGAAGAACTAAATGAAGAATGCTGAGGGGAGAGTGAGTGGGTGTTGGGAGAAGAAAGACAGGTAATCCCTTTTTTTGTGTGAGGGAGGTAGAAAGGAATGACCACAAGGATTCATTTTTCAAAGACACCTTGGCCAGATTTGTTTGTATTTTATTTGATTTTATTTCATTTTTTAAATAAGTGAGGTCTTGAGCTAGGTGAAGGCAAAAGAGCCTCTGGATTTGATCTAAAGCCTCTGTTTTGGGGAGGAATGGGGAGGGAGATTTTTCACCTTTAGACACAGACACTTAAGTTGTGCGTAATAAACACTTTATATTCACAGACATTTTCTCCAGGATGAACTTGGCATAAAAGGTCCCCGATTGAATTGGAACGAAATGTAGTTTATTGAGAAAACACTGATGCAGGAACAAAGGCAGAAGAAGGAAGGCTCCGCCAATTACCCAGCAGACGTTCCTCCAGACATCTCTGTGACCTGGTTCCTGGCGTCTGAGGGAGGATACCCAGAGGGGAGGCAGGCAGTATCACCTACAGCAGTGCCAGACACCCAAAGTAGGTTAACAAATGCTATAGTCTTGTCTGTCAGCAAATCAATTATGGGGAGAGTGGAGAGCTGAGAGGACTGAGAATCATGGAAACTGGAGGCTAGTACCACATCTGCCCCTAACCTCCAGTGAAGCTGCAATGCCAGCCATTTAGGTCACTGGAACATAGGATTTAGAGCAGGATGAGAGCTCTGAGATCATCCTGTCTATTCTCCCCAACCCCTTATTTAATAGATGAGGAAACTGAGATCCAAAAAATCCCTTAAATGACTTGCCCAAGGTCACACAGTTATTAAGTTGGGGAAGCCAGGATTTTTAAGCCCAGTCCTCTGACCCAAAATCCAGTGTTCTCTCTACAGTTCTGTTCTTTCTCATACTCCCTCTCCTCCCTCTCCTTCCCCCCCCCCCCCCCCCCCGCCACCATATACCCCTACTAAAATGAAGAGGAATCTTCTGAGAGTTTACCTAATTTCAACCCAGTCAGAGTGTTCATTTGTAAGAATACTTATGGGTTGAAACCTTAGGAAGCCAAAGCAAGAAGCTTACAAGATGTGTATTTGTGCCTTTCTTTGTCTCCCTAGCACTTGGTATTTTGCCTGGGACTTAGTAAGTGTTTAATAACGGCCAGTTCACTGACTTAATCTTTCTTCTAGCAGCCTTCCAGTATCCCAAAGTCTGCCTTTGCATTTCACCTTTGCCACATCTCTCTACTGTTCCTCTTCTCCTCTGACACAGGCACCACTCAGATTGCAGGCCCTTTTCACCTCACACCTTAATTATTGCTAGAGCCTGCTGGTGGGTCTGCCTGCCACAACTCTCTCCCCACTCCAATGTATACTCCATTCAGTCACTAAAGTGATTTTCTTAAAGCTCAAGTTTGATCATGTCACTCAATAAATTCCAGTGGCTCCCCATTGCCTCCAGGACCAAGTACAAAATGCTCTGCTTGCCGTTCAAAACCTAGCCCCCTTTACCTTTACAATCTTCTTATACCTTATTGTTCCATCCAGTGACACTTGCCTCCTGATCTATGAACAAACAAGACTCTCTCCCTCTTACTCTCTGATTATTGGACCTTGTTGGCTTCAAGTCCCCAACAAAATCCTAAACTAAAAATGTAAACCATGTTAAGAGCAACTGAGGGGTCTCAGACCCATCAGTGAGTCAGCAGCAGTGTCTAACCCAAGCACGTGAAGACTTCCTGGTGGAACAGGCAGATGATAAAAATTTGTTCTAATAATGACTGAAGCAAGCCCTATGGAATGCTTAGAGCTTGGTCAGGCATCAAAGATGTCAAGGTCATCCACTGCATCACAGGCCTTAGCCAATCATCTTGACTTTTGTCCTACCATTGGACCTTGATGACTCTGGAAGGGAGAGTGAGACTACCAACTTTGTGCAACTCTGCCTCACTTAAACGCAACTCAGGTGCTTCACCTCATGGTGTCATTGGTCCTCTTCAAAAACAAAGGACAACAGAAAATACTACCTTTTATAGAAAGCCTTCCCCAACCCCTCTTAATTCTAGTACCTTCCTTTTCTTAATTACATCCTATTTATCCTGTATGTAGCTTGCTCAGTATATAGTTATCTGCATGTTGTTTCCCTGATTAGATTGTAAGCTCCTTGAGGGCAGGGACTTTTACCTCTTTTTATATCCCCAGTGCTTAGCACAGTGCTTTGTGCATTGTAAATGCTTACTAAATGTTTACTGGTTGATAGATCATAATTCCTAGTGTTTCTCCCTTATTTATTAAGCCATCTGTTTCCCTCCCAAATTCCATCCCTACCTAGTGTTATAACCCTTCTCCCTCATCATTTTCCTGTTGACACTTATGAACTTGAGTCACAATGGACTTAGTTGAGGCTCATCTGTCCAGGTCTGGTTGGTTTGAGCTGCCTTCCCCAGAGAGACAGATGGCATGATTATACAGAGACTTCATATGAATACAGAGATCTAAGACGGACCATGTGCTTCAATGATCTCATGAGTCAGGGTAGTATAATTACAGTGTGACTATTGACATATTCATCGTTTTTTTACAGATGAAGAAACTTTTGATTTGTCCATAGTCACACAGCTAAGTCCCAGTGTTCTTTATATTCTGCTATGGATACCCTTGCTTTCTGGCTGGATCACACCTTCTAATGATTACAAGGCTGTATCATGGTAAGCAAGTGACCCACAGCACTTGTCTAATTGCAATTACCTGGTACTTGATGGGATAACTCACCAGCCCCTCCTTACTTGTATCAAACTTAATCCTGTTGTTATTTTGGTTATAGTTTTTTTGGGGAGTGGAGGGCTTCTTATTACCTAATGGGCAATAAACAGGTCAACAGAGGCAAAGTATCCAGTAAATCATGGTGACTGTGAGTTCACTGCTCAATGGAGCAGCTTGGAGTGAGAAAAAATGATGACCAATCTCCCAAATATTTACCCTTCACAAAATGTTTGTTGCATTCATCACATGAAATACATGATAGAATTGGCATCTCTTTGGTTCATTATTGCTTCTGCTTTGATGCTTATCACAATGAATTGGTTGGCTCCTAAAGATTACTCTCCTCACACCTCTTCATTGATGTCAACCTCATGACCCATTCACCCACTTGTTAGTTTACAATGACCACCTTGTTTATGTCCTCTCATTTTTTGAAGCCTTCTATCACCATGTGATAAGGGCACCATCCATCTATTATTCTGCAATAACCTCCATCTGACCCCTGTCAATGGGCTCCTGCATCTCTTCAGAAAATCAAAGCTTCTCATTCTTCTTGCTTTGCCACAGGTCACATTCTAATACCACCTAGTTCCAATCTCCCACCTCCTTATGCCAGGTTTTCTTAGTTTCCTTCTTTTTAACTCCACAGAGACTTATTCTTTCTACTCCTCTATTCATTTCAATAAACATTTATTAAAGTGCCTATTATATGCAAGGCAATGTGCTAAGTGCTAAGAATATGGGCCCTGCTTTCAAAGAGCTTACAGAAAGAGAATGTGTGTAATAAGTAAACAAGAAATTCTTAAACTAATGGGGGAGAGGGGAAGGCATGCCAAGTACTTTTAGACTTCTTGCCCCTCTCCTCACTCTATTCCCTTCATAATGCTTTGCTTTTATGTTATAACTTTATGGAAAATTACTTATATGAATTAAGAATACAACATTTTTCTAGAGTTTTGGCATGGTATTTTCACCATCTATCTATCTATCATTTTTCTGATGCCACAAAAATTTGATGACTTTATATTTGGAGATGAGAAGTGCAGAGTATGTGTCTCTAATTTTAGCCTGTTGTAATATTTAGTGGCCAAAATCAGATTTGTTGGCATGTCAGAAAGTCTAGGAATACTCATAAGGAATGGAGTACTGTTCCTCATTTGATAATTTCTTATAGAACATTTTGTATCATAGATTTATTTTGAAATTTTAACATAAAATCTATTAATATATGGTTGTGACATATGGGAAATTTCAAGACAGTAGAAGAGACTACTAGCTCTGGGGTCAGAGAATTTGGGTTCAAATTCCACACACTGGGTAAATCACCTAAATTCCCTAACCCTGGGGGTCCTCATCTATAAAGCAGGGGATAGAGGATGACTTGTTGGCCTCTGAAGACCCTTCCAGCTCTGAATTGATTTCCCCATGATCTTTTGAAAGTCATTTTCTAATGAACTTCCCTCTTGGACTCTGTTCTGGTTTGGTCCTATCTATCCCCAGCCAAGGTCACATAGGTTGCATTGTTGCCTCATTAAAACCATCTAGGATGGAATATCCCAGGAAATCTGAGAGATCCTGAGTTGGGGAAAAGAAGACATGGAAGCAGAAGAACTAACACAATTTTAGGCAACATTAGCAGAAGCACATTGTTTAGAATGGGCAAGGCAATTATCTCTCCTGCACTTTGTCCTGATCAGACCATGTCTGGAGAATTTTACTCCAGCGTGGCTAGGTACAGAGTAGAAAGAGAACTAGCCCTAGCGTCAAGAAAACATCAGATACTTATTAGCTGTATGACCCTGGGCAAGTCACTTTATTCTGTTTGCCTAGTTTCCTCATCTGTAAAATGAGCTAGAGAAGGAAATGGCAAACCACTCCAGCAGTTCTTCCAAGAAAACCCCAAATGAGGTCATGAAGAGTAGGAGACAACTGAAATGACTTAATAACAATCTGTGTGCTATTTTAGGAAGGACATTGTCAAGCTATAGTAAATCCAAAAGAGATGGCCAGTATGGTGAAAGTGAGAGGTGAAATCATACCAAAGGTTTTGTTGAGAGAGTTTGGAAAAAGAAGACCTGAGGAGAGTGGTAAGAGAATACCATCTTTAAATACTGGATGACTCGTTTCACGTAAAGGGGATTAGACTCATTCATCTTGACCTCAGAGGGCAAAACTGAAAGCAAGAGATAGAAGTTCAAGAGATGAAACTTCAGCATCCCAACCAATGAGTAGAATTTGCCCAAAGTGGAATAGTCTCCCTTGTGAATGAAGCATTTATTAAGTGTTTATCATTTGCAAAATTGGGTTCCCTACTCATTGAAGGTCTTCAATTAGAATCTGGATGACCACATTTCAGGAATGTTGTAAAGGGGATTCCCCTTCAGCTGGGGTGACATGAGCCTTTAGAGCGAAAAGTTCATAGATTCATAACCAAAATGATCTAACCAACCTTCTCATTTTACAAATGAAGCTATGAGTTGTTGACAGTCACATGAAGTACAAGAAATTGTGCTACTTATCACCTTCAGGTCAAAGGAGGAGTCAGGAGAATAATTCCTCAGTTTGATTATCATGGAGTTATTTCCCAATAACATTCATTTGTAATGGGAAGGACGCTGGTCTAGCAATCAGAAGACCTAGGTTTGAGTCCCAGCTCTGTCATTTATCATCTGAAAGTTATGATCTGAGCCTCATCTGAGTTTCTTCATCTGTAAAATGAAGGGGACTATACCCACACTTTCTACTCACAGAGCGATTGTGAACTGCAAATGAGATAATATTTATGAAGTTCAGTATAGTGCAATATAAACATGAAGTATTATCACTAATAGAAGAGTTTTCATTTAGTTCAATATTTTTAAAATTATTTATATAAATAAATTATTTATTATTTATTAAATTATTATTTTATTATTGACTTGTATGGTCAAAGCACTGGTCTAGGGATACAAACATGAAAAAAAAAATAGTCCCTGCTCTCAAAGAATTGACAACTGGGGGACTGGGAAGGGCTTTATATAAGTAGCTATAACTACATGATGTGGTAAAAGTAAAAAGAGGGCTAAAGAATGTGGTATTTTAAATACACATTGTTGTTTGGCTTTCATTTTCTAAGAGGAAAACAGCATCAGAAAAGTGATGTCTTGACTTGCATGTGAACTAGATTTAAGTAAGGCAGTGCCGTGCAAAGTTGTCAACCTAACTCTGTCCTCCAAAGTTATAGAAGTCTAGTGGCAAGACAAAATACAAAAGTCAAGCGGACTGGTGATCACCTAGGATGTGGCAGGTGACCTTAGCCTTTCCAAATTAAAGTCTTTCCCAGGTCTCAGCTTGTCTGAGACAACACCCATTCAATGATTACTGGCTAGGTAAGAACTAAGACAAAAGATGGCACAGTTTACTATCACAAAAATATCAATCTGGAAGAGGAATACCCTTAGGATTTCTGTCCAGAACAGAAAACAATTGCTATTTACACTCATTCTAAGCCATTAAAACCTAGTCTACTAACAGATGCAGAGGAAGCCTTTGACAAAGTAAAATACTCATATGTACTAAAAACCCTATAGAGCATAAGCATAGATGGACCTTTTTAGTGTGATAAATATATGTATATGTATGTGTGTGTATATATATACATATAGACATACATATATATGTGTGTATATATGCATATATACATAT
>CM053591.1:59957832-59994944 GCA_028646515.1 Pseudochirops corinnae | reverse complement strand
CCTTCTTCTCGTTACAACATCCCTCAGTATCCCTTCTTCTCGTTACATAGCCAGTTTGCTTTTTTCCTCCTCCTCATCCATCTCTATGATGACAGCCTTCCTTTTTAAAGCTTTTCCTGAACAGTTCTTCATTTGCAATATTCTGTAGCCTCCTTGTGCCTCCTATGTATCTCCCCATTAGCCTTTTGGGTGACTTCAGAGCCAGGGATATTATTATTCTATGACTCACAAGCTTACAACTTTCCTGAAAGAATATTGATGTTAAAAAGATGGGCCTCTGTTTCAGGGAGAAGCCTTGGGGTCATTTCCAAGCACTGTACAATTTCCTCTATCACACTCAGGCATTCTTTATCCACTTTTCTTTTCCTGTTTGCATAGTAAAGCGGAATGTCGGAGTGATTATGGATCCCATTTCGAAGGCTCAGCAGTGTTTTGGGGCTTGATGCAATCAGCACATTTTCATCTGCAAACAGGAGCATCTGGAGCACAGTACTATCTATAGGGCATCCCTCTTCCATTTGCAATCAGTGCTGGACATCCTCCATCACAGTGGTGAGCACCTCTGGTGAGCATATGTCTCCCTGTTTTATGCTTTGCTTGATAGTCATTATCAGAAGGTTGTTGAACAAAGATATCTCTATTGCTGCATCTTTCAAGAACCCTTGGATGTTTTGTAATATACACTGGAGACTCCTTGTCTTCTGATCTTCATGCCATTTTCTTTTCTGGAGATCATTCACCAAAGCATATAGCTGAAGGTCTGAGGCCTCCCAAGTCCTACCCACGCCTAGTTCCTACTGCAGCAGGATGCTTTGTAGACTCATGGATTCCAAGAGTTGAAAGGGGGTTTGGAGACCATCTAGATCTAGGGGTTCTTAAACTGGGGTCCATGGATAGATTTCATGGTATCCATGAACTTAGATGAGAAAAAAAATGATATCTTTATGATTGGTTTCCTTTATAATCTTGTATATTTTATCTTTAAAACAGAAGGGGTTTATAGGTTTCACCACCAAAGAGGTCTCTAACATTAAAAAAAAAAAAAAAAATCTAAGAAATTCCGAACCAGTCCAACACCCTTATTTTACAGGTGAGAAAACATGAAAAGGAAGTGATGCCCAATATCCCCGAACGAGTTAGTGGCTGAACTTGAATTCATATAACCTTTGCTATCCACATTTGCATTTTCCTTCCTCTCCTGCCCTCTTCCCTCCACCAAGGCTTCTATCATATTTTCATTTCTACATAGGACCCCCATTTACATAGAAACTGAAACAACTCCAGTCCTATCCTGGACATCTCTCTAAAGATATACAAGAGACCTCGGCAATTAGGGGAAAGGGTGGGGAAAGATTCCTTTTTGTTCAGGCTACTCTAATCTATTTCTAGGTGTCTCAATCATCAGCCTCTGGCCCATAGCATAAAATATTTCAAGTGTGTGTTTTTTTTCCCTGCCTGAGGACCTGAGCATACAAAATACTATACTCATATCACTCAGTCATCTTGGATTCTTCATGCCTCGTTCATTCTCTCTCTCTGTCTCTGTCTCTGTCTCTGTCTCTCTGTCTCTCTCTCTGTCTCTCTCTCTGTCTCTCTGTCTCTCTGTCTCTCTGTCTCTCTCTCTCTCTCTCTCTCTCTCTCTCTCTCTCTCTCGGCAGTTGAGATTAAGTGACTTACCCAGTATCATACAGCTAAGTAAGTGTTTGAGGACGCATTTGAACTCAGATCCTTGTGATTCTAGGCCCAGTCCTCTATCTGCTGTGCCACCTAGCTAGCCCCAGGTACCATTCTCCCCACTTCAATGTTAAATTACTCTACTCCTTTGTGCCTGCACCACCCATGTTTTGGCTTCACCACCCATAACTATTGGCTTCTACCTACTGTAGTTATTTCAAGGATGATTAATTTCATCAACATGGGTATTCCCTTAATACAAATTAGAGTCTCTCTAACATAGTTGGAGTGATTCCCTTTCCAAATTGATAAATGGTTTCCACGAATGGCCATGACTGGACAAAATTCCTCACCCTTTATCCTTTATTAATTTAGCTAGTTGGCCCTTGGATTTGTTGTTCTGTCATTTCAGTCATGTACAACTCTTCATGACCTGGTTCCCCATTTGGGGTTTTCTTGGCAAAGATACTGGAATACTTTGCCATTTCCTTCTCTTGCTCATTTTACAGATAAGAAACTAAGGCAAATAGAGTTAAGGATGATGAGTACATATTCAAGAGATATCATGTAAATAGACTCTAGGAATTGGGGCACATAGCTAATAAGTGTCCTGAGGTCAGATTTGAACTTGGGAAGATGAGTCTCTTTGACTCCAGGCCTGGTGCTCTATCTATTGGGCCACTCAGCTGATCCTTGGATACAGATGGAAAAAGAAGATATAATCCAGCCCCTCACTTAGAGTCTTTCTGGCTTATTAGACCCTGACTGAGCCTGTATTTGGCTTGGTGTCTTTGAGAAACCAAGGAGATCCCCTGTATGTTGTGATGAAGCATCAGAGCAGGATTTGTGGAAAGGATTGACTTCTAGAAGTTTTAAAGTTCTTAAGACTTTACTTACGTGAGTATAGTGGATAGAGAGCCGGTCGTGGAGTCAGAAAGACCTGAATTCTAGTTTAGTCTCTGAAATGCACTTGATATTTGATCTGGGCAAGTCACTTAACTATTCAATGACATTCAAGGCATATTATTATTTGCAGAACAGTTAGTGATCTGCTTTGGTGGAGGGAATTTCCTCACTGGAGATTTTATTCACAAATGAAATCACCAATCAGGATAAAGCAAGGCATTTTTATTTTAATGCAAGCAAACTCTTGCCCCAATTCCCCTTTCTACACACACTCTTCTCTCCTGCATCCCCTCTGATACCTCTATTCTAAATCACATTTCTGGAGAATTGATTTTTTTTCCCCCATAATCTTTCTCCTTTCTGTAGTCCTTTCTCCCTAAACATCCACATACCTAAAAATATTCACCCTCCTGCTCCCAGAACTGCATTTCCATTCTCTAAGGTCAGGGAATTATATCTCAATATGTAGAATCCAGGGAAGACGACTGGGGGAAAGTCACACTAATCTGATAAGCAAATTTGGGGGAGAAAGTCTCCCTCCCCTCCAAATACAAGGTAGGTCCAAAATGCTCAGCCAGGTCAATGATACGTTGGCCAAATTTGCATGGGCAGTGAGTCAATTATTGAACTTGGCTTGTTGTTTCATCAGAAAATGGACTTTCTTTATCTTTAATTTTTTGCTATGGTAAATCTGTACCAAGAACTACTATAAAATATGACTATAGAAAAGGCAACATAAAGTAATACCTCTAGGGCTGGAGAGTTACATGAGTTACTTCCTAAATGCTCGCTCACCTGGCAACCTCCATCACTGCCATGGTTTTATCTATCACCTCTATGCATGTGAAATCCAAACCTTTATCTCTAGCTCTTTCTTCTGAGTTCCAAATGGATACCCACTGACACCTCATACTCAAACTATGCAAAGCAGAGCTCATTATCTTTCCAGTTAAACCTGCTCCTTCTTCTTACTTTACTCCTTCTATCAGTGGCACCAGCACTCACCCTACCTTATATGTTAGCAACCTTTGACTTCTCTTCACTCTTCCATCCCCCACTCCCTTCTCAAATTCCATCCCCAAGTCCTAGAGAATCTATTCACATGGTACCTCTTGAATGTGTACTCACTTCGTTCTTCCTAGTCCGTTGCTGCCACCTTCATACGAGCCCTCATTAATGCTTAACTGGACAATTGGAATAGCTTCCGTTTGAATTTTTTGTTGATGTTTTAAAATAGCACTGCCACTTCCTAATACACCCACCCCACCACAGAACCCTTTCTTAGAACCAAGAGAAATAGTTAAGCAAAACAAACCAACACAGGGTCTGCAAATGAGAGCATATATGATGAGCTATGCCTTTATGAAGTCCAAGAGGAGGGAAATGTCTTTCATCATGAATTCTTTGGAAGGAAGATTAGACATTTCATGTGATTTTAATTTTGATTCTTTTGTATTGTTTTCATTTAATTATTATAGTAATTGTGCATATTTTTCTCCTGGTTCTGCCCTCATATGGTCTTAGATTTAGAGCTGGAAGGCCATAGAGTTCAACCCTCTCCCCAGTTTACAGATAAGGAAATGGAAACCCAGGAAGGTTAAATGACTTGCCCAAGAATATTCAGGTAGTAAGCCCAGAAGCAGGCTCCGAACCCAAGGTTTCATTCTAGAGACTTCTTTTTTTCCTCTCCTATTACTTTCCCATCTCAACTTTCTCTACCTTCAAATCCATCCTTCCTACTTTTCCCACACTAATCTTAATTATATATAGATATGCTTATGTCCTCAACTCAATTTTTTCTGTTGTTCTGCAAGTTCAGACTCCTTTGCCTGACATTCAAGGCCTTACAAAATTTTAAACCATTATAGCTTCTACCTTATTAGATTTTGCCACACGTTGTGTGCTCCAGTCAAGCTAGACTATTCTTTGTTTCTCTCTTTGCTTCACCTGGAGAATGCCCTGGGCTTCCTTTCGCTCTGGTATGTCCTTCTTCCCTTTATGCATGAGAAAACTGAGGCCCACTGAGGTTAAGTGAGTTGCCCAAGGTCACTCAGGCCAGAGGTTGAATTTGAACCCATATCCTTTGACCAAATGATATAATGTACACAAGGTGTTTTGTGTTTCTTAAAACTGTTATAACATCACTGGGTATATAATATTTTTCACAGCAGAGCTTTCTATTTGTCTTATCCCCTAATGATATTGGAAGCTCTGTGAGGGCAAGGACTATATATGCCTTTTCTAAACTTTGTACCTTCTACTTTGCCTAAATACTTCAGCCTATAGTGCTGTAGCTGCTTTGTGTTTGCTGAATGAATTGAATCTATTAACGATCGTCACCCTTTCAAACAATTTCCTATGTTACTAGAGAATTCCTATTCTGGCTCCCTCCTCCTGCCTCTGTCTCTCTCCCTCTCTCTCTCCCTCTCCCTCTCTTTGTGTCTTTATCTCTCTCTCAGTCTTTAGCTCTGTCTATATATTTCTGTTTTTCCCTATGTCCGTGTCTGTTTCTCTATCTTTCCATCTGTCTCTTTGTCTCTGTCCTTCTCTGTTTTTGTCTCATATTTTCTGTCTATCTCCTTACTCTGTCTCCCAACTCCTTTGTTTGTCTCTCTGTGTCTTTCTGTCTGTCTTTCTGTATCTTTCTGTCTGTCTCTGTCTTTCTGCCTCTGCCACTATGTCTCTCTCTTTGTATGTCTCTTTGTCTGTCTCTGTGTGTGTCTGTCTCTCTGTTTCTTTCTCTCTGTCTCTCTCCTTCTCCCCCCCTTATCTTTTTCTCTCCCTCTCTCTCCTCTGGTCTAATCTTATATGCTCCTAGCACACTGTTGGCACTCGAGGCGTGTTAAGTCATAATAAGGATGATGCTGTCAGTGATGCTGAGTGCCATTGAAATGCAGACACTGTTTAACCGGTCGCCAGGCAACAACACACACAAACATTTACTGACAGGAAGCGAAGAGCTGGCATTAAAGCTGCATGACAGAGAGATGAAGGGGAGGGGGAGGGGAGAGGGAGAGGAGGGGGAGAGCCGGGCGAGGCGGAGGTAGACAGTGTGTAATTGGCCAAGCTGGAAGGCTGGAAGGTGGCCAACACATTAAATTTAACCGCATGTGTCATTGCCCTCCACATCCAAGGATGACGCTGCCGGCGGTGATGTTTCCCTGGTAAACGATCAGAGCTAAACCACCGCTGCTCTTCTGGACAGTGCCCTGCGGTCTAATCTGAGCTCACCCGGAGCGAGCGGCCTCCCCCAGAGCTCAGAGCCCACAGACGCAGAGCCAGCCAGCAGCGCAGGGCTCTCTAAGTGCTCCTGACCCGTGATCCCAGCCTGGGGGGCTGGGGAGATGCTTCCAAGCTGAAATGCTGAAAGCAGAAGGCCACCTCTGATGCACTCACCCCGCCCCCTGCAGCATTACCTCAATTTGCTCTGGCAGGACCAATCCCTCTGTGTTATGTTGAAATGGCTCAATGGCCTTCTGCTCACCCTCGCTCCATTCCCACTCGCTCCGTTCCCCCAAGGGTCCTGGCCGTAGGTGGAAGGGCGAGAGTGAAAAGAGGCTTTCCCTGGAGAAGGGAACAGGTAGAGAGGGTCCCTTCCCAACCCCCTCACCAGCTCCTACCATTGGGACCGAAGCTCAGCATAAGCTAGTAATTAATCCTTGCTAACTAGAAATAAAATGATTGAAGCTGTGGGAGGGGGGTGCGCAGTGCTGAGGGGTGGGAGTGGGGGTGGAAATGCAAGCTGCAACCTCCCTAGAGGATATACTTTGTCTCTACAAGACCACAGAATGAATCTCTAGTCTGAGAAGTGGGAAACATTAAAACATTCCAGAAGTGGCAATGCATTCAGCGCCCAGGCAAGAGACGGAAGTGATAGAGGAGAGGCATGTGAGAGTTGGTAGACCGGGATTCAAATCTTATTCGAGGGTTATCTGACATTTATCGTCTCTGTGGCCCTGGACTAGTCATCTAATTTCTCTGAGACTTAGTATCTTTATCTGATGACCTTGGAAAATTACTGCAACACTCTTCGACTCAGTTTCCTCTTCTGTAAAATGAGATTGTCCTGAATGATTACTAAGGTCATTCTATCTATTTAGATTTTTTCTGTTGTTCTGCAAGTTCAGACTCCCAGTCTATCAATTTCTAAGAAAGGAAGCTGCTCTCCTGAAGGAAGACTTTTCCCTTCTTATTGGTCACCAGAATTCCACAAAAATGGGACAACGGTGAAACATAACAGCAGTTATCGTAGCTTCCAAGAAATAATTATTCCCAGGAAAATGTTTTCAATTTTTAGATAAACTGTTGTCTAAGAAGCCGAGAAAACAGAACATGGGCAGTGACAAACGTCTGCATCTCTCCACACCATCTCCCCTCCCCCCTCAGCAGGCTCATCATTAACCGTTGCTCTAGGAGCTAAAGACTGCAGCTTTACTCCCAATTAACAGCCACATTCCAAGCATCGACCCTGTTTATCAAAGCATTAGTGGTGACATCTGGGTATGAAGCATACCCAGTCCTGCCAGCAGGAAGAAACGGGGACTTTCCAATCATCCAGGCTTTGATGAATTGTACTCATCTCCCTTTCCAAAGGGTTCGGAGACAATGGAAACCACTGCTTCCTGCTGGACCCAGTTTCCTTTCCTCCCTTCTCTTCTTTCCTCTCCCTATTTACTCCAGGGCTTTCATTTTACATTTGGAACCAGTATGTTCCAATCTGGGAAAAAACTGAGCGTGAGTACCTAGGCCTTCCATGCATGGAGACACACACGAGTGGTTGTGTGCCACAGAAATTTCTGCTTCCTTGGCAAGGTTGCGTTTGGGAGGGTCCGCCTAGGAATTCCTCAAGAGCAGGAACGGTGACTCTGTTCTCAGGATCCCTAGAGGCTTCAAAGCCTTCACCATAATCATCGTCGTCGTTGTCATTGTTGTCGTCGTCATTAACATCATCACTGCCATCATCATTGTCATCATCATAACCGTCATCATCTTCTCTTCCATCCATCCCTCACACGGCTGCAAAATTAATCTTTCTAAAGTGCAACTCCGATGATATCAACTTCTTTTTTTCAAATTTAACATTTTGTTCTTAAATACCAAAAAAAGATCATTTCTATATAAAATATAGGACAGAAAAGGGAGAAAATATATGAAACACCAAATCTCTTTTTTGTCCAGTTTGTTTTTTAATAAATTCAACATGTTACTTTCAAAGCTGTCTGGCTTGTCTGTGATTCCTTATAAATCCTCATCTCTCCATTAAAAAACAGTTTCAAGGACCTTCCTTCCTTCCTTCCTTCCTTTCTTCCTTTCTTCCTTCCTTCCTTCCTTCCTTCCTTCCTTCCTTCCTTCCTTCCTTCCTTCCTTCCTTCCTTCCTTCCTTCCTTTTTCTTGCACCTGTTGTTAACTTCCCTAGCCCTTCCACAACATTCACATGAAAACTACAATCCTTTTAACAAATAAACATAGTAAAGCAAAACTTCCACACATTTGCCATGTCAAAAAGGAAACATCTTATTTTGTACCTATCAGTCCTCTAGAGTTGTGTTTAGTCATTGCATTAATCAAGGTTCTTCAGCCTTTTGCATTTTTTACACTGTTATTTTTACTGTGTAAATTGTTCTCCTGGTGCTGCTCACTTTATTCAACATAAACAAGTCTTCTTAGGTTTCTCTGAAATAGCCCCTTTCATCATTTCACGATAATAGATAACTCTATTCATACACATATGAGTCCTTTCCCTCTTTATTTGACATATCTTTGGGATATAGCCTAGTAGTAATATTACTAGGTCAAAGGAGAGACATAATTTTGTGACTTTTCGGACATAGTTCCAAATTGCTTTCCAAAATGACTGGGCCACTTCAAAGCTCTACCAACAGTGGACTGGTATGCCTGTCCTCCCACAGCCCCTCCAGAAAACCTTTTAAATTCTTTCCTATTATCTACTGAATAAAATCCAGACTTCTTATCCTGGCTCCACAAAAGTCCTGCTTTGATGCTTCATCATGGTGTGAAGGCGAGCCGATGCTTTCAAAGGCTATGTCTGTAAAGAGTGACTCTGACAGGTTTTACTAAGCCAGAAAGGCTTTGAGTATGATCCTGGAGACAGTAGGAGGTCTCCTGTCCAAAGAGCAGCCTTGCTAATGTAGGAGTTGGGGGGAGTAGGTCAGGACACCTCTGATCAATTGATTCCCTACTCTAGCCCAGCTGGAGGTGGCAGGTAACAGAAACAAGAAAGTGTTAATATGTTAAATGAAGTGTAAAGAATGTGTTTATATTCTGTTACCCCTTTAGAAAGTGTGAATGATTTCTTGTTGCAGTCAGCCAACAGTTAGCCATCCTATGGTTCAGGATAGGGCCCACCCCTGGGAGCCTTTAAAAAGCACGACACAGATATCTGGTTAGTATGGTAACCTGAAAAGTCATAGAGAAGCCCAAGTCTCCAAAATTTACTCAGGCAAATTTCAGGAAAAGGTCTAAGAAAAACCAAATGATTTTTTTGTTGTTCAGCCGTTTCAATTGTGTCCAACTCTTTGTGACCCCTTTTTGGGGTTTTCTTGGCAAAGATACTAGAATGGTTTGTCATTTCCTTTTCTAGTTCATCTTATAGACGAAGAAACTAGGGCAAACGGGGTTAAGTGACTTGCCCAGGGTCACACAGCTAGTAAGTGTCTGAGGCCAGATTTGAACTCAGGAAAATGAGTCTTCCTTTCTCTAGGCCCTATACTCTCTCCAATATACCCCCTAGCTGCTCAAAATCAATGATAAAGAAAACCAGAAGAAATAGGGGTAAACTCCTCCATCCATCCATTCAATCAGTTGATCAACCATTTATTAAATTTGTACTAAGCTCTAGGGACTGTGCTAAGCATGAAGTATCCAAAGAAAAGCACAAACAGCACCTGCCTTCAATGAACTTACACAATAATGGAAAAGGAACATATATAAATCAGTGTATACAAGATTTTTTAAAAGGGTAGATAGAAGGAAACTTTGGAGAGGAAAGGGAAATTCCCACCTGTGGGAACTGGGTATGGAAGTGGCATTTGAGGTGAATTACACAAAAAGATGGCCAGAAGCTCATGGAATTGGGGAGAGAAAGCATTTGCAATCTGCTGCCAACATATCTGAAGATGGCTGAACAGCAAAATCCTAAATTAACTCGAAGTCAAATGACCGTGGATCTGAATTCAGATCCTGGGCCTAACTTGATAGAACAGAAACAAATAGAAGGTCCATTCTCTATAGGTCATTGTACAGGGAGAGTGTGCCTAAGATCATCAGAGCCACAGGAAAAACTCAGTACCTGCAAAGCAGTGTAAGGAGAGTTATGCAGGAAGCTTAACTTTACCATGATATCCAGTATCCCACTAAGGCCTATTGAGGCTATAGCAGGCAATGGAACCAATTCCTTATTGGTGACCATATAACAAGATGGACACCAATAAAGGCCAGGACCTGTGATAGATCATCAGTAGACTGAGACAGAAGCTAGATGTTGAGTCAATGATTGGGGCTCAATATCAGTCACCCCATCCATATTGGCAACATCAGTGGTATCTAGACTACAGAGGAAACAAGACCAAAGACTACCAACCCATCTAATAGTGTTGGGGGGGGGGGGTGAGGAGGAGGAAGGGGGAAGAACTGGCCCAAGCCAGAAAAAAAAATATTCAGAAATGAGGTTGAAAATATCAGGAGACTTAGGAAAACTCCAAATATAATGAAGAAATATTCTCAATTGAGGGAATTTCAAGAGGTAAACCTCAAAGAAGAGAGTAATCCCACAACTACAAGAGAACCCTCAGAAGGAAAAACTGCCTTTGTGACAAGGATTCCAAAAGTATCTGTAAATAGGCAAAAAATGGCGAATGAGACTAGAATTTGGGAAGAGAAAATTCAAAGAAGAAAAGCTTTGAACAGAATATAGAAAACTCTCCAAATAGTTGACTTTCTTAAAAAAAAATAGGGTTTTGGCAAACAGGACTCAATAATTTCAGGAGACAATAAAGAATAATGAAGTCAAACGATTAAAAGACTAGAAGAAATGATAAAGGATGTACCATCAAAAGCAACTGATACGGGAAGTAGGTTGACAGAACAATTTAAGAATCATTTCAGATTCCCTGAAAACAATGGCCAAACAAATAAATTCAATACTATATTTCAAGAAGTCATAAAATATAACTGCTGAGACGAATTAGAATCAGAAAACAAAGTAAAAAAGAAGGAACCTGCTAGTTATTCCCTAAAAGGAACCCCAAACTCAAAATATACAGCAATCCGAAATGCAAAGCATCCACGTTAAAAGTAAAACATCACAAACATTCATAAAGAAAGAGTTAAAATATCAAGAAACTACAGTTAGGATCACATAAGACTTCTATAAAAGGAGAGAAAATTTTGGATTGGTGATATTCTAAAACACAAAGGACAAAGGCTTACAACAAAAGTAACAGCCTACAAAATTGAGGACAACCCTGCGGAAGAGAAAATAAAATAGAATACTTTGATGCCCTTCGATGAAAAGGCAAGAACTGATGCAAATTTTGAAATGCAAATATAGGAGTCAAGAAGAACTAAGAAAGGTAAATATTTCGAACAACTAAAAGGGGCTGCAATATGATGAAAAGTTTGCATTCTGATGGGGGAGGAGAGAAAAGACAGGTGCCCCCTTTAGAGTCCAGATGTCTTCAAGTGACAGAGGGAATCCAGAAAGACAATCACAGGACATGGGAGTGGTTTTGTTCTATTTTGTTTGTTTTGGGGTATAAAGAAAAGGCAGAGGAAAAGGAATACATTAGGGAAGAAAGGAGAAGTTGCAATTTATTATTTCACGTAAATGAGATGTATAAGAAGAATTGTATACAAACATGAAGGAAGGGGAGGAGGGAGCAGACATCTCCTAACCACACTTTCACATGAATGATGGGACACAGCCTGGCAGAAATTAGGTTTTGACCAATATTTCACTCCATGTAGAATATAATAAGCTCCAAGTGGATACATGACCCTAGATATAACAGGTTACATCATAAATAAATTAGAGAAAGGGAGTATCCTTCACAATTATAAATAGGGGAATAATTTGGGACTAAACAATGATAAGAATGATCACAGGAGAAAAAAAATGAATGCTGGAGTTCAAATCCAGCCTCAGACACTTAACACAAAAACTACCCGTGTGACCCTAGGCAAGTCACTTAAACCCAATTGCCCTACCTTCCCACCTCCAAAAAAGAAAAAAAAAGAATGCCATTGATCCCATAAAATTGAAAAGTTTTTGTACAAACAAAATTAAATCAGTCAAAATTAGAAGGGAAAAAGTTAACTTGGAAGAAAATCTTTGCATCTAATTTCTCTGATAAAGGTTTAGCATTTAAGATACAGTGAGTTGGTGCCCCAATAGAAAAATGACCAAAGGATATGAACAAGCTGTTCTGAAAAGAAGAAATGTAGGCTAACATCAACCATATTTTAAAAGAAGATTCCAAACTACTAATAATAAGAGAAATAAAAATATTAAAACCCTGAGGTCCCACCTCTAATTCAGACTGGCAAAGATGATTTTAAGAAGCAAAATAATGATTGTTGCAAAGGCTACTAGAATAAAGACAAGCTGATAACACTACTGGTGAATCTATGAAACTGGCCAACAATTTTTTAAAATTTTGTTTTATTTTAAACTTAAATACACAATAAGAAAAGAAAAAGAAACATATTATAAATTAAAATATTAAAACTTAGATACAAAATAAGAAAAGAAAGCAAAAGTCTTGCCATGTGCACAGCAGAATGTAAGAAGATTCAGAATATATAGCAAGAAATTTCCATTTCAAGAAAGCCTATATAATAAATGCTACACATTTTGTTCAGAGCTGTCCATCTTTACTTCCTTGGAAGTTTTCTTTTGTTCTCTGCTATGCATTTTTTATTTTGTTCTTTTTTCCGCCTTCCTCCCCTCTTCCTTATATATGTACATACATATATATGTATGTACACAATATACATATATGTACATATAAATACATGTACATATATACACATACAAAACATACAAATATATACATTCACACAAAGCTATATATACATGCATATATACATGCATACATGCTCTTACATACACATACATATACTTAGATATCTCTAATCATACTCCTGTGTAGACATATACATTCATATGTATCTATGTAAGACTATATTATACTAATTTGTCCTCTGTTTCTCTGAGGGTGGATCTTTCTATACTTTTCTAAGCCAGTCCAACCATTTTGAAAAGCAGTTTGGAACTATACTCCAAAAGTCTCTCAACTGTGTTTGTCCTTCTGACCTAGTGATACTACTACTAGGCTCATAAATCAAAGAGATCAAAGAAAGAGGAAAAGAACAGACATATACAAATATATATCTAGCATTACATTTAGTTGTAATAAAGAACAGGGAAAGAAAGTAGGTGCTTATGATTTGGGAAATGGCTAGAGAAATTGTGTAATCTGAATGTAGTGGATTTTATTGTACTGTAAGGAATGGTGAAGGAAACAGATTCAGAGAAACCTGGCAATGCTTGCATGAACTGGCATAGTGAGAAGAAACAGGAAAACATTTGCAATGACTATAATGTTGGAAAGTGAAACTGTGAAAGACTTATGATGAGAGCAATGACCAATCACTACTCTAGGGGACTGATGATGAGGCATACTTTCCAACTGCTGAGAGAAGTGATAGACTAGAGGGGCAGAATGAGACCTACATTTTCAGATGTGGCCAATGTGGGGATTTGTTTTGAGTGATTATAATTCATATACAAGGGAGCATTTTACTTTTTTGGTGGGAGGAATGAGGAGGGTAGTAATAATGATACTATAAAAAAAGGCAAATAAGAAAGAAAAAAATCATCTAATTTGATCAATAAATCACTAAAAATAAACAAAAGAGATCAGGAGGAAATTCAGAAACAGATTTCAGGCAAGCAGGGCTTTGAAGGTGAGTTGGAAGCAAGTTGACACTACCTTGTTAAATTTCAAATATACCCAAAAAATCTCCAAAATTAGGACATACCTTCTAGGGAGACACAGTTGAATCAGGAAATAGTTATTGTTGCTAATAACTGAGAAGAGGTCTAGCTATGGAAGAAGACCCTATCTTTTGACAGGATATTTCCCCTTTGCCTTTTCCCTGTGCCTCTGTGAGAGAACATGGGATGGAGGGAGAATTTTTCTCTCCACCTCCCTCCAATCAGACACAGCACCTCATCTTGCAGCAGAGCTACTCAACCAACAGAAAGCACCACGACACTATGCCCAGCAGGAAGTAGGCCCAGTCAGATGAAACAACTCTGACTTATTTGACCCTTGGCAGCAGAGAAGGGAGCCAGCATAAATTTACTGTTGGCAGCAAAGAAGAGAGCAAGCTATAAATTCAAGAGAAGATCAGCCTTGGCATGTGAAGCTTATGTTATGAAAAAGAACAGTCCCAAAGAACCCAAATGAATGACACATTCAGCAGAGGTGCTATCTTCAGGGAGGAGCAGTATGAGGACCGCACAAGAAGGAAGAGGACAGGGGTTTCTGTAGTGCCAGAGATGTGAATTTTTTTGGCCACATATATTCTCTATGTGTATATCTCATTACCAGTAAACTCTGTATAAATTCCCACTAATGGGAACTCTTCCTACTGATATTATATGTGTTTATAGGAGGGTACTTGAAGTTTATAAATGGCATACTTTACAGTTACTGTTCTTACTATGTCATTTCAGTAAATAAATGCCTTTGCTTTGAGCTAGTTTTATCTATGGTCTGACTTTTAAAGGAAAGCTCACCAATGGTGACTCGTGAACTATAATTTTAAGAGTGTGGACCTACAGGGTACCAAGAACTTAAAAATATTTGCCCCCTGAGGGACAAACATGTGAATGTGAATTAGGAGATGGGGGAAAGTTCAGAAGTGGAACTATACTAAATACAGAGAGATTCACAGTGTGTTGGGTAGTGAATAACTTGTCCATGACAATCCATGGAATATAAAAAGGCGTCCAATCCTATGGAGGCTCCTTCTGCTTTCGCTGGGATGTTGGCAAAATGGTGAAAAAGGTGGGGGATAAATGGTTCTAGAAATGACTCAGATTTTAGTGTGTTCAGAAGTGGGGGACCTGCAGCCTTGAGGCCACATGTGGCCCCCTTGGTTTTTAAGTGCAGCTGTGTGACTGAATCTAAATTCACAGAACAAATCCCCTTAATTAAAGGATTTGTTCTGTAAAACTTGAACTCATTCTAAAGGCTGTACCCAAGGACCTAGAAGGCTACATATGGCCTCGAGGCCACAGGTCTCCCACCCTTATTCTATAATAATAAAATCATAAACTTAACCAATGGTATTCTAAATGTGAAATGCTTATCTAATGACCAGGGAGTTGAAGTGTTACTAGAACTGAACAATATTAATATTGGTATTCTTGCTATGAATGAAACTGAAGACAAAAGGAAGCTGGAGTCAAATGGAAAAATAATTCATAGGTCATCCTTGGTGAGGCAAATAAAGGGGTTAGTTGAGTTGTCTTTATTGTGCATCCAAAGACAACTAGAAATATCATTTCATGGGATAGTTGTTCATCACACATTTCATTGCTTGTGATGAGGGTAATCAAAATGATTACCACGAAGATAATTGCAGCTTAATGTAAAAATATCTGATGCAGAAGATGAAAAATTCAAGTGAATAGAGCACCAGCCTTCAAGTCAGGAGGATCTGAGTTCAAATCCAGCCTCAGATACTTACTAGCTATGTGACCCTGGGCAAGTCATTTAATTTGAGGCAATTCAAATTGCCTCAAAAAAAAAAAAAAGACGAGAAATTCTATAAGGAATTCAGTAAGATCAGTCAATAAGCATTTATCAAGAGCCTACCACATGTGCTGGGCACTATACTAGGGACTGAAGATAGAAATACAAAAAAATGAAACAATTCTTATTCACAAGGATCTTGTATTCTAAGGAAGAGAATCCCCCAAACCAAACCAAAACAAGGTTACCTAAAGCTTCACTTCAGACACAACTAAGCCAGACATCCTAAGAACATTTATAGATAAAACTAGAGAAATAGCAAATAAACACAAAATAAAAGAGAGTCCCACCACCTCATAAAACAACAAATTATTTTCATTATTGATGATGGTGGAACTATATGCATTTGAATTAATAACAAATCATATAGAAATAAATATTCTTTTAGTCTCCCCTGGTTATTTCATTCTTTTCTTCTTTAGTCCCTAATGGCCTGGAGGAGTTAGGGACATTTGTTCTTTAAAAAGATGGACTAATAGAATCCAGGAAATATAGTATATTTTCTATTGGACCAACCCATTAGGGAGAGCCTATTTCAGTCTGAAAGTAGAGATTAGATACTCCCATTTCCCCTCTGTCCAAGTAAGTGGTACCCAGGAATCTTTTATTAACTTTTAGCAAGGTGATTAAGCAGACTATAGTTCTGATGGATTTCTACATTTGGAGTAAAAAGTCTTTTTTAGCTTTTAAGGTACATCACTATTACAGTTATTATTTACATATACCCCATCTTCTAGGATGCTTTTAACTCCCCCTCCTTACTCATTTAGTCACATGCTACCAGGAGCTATGTATTAGCTGAACTTTGTATCTTCCTATAGTAACTAGCAAAGAATTCTGCACATTTTAATATTTTGATGATTCTATGATCCCATTCACAATTTTGATTCTTTGGAGACTTCATGATTTGCAGCCAAATGGCATTAACTAAAGAAAGCTGGTATTTTTTGTTCATGGAAAAGACTGGAGTTATTTAAAGTACTTTCCAATTTCCCAAATGCAATCCAGCCAACTCTTTTCTTTCTATTCAATTAAGTATCTATTTTGTATACATTAGGTGCTTAATAATGTCTGTGATTGTTTTTACTTATTTCTCTTTATCATTCCTACTCCCACTCTAGATTTCCCTTAAAATTCATAAGAAGAGATACACTTATTAATTGTCTGCTGTGTATGAAACTGTCATCTGCTAGAAGAGAGAGATAATTTCCCTAATCAGCAAGCACTTAGTAAGTGCCCATGTGCCAGGAACTATATATTGGGCGCCAGGGACATGCACATGAAAAAATAAAGTAAGGAAATGCCCTCTTGCAAGGAGATTACATTCTAATGGGAAAAACAAGCACATAAGTAAGTATATAGAGAGTAAATATATAGAAAATAAGTACAAATAATACACAGAACTTAAATACAACATAATTTGGGGGAGTATATTAGCAGTTTGGGGGGAATCAGAAAAGGCTGTATGTAGTAGGTGTGCTTGAGCTGAGTCTAGAGTCTAGGCTCTAGACTTCTAGACTCTAGACCTATACTCTAGACTTCTAGACTATAGACTTCTACACTCTAGAAGGAAGAGAGGGATCTGATATGGAAAGAGTAAATTCCAAGCATGGGGAATGGCCAATGCAAAAGTATGGAGCTGAGAGATGGAGGGTTGTATGCAAAGAACAAAGAGAAGGCCAGTTTGGCTGGGTCACAGAGTGAGGGAGAGGAAGTATAATGCACAATGAGACTGTAAAGGTAGGTTAGGGTCAAGTTGTGAAGGACTTTAAAAGCTAAATAGAAGAGTGGCAATAGGGAGTCATTGCAGTTTCTAGAATAGGAGAGTGACATGGTCAGATCTATGCTCGAGGAAAATGACTGGCAAAATGTAAAGGATGGACTGGAGTAGGAAGAAGCTTGAGGCAGAGACCAATTAGAAGGCAGCTGAAATAATCTATGTGAGTAGAGAGAAGGGGGATGGATGTCTGCAAGCATGGACTGGAACCAATCGAACTGGCTCATAAGAACCAATTGTTAAATTTTCATCGTGAGCCTTTATACCTTGGAATTTGCAAATGCTACAAATTGGGCTTGATGTATTATTACTATTTTACTTTTTAGATTTAAGAAACTGGTGGAGAAATATTAATAATTCAGATTAAAGTTTAAAGTGTGTCATTATTACGAGGGCTGGTTGTTAAAGATTTACTAGCACACTCCTGGATACAGGAGATGTGAAGGGAGAATTGTCAATGTCTGGTAATAGGTTGGATATTTGGGTGACATTTGAGTATAACACCTAGACTGCAAACCTAAGGGCCTGGAAGGATGGTAGTAATTTTGACAGAAATAGAGAAATTTGGTGGGAAAGAAAGAGTATAGTTTTAGATATGTTGGATTTGGGATGTCTCTGAGGCATGCAGTTTAAAATGTCTAACATGCAATTAGTGATGCAGGACTTATTTTAAATTCTTGTTGTTTTAGTCACGTCTGCCTCTTTGTGACCCCATTTTTGTTTTTGTTTTTGTTTTTGCAAAGATACTGGGGGGATTTGCCATTTCCTTCTCCAGCTCACTTTACAGATGAACAACTAAGGCAAACAGGGTTCAGTGCCTTGCCCAGGGTTACAAAGTAAGTGTGTGAGGTCAGATTTGAACTCTGGAAGACTCATCTTCCTGACTCCTGGCCCAGCACTCTATGCACTATGGTGCCACCTAGCGCCTACATGTTCAAGTTTGACTTCTGACATAGTTGCTTTGTGCTCCTTGGCAAGACTTAGAGCTCCAGACAATTCTCTGAGACTCTAAGTGGCAGAAGAACTTCAATTAAATTCATAGAGAGAGGTTCCTTACTGAGAGTTCCCAATACCAGTGAAATTACAGGTCCACACACACACCAACAGTGAAAGCTCCACTCTGACTAGAGTGCTCGTGGTGGAGAGTTAGATAAGTCTAGAAAGACAGACTGATGCCGAATTGTGAAGGGCCTTGAAATTGAGGCAGAAGAGTTTGACATTTTCTCAGTAGGCAATGGGGTAATACTTGCTGGACATCTTCAAACAGGGAGGAAGACACACAGACCTAAGGGAGATAAATCTGGCAGAGATACGCCACTTGTCCGTTGTTCTCAAAGAGGACCAATGAGGTCAGGAGAGTGATGTCTTGACTTGAAAGTGAATTTTAAGTGAGGCAGAGCTGTGCAACATCATCATTTTCACTTTCTCTTGCAGAGTCAGCAGAGTCCAGTGGTAAGACAAAGGTCAAGATGACCGGTGATGGCTCCGGTGGTGCTATGAAGTATAGATTCAAAGAGTGAGGGAACGGAGACGCGAAGACCATTTAGGAGACCTCCTAACCAACTGTCTATACTCTAGACACTAATGGTGGCCAGTCCCAGTAGCAATAGATATCGAGGATGAAACAAATGAGAGATAAAGTCAGTTTAACACGACTTCACAAAATGTGTGCTGGCCCAGCTCATCTGGCTAGTTCATGTTCACGTAACCTTATCTGTTGACTTCTTTTGCTTATTGATCACATAGTACTGGAATGACCTTGGACAAGTCACTTAACCTTAAAAGCAGAGAGAAATGTTTGCCTTTCTTTTTATTCCCATCATTTATCACAATGCCTGGGATGTATATAGTAGGCACTTAATAAAATGCTTGTTGACTTGACTTGAGGTCTCAGTTTCCCCACCTACAAAATGACCTCTAAGGTTCCTTCCAGATCTAAGTCACATATGAGACCTGACAGTGGGCCATGGCGTGGGTCGTATTCTGTGTGGATAATTCAGAGGGAAGTCATTGTGTCTTTCCACTAGGTCAGGGGGCCACCAACTGAGTAAACAGGAACTTTCATAGTTGTATGTGGCTCTAATCAATCACTCTCACTGGCTAATTGCTCCAGCCTAACTTCCTTGCTGCCGGGGCTAGACGATTCTCATAGGCATTTGCCTGATGGTTTGTGTCATAATCTTTACTTTTCACATTTTCTTCACACACACACTCCATCACCATTTTTCATTTTCAGAGAAACAATGTAGATAACATCAATATTATAAAAATGAACAATTTTGAAGACTCATACAAACTGATGACAAATAAAATGAGCTGAACCAGGAGAACAATTTATACGATAACAGCATTGTAAAGACAAATAACTTTAAAAGCTGCAAGATCTATAATCAATGAAATGACCATTCATGATTCCTGAGGACCAGTGATGAAACATGCTATCCATCTCCTAACAAAGGTGAGAGATTTAGGGTGGCAAATGAGACCTAGATTTTTGAATACAGACAATGAGAGAATTTATTTTGCTTGACTATGTATATTTTTATAAGGAATTTGTTTTTCTTTTTTCAATGCACTGGATAGTATTGGGGGGGAATTGATTTCTGCTAATTAAAAAGAACACTTTAAAAAACAGAGAACTTGGGAGAGGCTATATGTAATATTGTATATACTTTCAGATGAAGTCTCTGTATTGCTAATTCTGCTTGATTGCTTTACTGGTTGTAAGAGTATGCTCATGGGATCAGGGTAATCTGGACATGTTTATAATGAAGAAACAAAACCCAGCTACAAAACTTAAGAAAAAAAGTTAAGAGAAATGATGATTCATTATCCTGGAAGCATCCACCCATTCTTCAATCCATTAATCAATCAACAAGCATTTATTTGTAAAGTACCTACTACGTGCCAGGCACTATACTACGTGTTGGAGAAACACAGACAAAAATGAAACAGTTCCAGTCATTAAAGAGTTTCCATTTTATTGTGGGAGATGTGTATGTATGTATGTATATACGTATATACACATATGAACATATATATAATAAATTGAAATCCAATGACAAGACAAAAGTAGAGGTTTGCTCCGCTCTACCTCACTTAAATCCAATTCATGCACAAGTCAAGACATCACTCTGTGACATCGTTGGCTCTCTTTGAGAAAGGATGAACTGTAACAACAATATAAATATAAAAGGTAATTTTGTGGGGTGGTTGAAGAGCCTTGGTTGAATCAGAAGTGATTCATTTAGAAAGTGGTCCTTGATCTTAGCTATTAGGATTTTAAGAGTGAATTCTGAGAGACTGAAGAGAGCATACCTTCCAAGCACAGGGGATAGCCGATACAAAGGAACAGAGACTAGGAATCAATGTTGTACGTAAGGAATAGAAAGAAGACTGGTTTGACTAGAATATAGTGCAAAAAGGTTAGCAATGTATATGTCTAGAAACTTAAGATGGAGCCAGGTTGTGAATGCCTTAAAATGACAGAGGGCTTTATATTTTATCCCAGAGGTTATGGGGAGACATTGGAGCTTAATGGGTAGGGGCAGAAAGGCTCAGGCAGCCGCTATTGATATTTGTGTATATTCTATCTATATATTAATATTATATAATATATTAATATTTTGGTATATACATTCCTCTTTATTTGATTTCTTTGGGACATTGTTGTTCATCCTTCATTTTTGAAGTGGACCATCACCAATGACAATGCCTTGACTTGCATGTGAATTGAATTTAAGTGAGGCAGAGTTGTACAAAGTCATCAGTCTCACTCTTTCTTCCAGAGTCATCAAAGTCCAGTGGCAGGACAAAAGTCAGGATAACTGGGATGCAGTGGCATTTTCAATGTCTGACCAAGCTCTAAGTGCTCAACAGCACCTGTTTTAGCTGCCTTTATAGACATTGAACAAATTGTTTTCATTGGTCTAGCAGTGGTATAACTGGGTCAAAGGGCATAAACTGTTGAATAATTTTTTGTGTATAATTCCAAATTGCTTCCCAGAATAATTGGATCCATTCTCAGCTCCACCACCAATGCATTAGTGAACTCTTTTTGTGGTGGCAAAAAACTGGAAAATGAGTGACAACCTGTTGATTGAGAATGTGATATATGAAGGTAACCAAATACCACTACTGTGCTGTAAGAAATGGGGGGGAAATGATTTTTTTCTTTTATTTATTTATAGGCATCCATTTGTTTAAAATTTTGATTCCCAACTTTTTCCCTCTCTCCCCCAAGCCCCCCACCCATTGAGAATGGCAAGCAATCTGATATCAAATATCCAAAAAAAAAAAAAAAATCAAAGAGGGAAGCGTCTTATATATATACAAAAATATTAATAGCAGCTTTTTGTGGTGGTAAAAAATGGCAAATATGGAGTTCTCTATCAAAGTGATTTTCCCAAAATATTGTTCTGAGCCTTTCTGCCCCTATTCATTAAACTCCAATGTCTCCCCATAACCTCTGGGATAAAACATAAACCCCTCTGTCATTTTAAGGCATTCACAACCTGGATCCATTCAATATACATTGCTAACCTTTTTGCACTATGTTCTAGTCAAACCAGCCTTCTTTCTATTCTTTACTAATATAAAATATGCATAGAAGTGATGCAAAATGTATTTCTATATTAGTCAGATTTAAAAAATAAAAAGTAAGAAATACAAAGAAAGTGAAAAAGATATACTTCAATCTGCACTCAATTCATCAGATCTCTTTCTGGAGATAGACAGCATGAAAAAGATGATTTCAAAGAGATAGGGAAAGACTTGTATGAACTAATGTAGAGTAAAGTGAACAGAGCAAGAATAATTTATACTCCAACATTAGTACTATAATAACAAACAGCTTTGAAAACTCATACAAATTGATGATGAATGAAATGAGTAAAAGCAGGAGAACAATTTATATAATAACTTTGAATGCTGTAAGAACTCTGATCAACCCAGTGACCATCCATGACTCCAGAGGACTGATGCTACCCACCTCCTGACAAGGAAGACACAGGGTGAAGAATAAGATATATGTTTTGGGGGTATGGTCAATGAGGGAATTTGTTTTGATTGACTATCCGTAATTGTTACAAGGATTTTCTTTTTCTTTGTCAGATGGTGTGGGGAGGAGGAGAGAGAATTTAAATTCAGTCAATTAAAAATAATGTTAATTTAAAGTTAAATTCAATTTTAAAAAATTATTTTTGGCAGCTATGTAGTAAATGGATTGAAAATGGACAGACTTGAGGAAAGAAGGCCAGTTAGAAAGATACTGAAGTTTTCCTATGGAGGAGTAATAAAGTTCTGAATTAGGGTGGTGACTGTGGGAGTAGAGAGAAGAGGATGGATGTGAAAGATATTAAGGAGGTAGAATTGACAAGACTTCGAAATTGATTGGTTATGTGGGATCTATCTGACAAATATTTATTGAATCCCTACTCTATTCAGAGCACTGTGCTAGCATTTGAGGGAGATACAAAAATATAAAAAATGCAATCCTTATTCTAGAGCAGTGGTTCTCAACCTGTGAGTCATGACCCCTTTGGGGTAGAATTACCCTTTCACAGGGGTCACAGGGGTGGCCTAAGACCATCGGAAAACACGTATTTCCGATGGTCTTAGGAACCGAGACACCGCTCCTCTATCTGTCTCCAGGCGGGTCCGTCCACATGCAGATATGCCCCCATACAAGCATTAAAGGGTAGCGTCATTAGGAAGGTTGAGAACCACTGTTCTAGAGGATCTTGTATCCTTAGGAATATAAGATAGGTACACATAAGCATCATGCTATGACTGGCATAACAGTCATTCCAACTATATGGGAAATCTATCGTCTAGGAAAAATCCATTCATTCTTCAATTCTTCAAACAATTAATGAGCATTTAATTAAGACTCTACTATGTAGAAGCCAACAGCAAAAAGTTGGCTCTGTGGATAGAGTGCTGGGACCGGAGTCAAGAAGATTCATCTTTGTGAATTCAAATCTGACCGCAGACACTTACTAGCGATGTGACTCTGGGCAAGTCACTTCACCCTGTTTGCCTCAGTTTTCTCATCTGTAAAATAAGCTGGAGAAAGAAATTACAACCATTCCAGCATCTTTGCCTAGAAAATCCAAATGGGGATAGGAGTTGGACACAATTGAAGAAATGACTAAACAACAATAACATATATAAGCCACCTTGCAAGGTGCTGGGAAAACAAAGACCAAAAAAAATGGAACAATTCCAGCCCCAAAACACAGGTCTGACACTTTCATCCCCTACTCAATGAATTCCAATGTCTCCTTATAACCTACAGGATCAAGTACAGATGCATTTGTTTGTCAGTTCCCCGAGGTCCTTGGCTTGGGTGGGGCCGAATGATTGGGAGCCCATGGAGATGAAAAAAAGAGATGAATTCTCCAACTGATACTAAAAAAGGGGGGAAAAAGAATTGAGGCTCCTATACAAGGAGTCAACATACAAATTCCTCTCTGGTTCTTTCCATTACCCTCCCTAAGGCAAAGAAGGTGTGACTGCCTCTCCCCAATTTTCCCATAGATCCCCAAAGGTACTACCTGTCATCCTTTCATGAACTTGTTTTATTCTTCAAGGTTGACCTGGATTATGGAATCACAGACCATTAGAGATGAAAGAGGCCTTAGAGATCACTTAGTCTCACCCTTCCACAATACTATAAAGCCTGCAAGTGAGGAGAGACGCCTCAGGCCTTGCTGCCTCTATACCCAAACACAGGCAGGCAGGGGAGAGGAAGAGATCCAGCCTTGACCCATCAGGTTCTCTGGAATACACCCCATTTCTGTCTGCTTCAGCCGATCCACAGTCCATTTCTTCACCTGTGCCAGGGTTCAGTTACAGGATGTCCTCATATACTCCAAAGAAAGAGGGGAGGCAGGTGGCAGAGGTCTGTGATATCACCATTTTTCCAGAATTAGTCTCCCCAGTGTAGTCCATGTGGGGATTACATCAGCTATGCAGGAGCTGTGCTCACTGGACCCTCCCTTCTCCTACATACTTAGAGGTGCAGCCTTGGAGTGCATTCCCCCTCCCCAAATCTGTAGGAAGGTGTTACATGAGCAACAGCTCTCGGGCAACCTTCCGTTCTCTAGATGGGGAGGATATATTAATGTGCAAATTATCTGCGGTAATAGTTCATGTTGATACAGCACATTACAGTTTGCAAAGTGCTTTCCTTGAAACTGCCCTGTGATACAGGCAATTTAAATATATTGATCTCCAATTTTACAGATGAAGAAAGTAAGGCTGAGAGAGGCTAAGTCTTCACAGCAACTCTCCAATACTTAAACAGATTTGTGATCTTGATTTGAATATTCTCTGCAATGATGTCTATGCTTGTGCATAGTAGGACACTCCCATAAAGTTTGCTGCAAGGTATCCATCCGATATATTGGAGGCCTTTTTTGATTTCTCTTGGCATTGAGAGGAGACCACTGGAACACTCAAGCTCTCTCCTTGTCATCCCCCACCACATGACCGTGCTATCTCTTCTTCCTTTCTTACGCTTACTTGATAACATCTTTTACTGCAGTTCTTGCTAGAAATTCCTCATCAGTGATTACATGCTCACACCCAAGATTTGTCTCTCCATTGCCCCTCCCTCCCAAGTGATATTAATTTTCATTTCTTCAGAGACTGTTATGCTCTATGTCTAGTAGCCATAAAACAATACAAACAGAATATCAGTATTAGAAAGATGGGTCTTTGTTTGAGGGCGAAACTTAGGGGATCACTAAAGGCAATCCAGCTCTCCCTCAATCTTCTTGTTTTAATTCCATGAAACCCTAATAAATTGCTGGGCCTCTAACCCTGGTCCTCCTGACTCCAGTTCTATGGCTTTTTCCAATATCCCATGTTACTGCAAGCATTTATAGGCATACAAAAGAGATACAGGGTTCAGATCTGACCACCTTAGAACACATTTCATTTTAGGTTCAAATCAGCTTTCTCCCCAGGTCTGAGTGAGCTTAACCTCCACTCATTCTCCTATGGGATATCTGAGAAGATTCTCATTTGTTAGGCTCCATCATCTTCTGAACGCAAACATTTTCTCTCATCACCCTTATGCCTCTCTCTGATCTTATTTTCTAACCCCAGAGCTATTTAGTCTCTCCTGGGGAAGAAAGAAAGGCATCTCCTGTTTACCCACAAACAATTAGCTGCTAGAATCATTTAACATATACACAGAAGGCATCAGCATCATTACAGAAAATACATCACACATTCAGGCACATGCAACTGTAGCAATTCAGCACACAGCAGGCTGGGGAACAGGACTCAAAGGATGAATTGGTTGGCCCAGGGTGGAAGCAAAGTCAATGTGTGAACTTCCTTCCTTTTAAGACTAGACCACAGAGAATCAAATGGGGAGGGGTATTATCACACTCTGCTGTCACTGCCGATATCAGATTCAACATGGGTCAAATGTTCAATCAAACCAAGTTGTATTCTCCAGTGTAGCAGCCTAGAAGATGTGTGCAGGACTTCCTCTGTGTCTCTTTTTCTTGTAGAATGTAGATGTCATAATTCTAAATATCTGGTAGGATATGAACTCCATGAGGCCAGGGACTGTATTCCTAGTCTCTGGCACAGTGCCTTACATGCAGGAGGTGTTTAATAATTGCTTGTCAAATTGAATAGAATTTCAGTTCCTTTACCAAGAATGCACTTCCTTGTTATTTATGGAAGGTAGAAGCATTACTTTCTCTTTGAGGACTACAATTCCCATCACCTAGTCACCAAGCAGTGAAGGTGAACATATTATACTCATAGTATGTGGGGCTCCTAAGGATCAAAGTGGTTGGTAAGAATCATCTAGTCCTATTCTACCTATGGTATGGGTGAGGGTGGGGGAGTGGGAATGGAATAACCATTTATATATGTGCCAAGCACTTTACAAATATTATTTCATTGAATCCTCACAACAACCCTGGGAAGAAGATGCCACTTTACAATCAAGGAAACTGGGACAAACAGATTAAGTGACTTGCTCAGGGTCATACAGTTATCAGTGTCTGAGGTCACGTTTGAATTCAGGTCATCCTGACTCTAGATCCAGGGCTCTATGCAATATACCACCTAGCTGCCCCATTGATGTGAGAACTCTAGTATTGATTATGAATATCTGTTTGACATTTAAGGTTCTTCAGATATGACTGAGTAAAGAGTAACAGGAAACCAGCTAAACCAGTTTTATTATTCTATGCCTACTGCAGGAGGCTCATGATGACCCTCACTGGTAAAGCTGTGATCAAAAGATCCTTTCTCCCTTTTTTTGTAGGAAACAGCCCTCTTGTCTGTTAGCTACCATTGTGATTTTTGAGATTGCTGAGTTTCCAGTGGGCCAAAGATAGACCAAAAAGAAGAATGATAGTGGAATAGGCCCCTGGGGTGACTGGGGTGGGAAGGGAAAAGGTATCTTGAAACCTAGGGTGAGTGAGTCTACCCACTGTAGACCCCAGGCTTATGACACACTTTCCCCACTTTCAATCAGCGCTTGACCTGACCAGCTAGTGCCATCTGCTAGGTTTTCACCGCTACCACTCTCCCTAGCATTCTGGGGCTCCCTAAACCCCAGGTCCCCTGCAAGGGGTGGGGGAAGAGACTACAGAGGTTTCCCTCAAATCCATCCCTTTCCCTGTTCCCCTACAATAGGATCACCAACATCTTAACCGTCTCAAGGTATTTGTCTACTAAGCACCATAAGGAACCATACCACATAGGAAGGAGTAATAGCAAGGATGGGGGCTAGGATCGGTGATTAAAATAATAGAAAGAAATGAATAGTCTTATAGGTTGCAAAAATTCCTGTAGTTTAATCTTGGTCTTCTGTATCAGCTATAGGATGATAAATTTACTTCTTCTTAGCTTATTCCTGCCTTAAATTCTTGCCTTGTTTTTGTCTTTGATATTATTAAAGGACTAGCTGATGTTCCGGACTTGGAGTCTGGAAGACCTTAATTCAAATCCTGCCTTAGAGCCTTACTAGCTAGGTGACACTGAGCAAATCATTCAATTTTTTCTCAGCCTCAGTTTTCTCGTCTGTGGAATGGGATAATACTAGTACCTACTTCATGGTATATGGAAATTATTTTGCAAACCTCAAAGCCCAATATAAATGTGATGATGCTGATGCTGATGCTGGTCTGGGATGCTGAGTCTTCCTCTAGGATTTCTTAGCCTGGGTTTCTTGGATACCCATGGTATCTGTTGATAGACTTCCAGGGTCTGTGAACTTCTTTTTTAATATTTCAATAACTGTGTTTCCTTTAAAATGCTATATATTTTATGTGTTTAAAAACGTAATTCTGATGAGTCCAAAGGCTTCACCAGACTGCCAAAAGCATCCGTGACACATACACAAAAAAGTGATCTAAAATATTCTTTGAATAGCTTTTGATTTTGTTGGACATTTAGGCTGTTAACTCAGAAAATCGTACCCTTATCCACAGACCTAGGAAAATATCTCCTATCCCTTCAAACTTGCGGCAAGAAAGACTCTCTGTGTCTCTGTCTCTCTCCCTCTCTCTCTGTCTCTCTCCCTCTCTCTTTCTCTCTATCTCTTTCTCTCTATCTCTCTCTGTCTCTTCCTCTCTATCTCTCTGTTTCTCCCTCTCCCTCTCTCTCTCTTTCTCTGCCCCTCTCCCTCTCTCCTCTCCTCAGTCTCTGTCTCTATCTCTTGCCCTGCAATCTTGTGCTGTTTCCTTCTTCATTCTTACCTCCACCGCCTTATGTTTCAGCTTCTACCTCTTCTTCCTTCCTCTGGGAGACATCACTATGGAGACCTTATGGAGCTGTTCTTCCTCTCTTCTCTTTCTCCATTTTTCTCTCTTCTGGTTGATTCACTAAAACAGATTCTATTAGCCAGATTCTTTTTGGATTGGTTCAATCCCTGACAATAAAGCTGCTTTGTTTTCTTCTATAGGGTCCCCAACACTCTGAGCCTGGATTTCCACTCCAGCCCCAGAGCTGGGGTAGCAAATGTCACTTTAAGGGGCATTCATGCCCCAAGTCAGTTAACTGTGCCTCACTCCATTTGGAAAAAAAAAAGGATCTAGTTGCCCTTTGGTGGGGTGTTTTAATAACATAGCAGGCAGGCTCTCTTGTTCTGTCCACTTGTCCAAATTCCCAGCCTAAAGAGAGCTGGGATGCCACGTGGTTTGGGGGATGTTCTTAATGAGTATTTCCTGTAGAAGAGGAGGAGATACAGGTTAATCTATGATCTAGATAGAAGATATAGCAAAAGTCGAATTGGGAATATTGGATTCTGGGTGACTACACAAAAGCTGTATGAGAACTGAAATTCTGGGGAGCTCCGAGGATGTGGTATGACAACAACAACGACGAGGATAATAATAACTACTATTTAAATAGCACTTAACCATGTGCCAGACATTGCCAAGCGCTTTACAATTATTTTCTCATCAAGTGAAATTCTTCACTAAACCCAGCAAACCTACCAGAAACACTTTGGAACACATCCTAGATTGTTTTAAGGATTAATGAAGACTTATATCTGCCTTAAAATAGGACTATTTCTGGTTTTGAATAAATGATAGAATTACTGCTAGATAGGCCACAGCACAGGAGAAGGAACACTGGATATTGGAGTCAGAAGAGATGAGTTCTGATCCTAGGGTGTGGCCTTTGACCTAGCTATCTCTGCCATTGCTAGGATTATACTCAAAAGGGGTTAAAAGAAGAAGAAAAGGTCCTATATGGACAAATAATATTTATGGGGGCTTTTTCTGTGGTGGCAAAAATCTGGAAACGAAGAGGATGCCAATTCATTGAGTAATGACTGAATAAGTTATATTATGGGATTGTGATGGAATACTATTGTGCTATAAGACAGGAGGAAATAGATTTCAAAGAGACATGGGAAAACTTAAATGAACTAATGCAGAGTGAAGTGAATAGAACCAGAAAAATATATACTATAACATCAATATTATAAAAGCAAACAAGGTTAAGGACTTTTATAAACTGGTAAAGAATGAAATAGGAACAATTCACAACACTGTAAAAAAAACACCCAAAACTGTAAAAGCTGTAAGAACTACGATCAATGTTGTTGTTCAATTGTTTCAATCATATCCTACTCTTTGTGACCCTATTTCAAGTTTTCTTGTCAGAGATAGTGGAGAAGTTCACCATTTCCTTCTCCAGCTCATTTTATAGATGAGTAAACTGAGGCAATCAGGGTTAAATGACTTGCTCAAGGTCACACAGTAAGTGTCTGAAGCCAGATTTGAACTCGGGAAGATGGATCTTCCCTACAAGTCCAGCACTCTGTGCCACTGTGCCACCTAACTGCCCCCAGTGATCAATACAATGAACAACTAAAATTAAGAGGATCAATGATGAAACATGCTATCTATTTCAGAGGGATTATGGATTTAGGGCATAGAATAAGACATATACATTCATATATATATGTATGTATGCATGTGTATACATACATATACACACACACACATATATACATTGGGGAAATTTGGTTTACTTGACTATGCATTTCTTTTTTCTTTTTTTTCCCTTTTTTTTCTTTTTTCCCCTCAATGTAATGGGAGGGTATGTGAGAGAAAAAATAGATATTGCTCATTTTTTATTAATTGGCCATGATTCAGAAGTGAAATGTTTCGCGTAGTTTTTGATGAAGTCATTGTATTATCAGTTTTACTTAATTGTTTTTTACTTTGCTTGAAGAGACTTCTCACAAAATTGGACTAATCTGTAAATGTATGTGATATAAAAACAAAACACATCAATAAAACAGAAAGTGATAAAAAAAAAATCCTGGTTTTGCTCCTTACCTACTTCTAGGACACTGGACAACTCAGCATCTCTGGACTTGAGGTTTCTCCTTTGTAAAATGAGGGTTTTGGATCAGACCATCTGTCAGGTTCTTTACAACTCTAAATCTGTGATCCCATGAATCCTGTGACTCTGACTGTCTGATTCTGCCATTCTGAATCAGTGTTCCCAGGTGTTCTGCTCCTCCTTGCTCCCACATTTGGACAGAGATGAGCTAAGAGTTACTCCCTAGTGCTTATAGAAAATGAACATTTTCTTTTTTTTAGCTAAGGATTCAGCAACTTCCCAAGTACAGCCATTGGTCCCGAAGTGGGCTTTCATGAAACCTGTATAATTTACACATGTGAAACCCAACTGTGGAGTAGTAGATATAGGGCTGACCTTGGAGTCAGGAAGCCTGGGTTCAATGTTCAGTTTCTGACACACACTAGACATATGCCTATTTAACCTCTCAGTGCCTGAGGCAACTCTCTAAGATGGTAAGTTACAGAGGAGTAGCCAATCTTTATTAGCAGGGGGAGTTTTCATACTAAAAACTCTCTGTACAGATGAAATCATAGGTCCAGACCATGATATAATAATAATCATATATTCTCCACTTCTTCAGCTAATTTCATCACAAAAAGTGAGACTAAAGATAACTGGAGGCAAAGGGAGAATTTTGAATCAATGGGGGAAAAGATGTGAATTAAAAACTTATAGGAGCTGGAAGATTCAGTTAATAGATGGTGGCTTGGCATGGATGAACTTCTGCCTTCTCTCTTCTAATTATTTTCTGTTTATCCTGTGTATAGCTTGTTTTGGATATGGTTTGCATGTTGTCTTCCCCATTAGACTGTAAGCTTTTTGAGGGCAGGGCCTGTCTTTTTTCTCTTTGTTTTTCTAGCACTATAGCACCTGGCCCATAGAAGTCATTTAACAATTTTTATTGTTTGTTGATTGATTGACTGAGTAGAGGATAATTTCTGGACATGGGAAATAGAGCGTGACAGTTCTGTATTTCAGAGGGTTCCTATAACAGTAGTCTGGGCTCACCTTATGCTTTATACCAAGATTGAACAAAAGGAATTTGTTTTATTATGGACCAGGGGACTAAGAAAGAAAGTCTAATTAGACTGAGGACATGAATCACGGTGGAATTAAAAGAAAACAAATATATTTGTTAATTTGGAAAAACCGAACTTGCTAATTAAATGATATACCTGAAATTTGATTACCTGTATTAATTCACTTCACAAAAATCCTAATCCAAGATCTTTGTCTTGGGGTAGAGGAGAACGTTGGGCTTTGCTAGCAAATTGGAAAGAAAGGCTTTAAATATAGACCTTGGGATGGACCACTGTCCAGGCTACATAAGCTCAAGGAAGTTGATCACCTGAAAGTCGGTTGTTTATTATACTTAATATACTCAATATCTATCAACAAACATACAACAATAAGAAATTGCTGCTAAGGCCATTCCTTGTTCTGTACTCAGGAAGGCAGTTTGGACCAGATTTATTCCTGGAGTCCGGCCTTAAAAAACAAGAGGCAAAGCTAGGTTCCCTTCTCATATTCTTCATAATCTTCCGCTTATTATATTCCCACCTCAGTGCCTTGGGAACAAATGTACTATATATACTGACTATGACTAAAGAAAAAATAGCAATAATAACAGCAATAAAAACTAGGTAAATACATAGAAAAGTACAGAAGGGAACATGGAAATAAGCAGAAATAAGAAATTTACAACTTTATTTATAGGCATTTGTTCCTCTTTTTTTTTTTTTTTTTTTTTTGTTCCTCTGTTTCTTTATGCATAGAGAACAAGGACCACACAATGAAGCATGCTCAGAGTTGCCCTCCCTCGTTCCTTTCCATTATATTGGAGATTTGGGGCTTGCTTCTTAGAAGAGCCCAGTCTCTAAGAAGATGGAGGGCTGGGTTCCCTTTTCTCACACTCTTCAGCTCATTAAATCCCCACTGGGCTACCCTGGAAAAATTTATTGATAGCTTAGGTTATGGCTCATGTCTAGATTTTCTCCAGAAAGGAAGTAGAATGGAACTCAGTGTATAATATAAGTCAGCCATGGGACAGGTATTTTATTCCTATACATAAAAGAAACACTAAACATAAAATACTCACAGCACACATTAACAAGACAACTAAAAGTAGAGTCTGGTAACTAAATTTATAACTGCTGTTATGACCCACTGGGTATCTAACACATGTAAAGCACTCTATAAATATTAGAGTGGTACCTAACTGCCATCTATTATCATTATCAATTTTTGGCCATTATGAATAGCGCCATTATTTTCCTATGCATAGTCTCCTCTCCCCCATAACGTCCTTAATAAATGGTTTTAGAGCTCTTATTGTACACTTCCATATTGCCTTCCAGAAAAGATTATTCTAGTTCACAGGTTTACCACCAGGGAAACTGAATACCTACTTTTCCACAGTCACACCAGCATTGCATTTCATAATTGTTAACTCTCTTTGCCCATTTAATGAGTATTATAATATTGTTTTAGAGGTCTTCTAACTTTCGGTTCTCTTGTTATTAAAAAATTTGAAATATCTTTTGATAATTTTGAATTTTTTGCTTTCAGAAACTGCCTGTTTGTATCCTTTACTTTTTTTTTTTTGGAGGGGGAAAGGCAAGGCAATTGGGGTTAAGTTACTTGTACAAGGTCACATAACTAGTAAGTATCAAGTGTCTGAGGCTGGATTTGAACTCAGGTCCTCCTGACTCCAGGGCCAGTGCTCTATTTACTGTGCCATCTAGCTGCCCCATATCCTTTATTTCTTATCTTCTAGGAAACAGATCTTACATTTATAAAATTGTGCTAATTTCTTATAGAGTCTTATAGATTCTTATGGGCTTTAGGTATATTTGAAAAGGTTATTCTAAATTTTTTCCCAAACTGTTTTTTTTTCTTTTTATTCTCAGTGTATTTTTGTTGTCGCTCAAGAGGGATTTCTTTTTTACATTCAAATTCATGTATTTTTAAAAAATTTATTTGTTGCTTAGTTAAGAATTTGTTTTTTTTTAACAAAATAACATTTTATATCATATAATAACATGTTATTTTATATTATATAGTTATATTAAAATATGACTTTTCATTAACTTCTAATTTTTATGTCATTTAAAATATTTAAATCACTGAGTCTTTTGGAATTTATTGTGATGTATGTTGCAAAATGTGGATTGAATTACATTTTTGCCATACTGCTACCCAGTTATCCTAGTAGTCTTCACTAAATGATGAATCACTTCCTTGGTATTCTGTGGTTTTAGATTTATTGTATATTGTTGTATCCTTTGGGTTCAGATTCAGAGTCTGTATTCTGTTCTGTTTATCTATTTTTCCATTTGTTTTTTACCCTGTACCAAATGGTTTGTTTATTTATTTTTTGCTTTTTTTTGGAGGGGGGAAGGCAGGGTAATTGGGGTTAAGTGACTCGCCCAAGGTCAAAAGGCTAGTAAGTGTTAAGTGTCTGAGGTCGGATTTGAACTCAGGTCCTCCTGACTCCAGAGCCGAAGCTCTATTCACTGTGCCACCTAGCTGCCCCCCAAATGGTTTTGACTACTGCTTTTTAGTATAATATATTGGACATTGAAAGTCCCCTCCTTTTTTCTTCTTCATAATTTCTCTTTAAATTCATAACTGTTCCTTTATCCATATAAATTTTACTATTTTTGTCTAATTATATTAGGTTTTCCATTAATATTTTGATAGATGTTGTGTTAAATTCTATAGATTGCTTTGGGTGGTGTTGCCATCTTTTGGTGTTGTTTAGTCAATTAGTCATACCTAACTCTTCATGACCCCATCTGGGATATTCTTGGCAAAGACACTGCAGTGGTTTGCCATTTCATTCTCTGGCTCATTTTATTACTGAGGATAACAGGGTGAAGTGACTTGCACAGAGTCACGTAGTTAGTAAGTGTCTGAGGCTGGATATAAACTCAGATCCTTCTGACTCCATGACTAGCACTCTACCCACTGTGCCACCTTACTATGCTGTAAAGTCAGCCACTTGACTCTTGATGATTTTTTAATCTTCTTATTGTCATTATCTTGGAATAGATATTAATTAAAACAGTTCTGTTGTCTTTTTGTTATCTTTCCATGAAATTCTTACTGAGAGACTAGTTATTCATATTTGTAAACGTAGCACAAAGAGGCTTTGGGCTCACTCTCCTAAAGCACACTCTCTCTAGCAAGTTAAACACCCAGAGGAGGGCTATTGCTCCTTTTGGACCTCTAAAGGTAACCCTGAAGGATTAGGATATGTTTTCTAGTAGCATAGATCAGAAGCCTTCATCTAGTATATTTCCTTCAAGAGCAATTGACAGTCTCTTCAATAACATTTAACCATTGATTATTGCCCCAAAATATTTTTTTGTTTTGCTTTGTTTTTAATGTTTTAACTTTTTATTTTCAGTTCCAAATTTTCTCCCTCCCTTCATCCCCTTCCCCACCATCATAGAGAAAACAAAAATAGGACAGTTATTATACATATGAAGTCATGCAAAACATATATCCACAATAACCATGTTATGGTTGGGGGGAGGCAGGAAAAAACAATGTGCCTCACTCTGTATTCAGGGTTTCGGTGGTTCTCTCTTTGCAGGTGGATACTAGTTTTTCATCATGAGCACTTCTGTAATTGTAATAGATCACTGTATTGATCAAAATAGCTAAGTATTTTTCAATTGATTATCATTAAAACATTGCTGTTTTTCTGTACAATGGTCTCTTAGTGGTGCTCACTTTATTTTGCATCAGTTCATGTATGTCTTCCTAGGTTTTTCTGAAACTGTCCTCTTTGTCATTTCTTATGGTACAATAGTATTGCATCACAATCATATACCATAACTTGTTTAACCATTCCCCAAATGGGGGGTATTCCCTCAGTTTCCATTTTTTTGCCACCACAAAAGGAGCTGTTATGAATATCTTTGTACATATGGATTATCTTCCTTTTTCTTTTCATCTCTTTGGAAATATTGCTGGTTCAAAGGATATGCACAGTTTTATAGCCCTTTGGGCACAGTTCTCAATTGTTCTACAGAATGGTTACACAACTTCACCAAGAGTACATTAGTGTCCCAATTTTTCCACATTCTCTCCAGCACTTATTTCCTTTTTCTGTCATGTTAGCTAATCTGATGGGTATGAGATTGCTTTAGAGTTGTCTTAACATCCATTTCTCTAATTGTTAGTGATTTAGAACATTTTTCATTTGACTATTGATAACTTTGATTTCTTCTTCTGAAAACTGTATTCATGTCCTTTGACCATTTATCAATTGGGGAATAGCTCTTTTAAAAAAAACCCTCAAATTTAGCTCAGTTCCCTACATATTTGAATAATAAGATGTTTAACAGAGAAACCTGTTATAAAAAATTTCCCCAAGATGGCTGCGTAGAAGCAGAAAACTCCATAGCTACCCCTATAATCACCTCAAATTCCTATAAAATATGACTAAACAAATTTTAGAGCTCTAGAACTCACAAGATTACAGAAAAACACATCTCCCGCTGAAGGCAGATGGACAGGTGGATGGGAAGAGCTCATGGTAGAGTGCTGGGACCCGAAACCAGCCTGGCCTGAAACCGTGTCTTAGCCCCAGGGCAGCCAGGACAAGCCACGGCTGAAGCATTTGGGAGAGAGAATCACCTGGCAGCTGTGGCGGTTTTCAGAATTACCAACCCTTAAGAAAAAAGGACAAAGTGAAAGGTCAGTGCAACTAGGCTAAATTTGGGGGAGAGAAGTAGGTTCGGCCACCATTCCCCAAGGCAAGAAAGCAGCAGAAGCAGCGGCCCTGCATCCACCTCCACGTGGCTGCCTCAGAGCTCCTGGCCTGCAGATTGCAGGGGGACCAAGCAATCATTCAGAGGCTAAGTGCTCTTGCCTTAATCTGCCTGTATCAAGATTGTGGCCTTGGGTGGTGGTCCTGAGGTTTGTGACCAGTGAGCCAAAGCTAGTGGGGGCTGTAGAAATGGCGGCCTCCTCATAGCTCCAGCAGCTGCAAAAACCCCAGCAATTTGGGACAAAGCTATACCCCCGGGAAGCAGAGATCTACTGCGGCTCAAAAATCAAGTTAATTGACTGGCAACATGGGCAAGCAAAGGAAGCAAACCAAGCTCAGAAATCCAAATTTAGATTCCTTTTTTGGGGACAAAAAGGATCAAAGCATGGAACAGGAGAAAGACAACACAGTCAGAACTCCCACACCAAAAGCTTCCAAGAAAAATATAAACTGATTACAAGCCATAGAAGAGCTTAAGAAGGATTTTAAAAACCAAATAAGAGAAACAGAGGGAAAATTAGGAAGAGAAATGAGAATGGTGCAAGAAAATCATGAAAAGAGAGTCAACAACCTGACTGAAGAAAATAACACCTTAAAAAATAGATTAGCTGAAATGGCAAAAGAGGCCCAAAAAGCCAATGAGGAGAAGAATGCCTTAAAAAATCGAATTTGTCAGATGGAAAGAGAATCTCAAAAGCTCACTGAAAAGAATAGTTCCTTCAGGATTAGAGTGGAGCAAATGGAAGCAAATGACTTTATGAGAAATCAAGATACTATTAAACAGATCCAAACAAATGAAAAAATAGAAGGCAATGTGAAATATCTCCCTGAAAAAACCACTGACCTGAAAAATAGATCCAGAAGAGACAATTTAAAAATTACTGGACTACCTGAAAGCCATGATCAGAAAAAAGAACCTAGAAAACATCCTTCAAGAAATTCTCAAGGAAAATTGCCCGGATGTTTTAGAACTAGAGAGCAAAATAGAACTTGAAAGAATTCACCAATCACCTCTTGAAAAAGATCCCAAAAAGAAAAATCCTAGGAATGTTATAGCCAGGTTCCAGAGTTCACAGATCAAGGAGAAAATATTACAAGCTGCCAAGAAAAAAGAATTTGAATACTGTGGAAACACAATCAGGATAACCCAGGATCTAGCAGCTTCTACATTAAGGGATCAAAGGGCCTGGAATATGATATTATGGAGATCAAAGGAGCTAGGATTAAAACCAAGAATCACCTACCCAGCAAAACTGAGTATAATGTT
>CM053591.1:59933373-59957332 GCA_028646515.1 Pseudochirops corinnae | reverse complement strand
CCTCCTCTCCTCACGCACGCAACTGCTCAGCGTCCAGGCAGCTTGGTCCCAGCAGCTCCGGCCCCTGGCAGTTCCTGCCCCAGGCAGTCCTCAGCAGGAGTCCTTAGCAGAGATTCTGGCCCGCTCAAAGCAAAAAGAGTTCGCAGCCGCAGCCACTGCCTCTGACGCAGCTTCCAGTCCGCACTGCACGGAGACTAGCTTGGTTCTGGGCGTTCTCTTGCTCCACCCCTTCCTGCTACGTCAGCAAGCTCAAGGGGCGTGGAAGATCTTCAAATCCCAGTATTGTTACGGTTCCAGATACTGTGAATAAGAACAGTGCCTGCCTTCAGGGAGCTTATTTTATCCTGGAAATTACAAGTGCCCGTAGAAGTAAACATCTTGTAAATGATTTGGCATGGAGAGGCACCAGCAGCTGAGGCCTCAGAAAGGAGAGGGCCCTTGGAAAAACTGATCTGTGAAGGAAATGACGGGTTCTGAGAAAGGAAGGAAAAAATGTTACAGACACAGATAGGCATGGAGACAGCAGAGGTGATGCTATCCGAGAGGAACAGCCAATTGTTCTCACGCCAGTGAAGCCATTTTGTTTAGAGTGTGTATGTGGGTGGTGGTGGGTAATGATATCCACTAGGGAAAGAAACAAGCATTTATTAAATGCCTACGATGTGTTTTTTTATGTAAAGCTTTATATATATTTGTATAAATTTATATATATTCATATAAAGCCAAGTGCTTTATAAATATCTTATTGGAGCCTCATAATAACACTGAAAGGTAGGTACTATTATTATCCCCATTTTATAGTTGAAGAAACAGAGGTTAAATGACTTGTTCAGTTACTTAATTAAAGTATCTGAGGCTGGATTTGAACTTAGTTCTTCCTGACCCCAGGCCCAGCAATCAGCTGGAAAGGTTGGCTAGAGCTAGATTGTGAGAGGCTCTTTTTTTTTAATTTTAATTTATATATATATATATATATATATATATATATATATATATATATATATATATATATTGCCTTTTGGAGGGAGAAGGCAGGGCAATTGGAGTTAAGTGACTTGCCCAAGGTCACACAGCTAGTAAGTGTTAAGTGTCTGAGGCCAGATTTGAACTTAGGTCCTCCTGACTCCAGGGCTGGTTCTGTATTCTCTGTGCCACCTAGCCACCCCAGAAAGGCTCTCATTTCCAGAGGGAAATTCTGTTATATCCAGATGCAATAGTGAGATAATAGAATTTTTTGGGTGAGAGAGACTTTTCCTTTAGGAATTACTTGGGCAGGGGTATAAAACACAATTGATTAGAAAGGACAGAGGCTTAAGGCAAAGAGACCAGTTTAAGAGACTGTCGTAACAATCAAGGGGAGAGGCTATGTGGGCCTGACCTAGTGTGGCATCTGTGGGAGTGGACAGAAGGTACTTAATGGCAAAGATGTCATGGAGGTAGGATTAGATTAGAATTGATTAGATTGACCAACTGGGCTGTTGGTCAGATGAAGAGATTTTGGGAAAATGAGGAGAGACAAATGAATCTGAGGTTATGAATCTGGGTGACTGAAAGTATACCAGTGCTCTCAACCTAAACATAAAAGATAGGAAGAGGAGTAGCTTGGGGTTTTTTTGTTTGTTTTTTAGAGAAAAGATAATGATTCTTATTTTGAGCATTCTGAGCTTGAGATGTCTATGGAAGAGCCAGTTGAAAATGTCTAAAAGGACATTGGTGATATAGAATTAGATCAAGGCAGAGAGTCTAGGCCCACAAGACAGAGCTGACAATCAAACCCACATGGGAGGCTGAGATCACCAAGAGGAGCGTTGAGTGAGAAAAGAAGGCCTAGGATAGAAACTTGGGGTTCTATCACTTTTAGAGAGCAACGGTCAATCAAGTCTTTACAAGGCACTTCCTATGTGTCAAGCCCTGTGAGAAGTTCTGGGGATACACAGAGAGATAAAAAAGAGGCTCTGCTCTCTAGAAGTTCACATTCTTTTAAAAAAAATTGTTAATTAATTAGTTTATATTTATTTTTTATGGAATAAAACAAGCATTTCTATAACACTGTATAGTAAAAACAAATGATTGCCATTCTAATGAATGGGACAATTCATTAATGACTAGATACATGGAAAATACATGCAGTAGATGGAAGGGAAGACAATAGTAAGTTGTGGGATAGAGAAGGAAGAGAGGAATTTGAGCTGAATTTTGAAGGAAGCCAGGGAAAAAATAGAGGCAGAGGTGAGGAAGAGAGAACATGTCAGGCATAGAGGCCAGCCAGAGTACAGTGTGGAGTTAGGAGGTGGCTTAAGGGACGTGAGGAACAAGTAGGCAAGCATAACTAAATCACAGAGTAGAGTATAAAGGGAGTAAAGTAGAAAAGGACTAGAAAGGTAGGAAAGACACCAGGTTGTGAAGAGCTTTAAATGAGAAATAGAAGAGAACATGTTTGCTATTGGTAGTAACAGGCTTTAAATGGAGTTTATTAAGCTGGGGGTAAATTGATCAGATCTGCAGTTTATGAATTTTGGGGAGAAATCTGAACCAGGAAGGCCAATGAGAAAGCTACTGCAATAGTTTAGGCTAAAAGTGATGAGGGTTCATATTGCTATGTCAGCAGTGTGAATGTAGGGGTATAAAGACAAAGATAGAGATAGAAAGACAGAGAGAGACAGAGACAGTGAGACAGAGACAGAGAGAGACAGAGACAGAGAGAGAGACAGAGACAGAGAAAGAGAGAGAGAGACAGAGAGACAGAGACAGAGAGAGAGACAGAGACAGAGAGAGACAGATAGAGACAGAGAGACAGAGAGAGACAAAGACAGAGAGACAGAGACAGAGACAGAGAGAGACAGATAGAGACAGAGAGACAGAGACAGAGAGAGAGAGAGAGAGACAGACAGACAGACAAAGATGAAGAGAGACATAGACACAGACAGTGTAATCTAGTATATGTGAGACATACTGTGAAAGTGAAAACAGGTAATAATGACCAGTTTTGACAATGATTTGGATATGTGGGATGAATTAGAGTAAGGAGTAGAAGAAGCCATAGAGGTTGAGAACATGCCTTTTAGTTAAGTAACATCAAAACAGTCAAAATATTTTCTTTGATTAAAAATATTTCATGTGTGGCTTTGTTCCCTTCTTCACACTTTAACAACAGCTTAAGGGGCTGGTGACAATCTTTTTGTTTGACATGTTGGAACTCTGTTTCGAGGGGTTGAGTGAGTGTTACTTGGAATTTCTATGATTTTTTTGGTGTTTGGGGAAAAGAAACTTGTCCAGAGTTATCAGCCACAAGGTAAACATTGCAGAAGTCAGTCACCTGGGATTGAAGTTGCCCACAAGACAGGAATATGGACAACAGCTCGTTTTTCTTTGAGAGGGAATGTGTGTGTGTGTGTGTGTGTGTGTGTGAGAGAGAGAGAGAGACAGAGACAGAGACAGACAGAGACAGAGAGCCACAGAAAGAGAGAGACAGAGAGAGAGAGAGAGAGAGAGAGAGAGAGAGAGAGAGAGAGAGAGAGAGAGAGAAAGAGAGAAAGAGAGAGAAGTTTTCATGATGATCCCTGGTCTTGCCTCCTTGTCTGAAATTCAAGGCTTTTTTGCCTTCAGGAAACTGTGAATGCCTCCAAAACTAAGTCAGACAGAGTAAACTTGGTGGGTAAGAAATCATGTTCATGGCCTTTGAGTACTTCAGAAGAGCTGCATGGCATGACTTTTTGTGGTTCTGTGAGAAGCTATGGTTTCCTGACTGACACTGATCACAGGAGCTTCTCAAGGTGTACATTCTCTCCTCTTCCATAAGGATAACCTCCTCTTCTCTGGAAACTATGAAATGTTACTTTTTTTTAAAGTTACATGGTAAAGATCAGCTTTAATCATAAACCTGCATCTGTGAGTGAGAAAGAAGAAATTAATGAATTTCCAGCAGAAGGTCCTCATTTGACAGAGGAGAACAAGTAGTCACCTATGGCAAACACCAAGGATGCTTCCATATGGTCCTGGGGTGGGGCAGGGAAAGGGAAGGAGGGATTTCTCACCTGACCACAGGAGCAAAAGGGCTGGTATTTCTGTGACCAGTATCCCGTAACTTCAAAATGTGTTACTTTGTAAAAACTCCACCCTCTATAGGTCCACTTTAGTTTCTAAATAATAGCAGGAACAAAGAAAGGGGTTGCTAGAGAGGAATTCTAGAGGAGCAGACCTCTGTAAATATTGTCCTACAAAGTCCCTCACTTAAGCCGGCTATTCTGTCCAACCAAGAAGCATTTAAGTATTGGTTATGTATAATATTTTATACTAGACTATGGCGCAACAGGAGTATCTAGGTGGTACAGAGGATTTGAGTGCCCAGCTTGGAGTTAGGAAGATTGATCTTCCTGAGTTCAAATCTGGCCTCAGATAATTGCTAGCTATGTGACCCTGAGAAATTCATTTAACCCTGCTGGTCTCAGTTTCCTCATCTGTAAAATGGGCTGGAGAAGGAAATGGGATGGCAAACAGTAGATCCCTTGGTCTGATCAGGTTAGAGAACACACTATGGAACACTAAGCCTAGTATGGCCATTTTCAGTGAAAGATCTGGTTCAAAACTGAAAGGAAATGGTATTTTGGTGCTAAGAAATGATAAAACTTGGGTGATCCCTTGGTATTTTCTGTGACCCATGATAGCCACTAGAGGCTAGGTTGCAATGTTCGTTGAAAGAGTGAGACAGTTTCTAGTTTCCTCTCTTCATTTGACTCTCCCATGTATCAGGGAACTCCTTCTCTAGACTTCTCCTTGAGGAATGAGGGAGAGGGAAGAGTCACATCTTTTCCTCCACCATGGCAGCATGGTACCAGCAGAGACATGAGAAAATGAAAAAAAAATGATTATTTTTATGAAGTGTTTAACTATGTTCTGAGCACCAGGAATTCAAATAAGAAAGCAAAGACGGGTCCTTGTTTTCCAGGAACCTAGTGGAGGGAAACAACACATATAGGGAAGGGTTATCTAGGGAGAGGACATTTTACTCTGAAGAGTTACCAGGGAGAGGCATAAAGGAGCAGATGGACATACCCCGTAGAAAAGTCATAGAAGCACCGTTTCCATCAAGGTTCATGCTTCTAGAACCAGACAGAAAGGGAGGGGGAAGATGGCATCTGCCTGTAGCCAGGAAGTTGTGAAGAATGTGGTCAGATGGTGTGAAGTGAAGTAATTGGGGCTTTCTTGAAGTGATATCCAAGGAGAGACAATCACCAGGCAAGGGAATGTCTCACATGGGGTTTCTGATCCCCAGGACATCATCTCTGGTGGGTCCTGGACCTAATTGTTTGTTAACCAGAGATCTGGTTCCACAGAGTTTGTTCCTCTTGGGGGAAAGGATGGAGTCTTATCCTCGTACAGATGAGAAGGAAGAAAGGACAAGCCAGTCCTGCCTTCCCCATAACTTCGTGACCTATCCCAAATTCTACACAAAGCACGGGCTCGAGTCAAGGAAATGTTATCAACAACCCTGTTGTCCCACAATAGGCTCATTTCGGGGCTCAGCCTGAGAAGGTCTGCCGCCCCCTCCCCTTCAATCTCTAAACCAGAACCAATTGGGTAACAGAAGAAGTCGCAGTTTGTGGAGTGAATGAAGAGATAGTTTTATTGACAGTTCTCTGGAGAAGTGGGTGTGCATGTATTCACTCATGGGACAATACACACACACACACACACACACACACACACACACACACACACACACCACAGAAGCAGAACAAAGGTTATATAGGACCATTTGGCTCTATCCCATTTCATCCCACCCCTGTTACAGTCATTGGGCCCAGTTGGGTAGGATATCCCCTTTCCAGGACTGCCCCTCATATGAATGGTTCTTTTTTTCCTGCCAGTATAATCCATGACCAGACAATGGTCAGTTTGAATCCCAACTGGTTTAAGCCAGCTTGGCCTGGGCCCTTCTCTAAAGATAAACTCACAGATTTCTTTTGGCTATATAATTGGATAGAGTGCTCTACTCTGTCTCCCTCACCCTGATGTTGGTACTCCCACACATCCTGTGCAGGATTTGTTTCCGAAGTACCCATTGTTCCTATAGGATCTGTGGAAACCAAACTATCAGTATTTCTCACAGAAACAAACACCCAGCAGGAAATCACTCTGCCTTCAAGGATAGGATCATATGGTGGACCAACCTGGGTAGAGGAAAGACAGGGTAATAGGAGGGAGAGACTACTAGGCTCAGACAGGACCTGGAGAATGAAAGCTTCGAGTACATGGTAGACAAAGATGGGAGTTTGACTTAAACAAGCTAAGCCTGGGACTTGTGTCTTTTCAGTTGCTTTTTTTTTCCTGAGTATTATAAGTGACCAAACCACAACAAACATATCCAGTTTCATCAACTGGAGAGGTCAGAGCTCCTGGGTCCCTCAGTAAGAGCTGACTGGCAGCAGGAGTAGTTTCTGCATCAGAGAGGATGACCACCAGTGGGAGGATGCACCTAACCTTGGCTACTTCTTCTTGCTTCAGATCCCTTTAACTCTTTATCCCCAGTCTGGGTAATCCATTATAGCACAACAGAAGGATTTCTTGGTATTCTGCCATATCTAATCCGGGCCTTATCTCTCTCAGAGCCCTGCGGTCTTAATTTTTCAAGTGATGGTCAAGCTGATATGGTATAGGAATCTAGGTTGATATGTTAATGATGCTACGGACACCACCCAATTATATGATAAAAAAGCTCTTGTTTGGAGATGACTCATATTCTTTGTTATCTAACCCAAGGGGACTTCACTGTAGGGAAGTTTCAGACAAAGAGGGAGGGGAAAGAGAGCCCATTAAATTGAGAGAGAGAACCTACATATAGGAGAGGTAAGCCAAATCTTGTGGTATCCCTCATATTAGGGCAACCTAACTTTCACCTTGCAAAAAAGGCTAGCCCGTAGCCATGAGTCTGATTTCTTCCAATAGATTATTAACACCAGCTCAGTTCTCAAAAATTGAACTTCCTCAGCCTCATAAATACTTACCATGTGTTCTCAAACTATTCACACCAGACCTGTTGGCAAGTACACCAGCAACCATTTTTATTTTCCTGGACCACCCTCTGGTGGAAATGCAAATAGTCAGTGGAATGATTGTAAGAAGGTAGCAGAGAGTAGAAAGAGGAGTAAATGGCCTAGATTAGTCACAAACTGAATCATCAACCTCTGAATAACTAAGAATTGACTGGGCAAGATTATGATTGTAAGCAATTTAATGTACCTAAAATCTTTACTGATTCTTTGCAAACCCCTTGCCGCACAATGTCCACACACTACCCAGTGCCCAACACAATACAGTAAGGATTGGTAGATGTTGAGAGAGAAGCTCTGATTGCTCATGTACTTAGCTCGTGTACATTCATTTAATAAATATTTATTTTAAAATCTACTCTTTGTAAGCCATAGTACTAAACTGTGGGCTACAAAGACACAAGAATATCATTCCTGTCACTGCGTGAGCATGACATATAAATTATACCAAGTAAGTACAAGACTTCTGAGAGAATTAACAACTTAGGTGGGGGTGGGGAAAGGAGGGTCAAGAAATACTTCTAGAAGAACATGGCACTTGCTTTGAAACTTTACTGCAACATGGTTACCAGTGTCACTTGTCCATCTTTTATCCTAGGCAGCCAGGCTGGTTAGTGGTAAGAACATTAGTCTTGGTGTCAGGAAGAGCCAAATTCAAATCTTGCCTCAGACACTTGCTACCTGTGTGACCCTGTACAAGTCACTTCACCTCTGCCAACCTCAGCTTCCTTAACTGTAAAATGTGATAATTACTACTTCCTGCTGTTATTATGAGGACAAAATAATATTGGTAAAGTGCTTCCCAAACCTTAAAGCACTACGTAAATACTAGCCAGGATTGTCCTTTGTTCTCACCCCTCCACACCATTTATAGCCATATGTCCCTGACGGGTACAACACTTCTTTGACAAATGTCATCATTGGCACCAGGTTACAACCTGCTAATGTCCATCACATGTCTTTCTGTTGTCTTATATATCTCCCACACTACTGATTTTTCGAGGATCTGGAGTCTGTGGTCTGCATCCCTGTTGTACCATAGTGTAAGAAGAAGGATCTTAGAAACAGTCTGATCACCAAAAATATTGCATGGCTTGTCAAAAGCAATTTGAGTCAATCCAGTTCAACAAATCTATTAAGTATCTGCTATGTTCAAGGCATTGCACTAGGCACTGGGACAGAAAGGTAAAAATAAAATCTTGCCCCTATTCCTACCTCTTCATATTTTGATTTTATTTCAATGCTGCTGAGATTCAGAACTTCTCTTATTTCTGTGCTTTTCTAAAGTGAGGGTGTATCTGCTTTCACTAGAATTTTACTAAATATTTATGTAATGATAGCATAAATATTATCTAGCATAGAGTCATTGCTGTTGGATATAGAGGGGCTCATGACCTACAACACTCTCACTCCCACCTCCAGCCATGTGTTTGCCTAGTTCAGTTCTGGGGAAACCTGACCTCCAATTAAGGGGTGTGATAGTCCCAGCATCTATCTGCCGCAGCTTCTCTGCCTCTGACTTCCCTGATGGAGTTTCCTGCTCTGGGGGCATAAAAGGTCTTAAGCCACATGTATTTAGAATGTGTTAGACTTGGTGTGTACCTGAGATGTGAGTCGCCATACCCAAGTAACTTATTGACCAGATTATGTTTCAAGATGGAAACAAAGTGGGGTGGATCTGGAGTCGTTAAATGCCTCTGGACCATTTTGCACATTCTTGCTGTATTAGAGCAAAGGACACCTCTTCCTTTGTTAAATGTTAAGTGAATGACTCATTTCAGTCCAACACTAAACCTGGCATTAGTTTTAGAGTCCTGCCTATGACAGAGAGTTTGGATACTCCATTCCTCCCATTCATTGCCTCACTGACAAATCTCTACCCTCATGTCCCAGGAGCAATTCTACTTACAACAAAAATTATGTCTTGTGTGATTGCGGGGCAGGTAATTCATTCCTATTCACTTAAAAAAAAAGAATGCTAAGCATGAGAATTAGTGTGCATTAACAGAACAATTAGAACATCATTCGGCAACTGATTACAATCAGTTTGGTGACTAATATTTTGAGTCTCATTTTAATGAGAAATGACATGTTGTGAATTAGACATTTCACATTTCACCTTGTACTGGGCACTGCCTATTAAATAGCCCAAGTTTGGTCTTCTGGAAGCCCCTCTCACTCTAATGCATACCCTTGAAGCAAGCCCATGGTGTGCTGGTAAATATTTAACAACTGGCTCTCAAAAAAAAGAAAGAAACCCACGGACATACTTTTGAGTTTAATCTGAATTATAAATATTTTCTCCATCACTTTCTGAAATTTAGAAAATCAACAAAAATATTAAATCAAGCTCTAATTTATGTTGAGGATTTCCAAGATTTCCAATGCTCACACCAAAATTGGCTCTAGCACACTCTTGATGCCAGCCCATTCCCACAAATGCAACTGCAACTATTTTGGTGGATGACTTGATCCTCCCCAACTAATTATCATACTTGCCACACATTTCACTATATCTTTATAAATTGTACATCACTCCTGTTAGTTGAGAGCTGTGCCTGCTATATAGCATTATGATAAACTTTTCACCACTTGATTAGAAGACTACTTGAGTTCATGAATTCTTTCCAGACAACTCTGCCCTGAACCTCAGTATTTCCCTGCACTCCCTAAACGGCATCATAGTGACTCATCTGAAAGTGAAGGCAACATCCCACATCTCTCCTTCATCTCTCAATTAAAAAATATTTAATTAAAGACTATTTCTTCTCCTCCCCTACTTACCACCTCCTTTGAATAAAAAGACAAAAAAACAGATTCCTTTTAACAAATATTCATAGTCAAGCAAAGCAAATTCTCTCATTGACTGTATATATGGTTATATTTGGGTGCCCTTAAAAGTCTTAGTGCAGTTTTAAGCTCATACCTTAAATCTATCTCATCTCTATGTCAGGAGGTGGATAATATGTTTCATCATCCATCCTCTGGACTCACTGATGGTCATTGTATTGATCATAGCTCTTACAGCTTTCTCAGTTTTGTCTTTACAATGCTGTTGTTGTCTGTATAAATCACTCTCCTAGTTCTCATTTCATTCTTCATTGGTTTATAAAAATCTTCCAAATTGTTCATTTTTATAATATCAGTGTTAGAGTATAAATTATTCTTCTGATTTTGCTCACTTCACTCTGTTCATATGCCTTTCCATGTCTCTTTGAAATCATCTATTTCTTCATTTCTTACTGCACAATAATGTTCTATCATATTCATATACCACATCTTATTCAGCCATTCCTTAACTGATCAACATCCCTTCAGTTTCCGGTTTTATTTACTACCACCAAAAAGAGCCACTATAAGTAATTTTGTACATATTGGATATTTTCCTATTTTCTTAGTCTTTTATTTTTTTGGGGGAAGGGGGAGGTAAAGGTCTAGCAGTGACATAGCTGGGTCAAAAGACACCCCTGTTTATTACCTTTTTATATAGAATTCCTAATTGCTTTCCAGAATGCTGGTATACATTTACAGGTCTGCCAACAGTGCGTCAATGTGCCTTTTTCCTCACAGTTCCTAGAATATTTATCATTTTCCTCTTTTTGCCAATCTGATGGGTGTGAGGTAGAATCTCAGAATTGCTTTAATTTGCATTTCTCTAATTAGTGGTGATTTGGAGCATTTTCCATATGGCTATAGATAGCCTGGAGCTATCTTTTTTAGGGCAGGGAGCCTAGGCATTAGAACCAGTAGGTCCGGGTTTGCCCATTAATTCTCATCTTTCAACCCAATTAACACAGGCAAAGGGACTATGAGTGACTTTCCCCTCTTTGCTCTCGTGCCCCTTCCCTTCCTTCCTCCCTCCCTCCCTCTTTCCTCCCACACTAGTTTTCTTTGAACATTCGCCTGCCCACTTTTCAAAGCAGTTCCAGGTTCAAGCCACAGGGAGATGTTCTTCCTGCAGTTCGTACTGACCCCTGGCTTTCTTTCTTGAGAGACTGAGGCCATCATTTCCACCTGGCTCCTGCTCCAGCTTCTTTTTCTTTCTCTCTCCCTCCCCTCTGTTACATCTCCCTCCCCTTTTTGTGTTTCTCCCCTTTCTTTCAGGGAGTCCGTCTATCTCTCCCAGTCCCTCTCTCACTGGCACCTCAGAATGGATCTCTTGGAGTCGGTGAATACACATCATTTTCATTTTAATTCCTTTTCCTATAGCTAAGTAGCTTTGCTGAAATTTGCAATCCCACCCAGGCCTCTGCCTCCACCTCTGCTCCTTACCCTTTCTCCTAGCCCTTTCTCTCATAACAATAGCAATTAAGGCTACTTTCAGGCAGTGAGGCCTCTCTCCTCCCTGTTCTATTTTTACATCCATCCCTTCAGCCCTACTTCGGTGCTGCTGCTGGCTCCGGGGTTTTAGCTGTCTCAGGCATGTTGGAAACATACACCCTCCATGGCCTACACACACAGAAAAGCAGGCCTAAAACTGCTGCCCTGGATCTTTGCCTGCCCTTGGGGACAGTCTATTTCTTGCCTGATATAAGAGAACCAGCCCGTTTCCTCTAATTCTTTGAAATGATTCTTCTTCGAAGGGGCCTCAGGTTCTCGGGATGCAAAAGCAGCCGCATTCATTCATCTTGCCTAGAAAGGTACAAAAACCGTGGCCCTCCCAGCAAGTGCGACCAGAGGGCTTAAATCCTCTCCTCCCTCCCACCCTCTCTTTTTCTAAACCAGATAAGTGATGGTGAGTCACTTACTTCCTCAATTTGAGTCCCAGTGTTTACTTCTGGCAGTCTTGCCCACTTCCTGTGAAGGTGGCTAATCTCTTCCTGACTATAGCCCAGAACATGTGGTAGTGATCTTAATTCTCTGAGGTTAAAAGCAATGAAATGTATCTCTTGCCAAAACTTCACCTTTGGAAATAATCTCCCTGAATGCTACCACCTAGACCAGAGGTGAGGAACCTGCAGCCTAGAGGCCACATGTGGCCTTTTAGGCCCTTGGGTAAAGCCTTTTGACTGAGTCCAAGTTTTGCAAACAAATCCTTTTACTAAGGGGATTTGTTCTGTGAAGTTTGGATTCAGTCGAAGGGCTGCACTCAAGGACCTATAGGGCCACATGTGACCTTAAGGCTGTAGTTCCCCACCCCTGATGTAGACACTCTGTTAGGTCTATTAATTCATTCTGAAAATTATTTTTAAAAAATACCCTCAGCTTTTCTTGATCTTTATTTTTGTTATTCTGAACAAATTATAAAAAAACCTAAAAGAGTTGTGACAAAGAGAGAGGTTACTCATACTTCAGTGCATCGGTGGGTCTAAGAAAGTATTCTTTACTGAAAGGCAGCTTGCATCCTATCTTGATCCGCCAGTCCTGTGTAAACTCTCAGTTATACCCTCCCCTACATTCAGCACAGGGAGTCCAAACAACATGTGGACCTTCCTGACCTCTTTCCTGACCTTCTCTTGACTTCTATGGGTTACCGATAGAACATTCAAGCTGTCCATCAATTACTCTTCGATCTTGCTAAGTGACAGGTCTCTCTTCTTTTCCCTTAGTATGTTTTACTGACCAAAACCTCTACATTGATTCTCCATGCTTTTTTGTAGCATGTTGCATCCTAATCACCCTCACCATGTGCCTCCTCATTGCTCATGGGCGACCCTCATCTCCTATTCTTTGGGGTATTCTAGGGTTCCATGGCTTAAAGATACATACCAACACAATAAGAAGATTGGTGTTAAAAAGAGTTGGTCTTGGGGCAGCTAGGTAGAGCAGAGAATAGAGCACTGACCCTGAAGTCAGGAGGACCTGAGTTCAAATTTGACCTCAGACACTTGACACTCAACTGGCTGTGTGACCTTGGGCAAGTCACTTAACCCCAATTGTCTTGTCTTCCTCCCTCCAAAATAATAATAAAAAAAGAAAACATATATTAAAAAAGACAGTTGACCTTAATTTCAGGAAGAAGTTTGGGATCATTAAAATAACTTTTTAATTTCTTAAAGGCAAGCCTGCCCACTCTATTGCTCAACTCTGGTCCCGTCTCATTGTCCTGCTGCAATGTATACCATATTTTAGCATAATATGGATATATATCTAGAATACATATATATATATAATATACATATATAAACACATGTATAATACATCTTTTAACATTATACATGTAAGGTAGATTGGATATACATTTATTGCTTCCATATCATTGGAGTTAGGGGTGTACCCCTCACCCCACCCCCAGCTATCTGGAAAATCATAGTAAAACTTTTTGGCCCTCCTTTTGACCAGAGAAAAAGTCTGAGTTTTTTCTTTTTCTTTTATGGTATGTTTACAGTACCTTATTGTAAAATTTGGGTTGATACTATATAATGCTATACATTTATTTTATGCATTTCTGAGTTTCTAAACTTTTTCGTGTCATCTGCTGGACTTCATGGGTCATCTGTGACTTACACAAAACCCCCCAAAAATGCCCATTGAATTTTTCATGTTGACCCATGATATATTAAAACCGCAATGGGGAAAGTCATGCTGTGGAAGGGATAACTATAATGGTGAACAGGCTTAACCTGGATCTAGTTCTCAGAATGTGCACTGGGGGGGTGGGGGGTGTCTGAATACTGGACTTCTAGTGGCTCGCCTCCCATTGCATACACATGTATAGGGTGTCCCAAAAGTCTTAGTGTAGTTTTAAGCTTTAATAGCTTAAAGTTATATGTAAATACATATGGGTGTGTGTGTGTGTGTGTGTGTGTGTGTGTGTGTGTGTGTACACATGGAAATGTAACTATGAGGAGAGATAGAATGATATCAATCTTTGAGCGTGAAAGACCTGGAATTAAGTCCACCCTATGATACAACTAGGGCTGTGAAACCCTGGGCAAGTCCTTTAACCTTTTACTGCTCTGGACAACTCCCTGAGACTGTTAACTATAGAGAAGCGCATGACCCGTTTTGGTAGTGGGAATTTTCTCAACTCTTTAGTTGAGTTTCTTATACAAGGGAAATCCCTGCTCTAGTCTCTGTCTTTTACAAAATACATGCATACATTAGGCCTCAAACCCGTCCAGTGAGTTAGGAGGATGTTTACCCCAAGCATGGGAAGATTTCCTCTAGGGCAGCATGTGGGGATGAAAACAATCTGTTCCAAAGGCCATGAAGACAGCTGAAGCAGGCACTGTGGAGGGCTTAGAACTGAGACATTGAAGATGACAAAGTCACCCACTGCATCCTAAACCCTGGCCAGTCTCCTTGACTTTTGCCCTACCACTTGACCTTGGTGACTTTGGCAGAAAGAGTGAGGCCAATAGCTTTGTGCAAGTCTGCCTCACTTAAATCCAATTCACAGGCAAATCATGACATCCATGCATGGTGTCATTGATCCTCTTCAAAAATTTAGGATGTACAACAACAGGTATGTATCGATATATTGTTTGTGTGTATTTATACATACATATATGGACTGGGCATGTGATTTTACACAGAAATAGGTGAAATATATATGTGTGTATATATATATATATATATATATATATATATATATACTTATACACATATATGTATATGAGTGTGTGTATATATAACATATAAGATAGAAACAGATAGATGATAGAGTAGATAGACAAATAGAGTAGATAGATAGGTAGATATATATATATATATATATATATATATATATATATAGATAGATAGATAGATAGATAGATAGATAGATAGATAGATAGATTTAGAGAGAGGAAATGTGATGTAGTAGATAAAGATTTAGCCTCAGAGCCAAGAAAGCTTGGGATTCCAGTCTTTTCTCTGACAGTCTTCTGGCTGTCTAAGCCTGGACAAGACAATCTCTCAGTGTGTAGAAAATATTAAGATTTTAAGTTTCTGAGAAGATACAATCTGCATTGATAGAGGGAATTTCATTATCTAGTAATTCCCTAGACAGACGAAATTGCAGGTGCAGTTGCTAACCATATAGACGTAGATGTAGGTAGAGATATAGATAATATATAGATGGATAATCTATAGATATTAATAGATGAAGATAGTAGATCTATAGAGGAAAATGATATAGGTATTGAGGATGATATAGATGCAGGTGGAAATAGATCTAAATGTGGATAAAGATATAGACTGATAGATGAATCTTATAAGTTGCCCATTGAATAGCCTGCCATTGTCCAGGCAATAGGTTTTCTTCATTATTTAGTGTTCCCTATGGATAGTCAGGACAAACTTTTTTGAAGGTTTTTGCATCTCATTTCAGAGGTTCTACAGTATTCTAGAACTTAATTCAGTCAGCATAATGTCCTCTGGAGGACCTCTCAATACATCGGACCTCTTCCATGACCGTACTGAACCCTTTTGGAAAGCATACATTTCTTCTGTTTGGCTTCATTTGATACTTATAGTCAGAGGGCCATTAAATTAGGTGATGTAATTTCTAGAATCTACCCTTTTTTAAAAATGGATATCACTTGCCTGTGCCCAGTAGATAAAATTCTACCAAATTCAAGGCTCTTGGGGTCCACTGAATGGAAGCTCTGTTTACTCCTTTTTTGTGTGTTTTGGCTGCTTTTCCAAATTCTGTCCCCTTATCTCCCTCTTTCCTCAGTTCCCTGGTAATGACAAAAGGGGCACTCCATACTGGGAGGGAGATGGAACAACCTGGGAAATGAGTTCAAGACCAATAGTGATTTAAACAAATTATTGATCAAATTGCTATTCATGAGGGGGAGGAACCAGACACTGCCTCTTTCTTTCCCCCTTTCCCCCTTCCCCCAATCTCCTTCAAGCCAAGCACTGTTTAGAGAAGCCACTGGTGCCATTCTATGGGAGGCATAGTACATTACTACCTGGTAACCTCCAAGCTTTGGGGGGAGGGGAGGTGGGGGACACTTCTGAGTGGGAATGCGGCTGCAATGTAATTAACACTATAACAACTTGTTTCCCCCTTGGAGAATTATACCATTAGCTGCTTCAATTGTGCATGAAATATAAATTACATTACTCGGAGGCATCCTGTCTAAGCAGACGCAATGCTAACTGACATGACTTGCCATTGTGCATCCTGCTCCTTGGTCAAAATGAACAGAAGCCCATTGCCTGGGGCCAGCAGATCTGCATGGTGATGTCAAGAGCTCCAGTTTCAGTGAGTGATTCAATTGTTTCCCAAGCAGACCTTTCCTGGGATAATATGCTGTGTCCAGGTATCCTACATTAGTCCTCAGGAGGACAGGTTTTTCCTGGCTTTTGGGGAGACTTTAAAGGATGAAGAACAATTGATAATTCCTCCTTAATACCAAAAATGACAGAGTGCTCCTCTTTTTACCTTTCTGGGAAGTCAGAATGTTGGGAGGATACTACCAGGAGCATTACTGATACTTAATAAATGATAATAGTGGGAAGCTTCAGACCCACTCAAGAGGAAGGACCAAAAGCTGACCCTTGGTATGCCAGATGTGACTTAGTTTCTCCTGCCAACCCATTCATTCATTCATTCATTCATTCATTCATTCATTCATTCATTCCTTCTCCACCCCCCCTACCCCAGTCACCAGATTAACCAATTGCATCAGGTGCCTATTACCTACCTTCGAGCTTTCCCAAGAAAGTGGATGAAACCTGCTTCTGAGGATTACAGGTTCCCCTCTAATCAGGTCTGTGTTGATAAAACTACCTAGGATAAAGATCACAGATACTTTTCTAGCAGAGTGGTTAGCCACACACCTCTAGGCTGAGGCCAGATGGGCTGGTGACCTTTGCCAGTCCCTGCCCTTTATCTACCCTTTGGTTCTTGGCCCTGGGTTCACTGCTCTGGTGTTGCCTATATCCTCAGAAAAGGAAGTCGTATTCCAGCATCTCAATTCCGGGTCCATCTCAGATTTCCAGGAACCATTCTAATGTTGATCCTAGTTTAAATGTTCCTCCCTAAATGGGGAAGTGGGAAGTTAAAAAGGGCACCCAGAGTGTAGACACGGATCAGCTACAGAAGAGACAGTTTAGTCTCATCCAGGATAAGATGTGATAAGCAAACACAATCCCAAGTGAAGCTGGTCTTCAAGACTTTTTTGGAACATTAGCAATACAGTACAGCCCTATCAACACAAAGTTGGATTTTTCTCCCCATAATCTCTGTCTGTCTGTCTTTCTGTGTCTGTCTGTTGGTGACCCTTTCCTTCTCAGTCAGTCTGACTTTGCTGCTATTTCTACCACTCTGGTTGCTGATACACTATTGCTCAGGTGCCCAGGAAGGGGAAGATGCCAACTACTTTTTTGAGATTTCCCCAGACCCAGTACCAAAGGAAAAAATCCAAATAAATGGCAGCCCTATTTTTCCAGGACAGTCCTGTACAACATAACATGGGTGGCCTGCCAAAGGATTTCAGGAGGCTTCTGTAATATGTAGGGAAAGTGAAAGAAAGTAAAGATGCGATGGGTGCTGTGTCCATATAATAGATAACATTATGTAATGCTTAACATGGGCTAAGTGCTTGTTACAAACATTATCTTATTTGAGTTTCACAATAACCCTGGGAAGTATGTGCTATTTTTACCCCCATATTACCAGGGCAGACAGAAGTAAAGTGACTTGCCCAGGGTCACACAGCTAGTACGTCTATGAGGCTGCATTTGAATTCAGGTCTTTCTGACTACAGGCCCATTGCTTGATTCACTGAGACACCAGCTACCTCCATATAGTCAGGTTGGAATTATACTGGAGACATTTCATGATAGGCCTTACGTGTCGGGCAAAGGTATTCGCAGTGTATAGTAGAGGCAATGGGAAGTCACTGAAGAGCTCTGAGTGGTGGCATGACATGGTTAGAAACCTGTACATTAGGGAGATGACTTTGGAGCTTGTGTGAAAGACAGTTGCAGAAGAGAGAGATCAGAGGCAAGGAAACTAGTTAGGATACTAATACATAAGCTGAGGTGAGAAGTCATGAACATACAGGGACTAGGCAATGGCAATGGGGGCGTAGAAGAAACAAGTCCAGAAGAAATTGTGGAGACAGAATTGAAAAGAAGGGACATGGCAACCAACAGATGGGACATTGTGACTAATGGTATGAAGCCCCTGAGAGATAAGGAAGAGCCCACAAGGATCCTGGGTCACTGGTATAATAACTGTGACTTCAACCGAAATAATCTGGAAGGTCAGGGTACAAGGCAGAAGATAGCATTAAATATATTGAACAGTAAACAACTATGGAACATCTAGGGAAAGACATTTAGTAGGCAGTTGAAAATCCAGAGTAGGATCTGGGACCTGCAGTCAGGAAAGACCTGAATTCAGATCCCACATCAGACACCAGCTCTGTGACCCAAGGCAAGTCATTTGCCCTCAGTCTGCCTCAGTTTCCTTATCTGTAAAATGGAGATAACAATAGCACCTGTAGATAACAACTAGGGTTGTTGTGAGGATAAAATGAGATTATGTTTGTAAAGCACTTTTGCAAATCTTAAAGTGCCATGCAAAATGTTGTGGTGGTTGTTGCTGTTGTTATTATATAGATTTGGGAGTTATCTGACTGGAAACGATTATGTTAGCTCTAGGGAGTAGATCAGGGCACCAAGGGAGGGAATATGGAGAAAGATGGGGACAGAGAACAGATTTGGTGGTGAGGGTGATGGTCTAAGTGAGGTCATATTTACAGAGTAGGAGCATAACAGAAAGATAAGCAGATAAAATCAATGAAGGCAAAGATCAATAATAGCCAGGGTGGGCAAAGCCAGGAAGGAGCAGTCTTTGGAAGCATAGGTGGCACAGTGGATAGAGCATCAGCCCTGGAGTCAGCAAGACCTGAATTCACATTCAGGATCAGACACATAAAAGTTGTGTGACCCTGGGCAATTCACTCAACCTTGTTTGCCTCAGATTCCTCATCTGCAAAATGAGCTGGAGAAGGAAACGGCAAACCACTCCAACATCCTTGCCAAGATAACTCCAAATGGAGTCATGAAGAGTTGGACATAACTTGAACAAATGAATGACTGTGTGGGGTATGGGGACCCCTAAAATCTCCTACCCAAGAAAAATCAAAAGTCAGAGGTATCTTGAGGAAGGAACAGAAAGTTTTATTCTCTTCCCCATCCCACCCCCACTCGGAAGGAAGAGGGCAGTCCTCTCCATGGTGGGAATCAAGGAGAGGAGGCGTGTTACAAAAGAAAGAACAAGAATTTATACCCTAATTCAGTCAAGCCCCCTCCCCCTGGCTGTCCCTTCTCCCATTGGCTGGGAAGTGAGCTCTCAGTCTTGGCACAAAATCTAACCCAATGGAGGATAACAAAGAAGCCTGCCACTATCTCCTATTGGCAGGGAGGTGGGACAGGGAGCCAAGGTATCGTCCATGTCCTTACTTGGTAAAGGCCAAACAAGGGAGGGGAAAAGGTCACAAGCAAGGGTGGAGGTCGAAAACTCCTGAAAAAGGGCCTAAAGCTTTTAAGGTTGTAGTGGACAAGGATGGAGGTTTAAAACTCCTGAAAGGGACCTAATGCTGATGACAACAAGGGAAGGGGGGAAGGGTCCTAGGTTGTGTAAACCCAGGACTCAGGTCTGTCCAGTCTTACAAAAGTTTGTCTCTTATTTCCAGATAGTTTCTCTCCCTTCTCATTATGAGGAGTCTTCACAGAGGGTGCAGAGAGACTGGGTGCAGACCCCAGTCAATGATCATAAAAGTTTAAAGCCAGTATAAAATTTCTTTTTTTTTGTAAGAGAGTATAAAAAAGATGGGACTGGCCAATAGTATCAAAAATTACCAAAAGGTCAGTGGGGAATGAGAACTGAGAAAAGGCTATTGGAATTGTCAATTAGGAAGTTATTAGTGACCTTGGAGAAGGCAGTTTCAGTAGAGTAGTGGGATAGAAGCCTAATTGGATGGGCTTGAGGAAGGAATGGGGGGTAAGGAAGTAACAAGTGTTAATTACTCTTTCTAGGGTCCAAGGAAAATATTTTTAGTATATGAGAAATTTGAATGTGTGTAGGCTGGGGGCAGGAGAGGGGTGGGGAAGGGAGGAGGGAGAGGGGAGAGGGAATGGAGCTAATAGGGGAAAAAAATCAAACTAATGAATCAACAAGCCCTTTTTTAGTGCCTACTCTGTGTCAGGTACTATTCTAGGCACTGGGGATACAAACACTCAAAAGCACAAAAAGTGACAAAATTACTTTAAGTAACTTAAGCTAAAACTTTAAGTTTTAAGCTAACTCGAAATTAGCTCTTAGGGAAGTAACTTTCAACAAGGGAGGGGCATATAACATGTTCATAGATAAGCAAATACCAAGCTTTTTTTGTTTCGGGTTTTGCTTTTTTTTAATATAAATAAATATTTTTATTTTTAATATTTTATTTTAATACAAATAAATATCTTTATTTATTATATTTACATTTATAAATTATGTTATATTTATAAATAAATAAATCATGATTTTATAGGGAGCTCTTAGTTGAAGACTGTCCTTTACAATGAAGGTTGTCATTTCCCTCTGCAATTTGTAGTCTGGGTCTCTGAGAAGTAAAGTGACTTGCTCTGATCATCTCAAGGTAGCAAAGGTAAGACTTGAACAAGGTCTTTTTAACTAGACCAGATCTCTGACACTGTCACAAAATACATAGTGGATGCTTCTTATAGGATGAGCTTTGAAGAAAGTTCTGGGTGGCAAAGAGAGAGAAGACTGAAGTTCAGCCATGGGACATGGAATGCAAAAGCCCAGAGATGGGATGTTGTGTGTGAGAGCAGCTAGAAGGCCAGGTTGGTTGGAGTCCAGAACCCACGAGGGGGAATAATGCTTGATCAGCCTGGAAAGATAGCCTGGGGCCATATTGTAAAGGGATTTAAATGCCAAGCAGAGAAGTTTGTGTGTTAACCTTAAGGCAATGGGGAGTCACCAAAGCTCCTAGAGCAGAGGAGTAATGTGGTCAGAGCTATGCTTTAAGAATGTCAATTTGTTAACTATGTGGAGGATATATTGGAGAAGAGATTGGACTCAGAGAGATAAATTAGGAGGTTATTGAAATTTTATCTATGAGACGAAGACCTGTAATTGCTGTGTGACCATGAAGACAGAGATAGATGTGAGCAGGAGTGTGCTGGTGAATGTTTAACAATTGGTTTTCTTGCGGGGAGGGGAGATGTTATTCATGACACACTTTTAAGTTTAATCTGGGAAACAACTCTAGCAGTGGTAAAAAAAAAAATCAAACTCCCTGTTGTTTAAAAAAAAAGTTTAATTTGTATTGTTAGAATTTTTCTCCATCACTTTTGTAAGCCTCCCAAGCAAAAAAACAATGAATCAAGCTCTGACTTATAGCATTTGCAAATTTGAGAGGTAGAAATGCTCATATTGAAAATTTAATAATTGGCTCTTGTCAACCAGTTCCAGCTGGCTCCAGCACATCCCTGGATTGGAGACATGTTGGGGAGGTGAAATCGACCACTGATCAGACATAGATTTGAGGGAGAATAAAGAGTTGAGGCTGTCTAGGCTGCCAATCTTGAGTAAAGGGACAAATGTTGATGCCATCAAAAGAAATAGAGATTTTAAGAGGAGGGATGGGTTTGGGGAGAAAGTTATTTTGGATATATTGATTTTGATGTCTTGGGAAGACTTTTAAAGTCTAGAAAAATGACATGTGTTTATTGTTTATTATTATACATTGTCTCCTTGTCATGAAATACTATTTACTTGTTGATTCTATTCTAAAAAGAAAAATAATATGCCACATTCTATGATGTGTATCAGATACAGAAGATGTCGAGGTCATCCACTGCATCCCAGGCTATCACCAGTCATCTTTACTTTTGTCTTGTCATTGGACTTTGATGATTCTGGAAGAGAGAGCGAGGCTGAGGACTTAGTGCAATTCTGTTTCACTTAAATCCAATTCACGAGCAAGTCAGTGCATCACCCATGATGTCATTGGTCCTCATAGCCAACAAAGGACAAATAGCAACATCAACCATCTGCCTTCATGGGGAATGAACTCCATTGTGCTATAGTCACATGATGTGGTCACGTTCAAAAGTAGGGGTTAACTAGTAGATGGAGGTTCTGGGTTCATTTTGATTGGAGAGGAGGTGAGTAGCAGTAGCAAAAACAGGATCAGGATTATATAACGTACTGGGAGAGAGATTGTTGAGAGAAGGAAGCAGAACATTTTCTGGAAGAGACAGTGGGGTATAAGGAATTTATTGTCTCCTCCTCTTGGTCTTGAAAATGGCGGTGGGGAGGAAGAATGTGGAGTGAGAGCTGGAGCAGGCAAGGTTGCAGAGGGTGATGAGAAGTGTTCTGTTTATAGGGGAAGGCAAGGCTTTACTTAGTGAGCCAGCATACTCTTCGTGAAGGGCAGCTAGGTGGCAAATGAGTAGAGCACCAGGCCTGGAGTCAGGATGACTTGTCTTCCTCAGTTCAAATCTGGCCTCCGACACTAGCTTTGTGACCCTGGGTGAGTCACTTAACCTGTTTGCCTCAGTTTCCTCATCTCTAAAATTAGTTGGAGAAGGAAATGGCAAACTACTTCACCAAGAAAACACCAAGTGGAGTCACAGAGAGTCAGACATGACTGAGAACAACTGAACAAGAACACTTAGCGAAAAAACATTTCCAACCTCATGAAACAGGTAACAATCAAGATTATTATTTTCATTTTACAGATTAGGAAATTGAGGTTTGAAGAGGCTTAAATAACTTGTTTGTAATCACACAGAAAACATCCTGGTCTTTTGACTTTTCAACCTAAAGTTCTTTACACAAACCCTACCTGTTTATCATTAATCATTAGCTTGGTCACTGGGTCACCTGTGTGACTGTAGGAAAGTCACTGACTCAGCTCTCTCATCTACTGAATGAGAAGGGTGGACCAGATGGACACCTTTAAGGGCTCTTGTAGATCTTAAAACTTTGATCTTAGTAGGAATGACAATTAGACTTTTAACACAGACCTCGAATGTTAGGCGTTCAGCTGGTTCCCTCCTCCCACACACACACTTTCTCCAAGCCCACTGAGGCAAAAATGACTTTTGCGCTCCACGATGGTGCCTGGAGGAGAGCTGCTTCCCAGGGGAAGCCTGGCAGCTGTAGTACTGCCTCACAAAAAGATTTTAGGACAGGAAGGGAGGGGGCACAGTTTGAAACTCAGTAAAGATTTAAGAAAACACAGTACAATTACCCTAATGACAGCTGTACAAATCGCTAAAACCAACCCTCAAATCCCCTGCTGCCAGGCTAAGCCAAAACAGCAGAAATGCCTATACACACATCTGGTTTCTGCTCTACCTTTAGAAATGGTCTCCCTGGGAAAACAGGGTGTGAGAGAGGGAGCGGAAGGGGAGAAGAGAAGAGAAGAGAAGAGAAGAGAAGAGAAGAGAAGAGAAGAGAAGAGAAGAGAAGAGAAGAGAAGACAAGAGAGCTATGTTTAAAAGGTCTCAGAAATATTGGCACTCTTCCTTGGTTAGGGGGAGGTCTCATTCTCAGAGCAATATCTTTCAGAAAAAGTATTAAACTGAGTATAGCAAACAGGAGTTCAATAATAACTTAGAGTTCTAACACCCCACCCCACCCCCATTCTGCCCCCCTTTTATTTTCCTGATGAGGAAACAGAGAAGTTTAGGGGTTTGCCCGAGGTCATAAAACCCTGCCAACGTCTTCCTACAAGGTAGGAAATGGGGCAGCCAAGATTCAAATCCAGGTGCCCTTTCTGCAAGCCCAATACTCTTTTCACTAGAACTCCCTTCCTCCCATCTCAGTGTGTTCCTCTTGCTAGCAATGGTTAAGAAAAACCCCATCCACCTATCTCCTCCTGCATGCCTCATCCTCTCCTCTCTATCATTAACTGTTCTTTTGTGGTTCAGTCATTTTAGTCATGTCCAATTCTTCAAGACCTTATTTGATGCTTTGGGGTTTCTTTTTTTTTTTTTTTTTT
>CM053591.1:59917368-59932873 GCA_028646515.1 Pseudochirops corinnae | reverse complement strand
CAGAGTCCTATTCCATGGGTATTTGGGGGTGGCTATGTGAGAGCTGCGATATATTGCTGCTGCTATGCCGCCATCTTGGCTCCGCCCCCTGGGGTTTCTTTTTTGACAAAGATGCTGGAGGGATTTGCCATTTCCTTCTCCAGCTCATTTCCTCAGATGAGGAAACATTTTATAGATGAGCAAAACAGGTGAAGTGACTTGCCCAGGATCACACAGCTAGTAAGCATCTGAGGCTGGATTTGAGCTCAGGTCTTCCTAATTTCAGGCCTGGTGCTCTATCCACTGAGCCACCTAGCTGCCCTAATTAACTGTTTAGGAGACCATTAATAGAGGTCACATGGGGAATTGTGTGACATGTCAACAGCTCATAGATGAATTACTCTGTCCTCCTCTCTGCCAGCCCAAATCTCACACTTAACTTTAAGGTCTTCCTCAAGACTCATTCCCTTTAGAGGCAGTTTGGTGGTACTGTGATAGAGCTCTGGGCCTCAAGTCAGCAAGGGCTGAGTTCAAGTCAGACCTTGTACATTTACTAGCTGTGTGATGTTGGGCAAGTCCCTTAACTGTTGTCTGACTCAGTTTCCTTGATTGTAAAATGAAGTTAATAACAGCATCTACCACCCACAGTTGTTGTGAGAATCGAAGAACAGAACATTTGCAAAGTGCTCAGCAGTGCCTGGCACATAGTAGGCTTTTGATAAATGCCTGTTTCCTCCCTTCATTTAGCCTTCCAAGAATAACTGACACCTCATTATCTGATTTCCTAAAAGCACATTTTTGGATGTTAAGCAACATCACACTTTTTTTTTTGCATGCGTGGGGTTTTTTTGCTTGTTGCTTTAGAATTGTTCTCTAGATGTTTCATGCATGCAGAATATCTAGATTCTTAGTTCATATACAGGTTCCATCACTCCTGTTTCTTCTGAGTCATTAATGGTATCTGGTACTACCCTGGGAACTGAGTTGTATAATCATACACTTATTAAAAATTAGGACTGGAAGGAACCTTAGAAACTACGCACTCCAACACCCTTATTTTTCAGCTGAAGGAATGGAAATGTAGGGAAGTAACATCATTTGCTGCAGTTCACACAACTATCACTATTAGCATTCACTATTAATTAATAATTACTATAATTAGTAGTAAATAATAAGCTGGAAGCCTAATGATCTTCACATTATGCCACTTTGCCTTTCTATATAGTTATTCCATCCTATGATGGAGTACTTCAGATTATGACTCTTTAAAGAAATATAAATCACAACTACCCTAAAGTTTCACCTCTCACCCTGCAAATTGACAAAGATGACAAAAGTGAGAATAATAAATGTTAGAGGGATTGTGGGAAGATAGGGACACTAGTGTATTGCTGGTGGAGCTGTAAGTTAGTGTAACCATATTGAAACTATAAACTCTAGTTTGGCATTTGAATCTTGTCACTATCTGTCTTTTTTTTTTCTTTTTGAAGGGTGAAAGGTAGGGCATTTGGAGTTAAGTGACTTGTTCAAGGTCACAACAGCTAGTTTTGTGTTAAGTGTCTGAGGCTGGATTTGAACTCCGGTCCTCCTGACTCCAGGGCTGGTGCTCTATTCACTGTGCCACCTAGCTGCCCCCTAGCGTAACCATTTTGGAAAGCAAATTAGAATTAAGCAAATAAAATTAATAAATGCCCATACCACTTGACTCAGAAATTCTACTATTAGGTATATACTCCACATAGGTCATTGATAAGGAGAAAGGCCCTTGTACACTAAAAATTCCATGTGCGCTAAAATATTTATAACAGCACATTTTGTGGTAGCAAAGAACTAGAAACGAAGTATTGATTGATTTGAAAATGGCTGAAAGAATTGTAGCACATGAATGTAATGGAATATTACAGTGTTGTAAGAAATGATGAATATGATAAATACAAAGAAGCATGGAAAGATCTACATGAACTGATGCAGAGTGAAGTAAGCAGAATCAAGAAAACAATATATACAGCTACACCAATTTAAATGGAAAGAAAAATCACAAAGTAATTGAAAGCAAATGTTGCAAAAAAAGACACCCCCACCTCAATCCTTTGCAGAAGTGAGAAGTTCATAGTGTAAGACATTGTGCATATTTTCAGATTTTTCAATGTACTGATTTATTTTACTCATTCTATATTTTCCTATTTTTCTTTTAAAATATTCTTTGTTCTATTGGATGGCTCTTTGAGAAGTACAAGGGGAGGGATACTGAGAAAAAATTATGTAATGTAGAAAAAAACGCACCAATAAACATTTATTTTAAAAATTGAAAAATAATATAAATTATACCTTATAGACCAAGGCTATATGATTTTCTACCCAAAGTCAAACAGCTAACTAACACGATTGTTGAATTAAATGAATAAACTCATTGTTTAACCCATTCTCTTCTTCTCTGAAGTTTCCAGTATCACTTTTGGCACAAAATGGAAGCATAGAAGGATGGTAACCAGTCATCCTATGCTGACTGTACTTTATATTTCTTTGAGCAGCCCCAGAGGGAAAGTAGTAATGATAATAGTAATAATAGTTATTGTTATATAGCACTTTAGGGTTTTATAGATCACTGTACAAATATTCTCTCAAATGTCCTCATAATAACCCTCGAAGTAGGTGCTATTATCCCCATAATACAGATAAAGAAAACCAAGGTCAAGAACTATTAAGTCACTTGCCCAATAGTTTCTTAAGTCAAAGTCTCCCTGACTCCAGGTTCAACATTCTATATCTTGAGCCATCTAGTTTCTGTAAAACGTTAAATAGAAATGAGACTATCCTAAGCTTCAAGTATTTGATAGAAGGGTCTTATGTATACCCTGCATGACAGAAGGAAGTAGCGTAGGGCTGGTCTTTCAGACTTGCTTATTACTCACTAGTACAGACTGCTCTCAATGAGCTTCATGGCCTGGGCATCCTTGCCATATAGGCAGGACATCTGGGACTAATGCAGAATCTGCACAGGGGTAGAAGGATTAGCATTCAAGGTAGCAGCTAGTGCAAGCCTCCCTTCTGCCTCCATAGAGAAAACTCAGCTCAAGCCCTTGTCTTCTCCAATCTTGCACCTCCTCTGACTTCCATCGAACTCTATTGTTAAGTTCGCCTTCATTCTAGATCTGTTCCTCTCATATTCCTAATATCTTCTGGAGCTCGTTGATATCTAATTTCATCCTGAAGGTAGCACATTTCTTGGCACCCTCTCCAAGGCTGACTACTCCTTCTCTTATACCTCTTAACCTATGTGGCAGGGATGGGGGGAGGGGGGAGAGAAGAAGAAGGAGGAGGAAGAGAGAAGAAAAAGGAGATAGGGCGAGAGAAGGAGAAAGAGAGAGACAGAGAGGAGAGAGAGAGACAGAGAGAGAGAGGAGAGAGAGAGGAGAGAGAGGGAGACAGACAGAGAGAGAGAGAGGGAGAGAGAGAGACAGAGAGAGAAACAGAGAGAGAGAGGAGAGAGAGAGAGAGGGAGACAGAGAGAGAGAGAGGAGAGAGAGGGGAGAGAAAGGGAGACAGAGAGTGAGAGAAAGAGAGAGGGAGAGAGAGAGAGGAGAGAGAGAGAGAGAGAGAATACTATTTGTTTTACATTTCTACTTTCAGACTTTCCATTTGCAAACATTACCCAACATTACCTCTCCTCCTTTAACATCATTCCAACCTCTCCAGATTCTTGTAGAAGAGATTATTTTTTTCCCAGATAAGTTTAGTACCTTTCTTACAACCTGTTTCTCTAACCCAGCTCTTGACCCCTTCAAACACCCAGGCTTCCCAGTTCTTCAGCTGTCCTTGCTTGCTGTACCATATTGATAGAAGCTCAAAAGTTGAATGGGCCTTTTCCCCTGAGGATGCCAGATTATGTGGGTGCCATGTTTAAAGGGTGCTGATTCCCTTGAAGTCTTTTAGTAATGTGGAAACCACAAAGAAACAAAGCCAGAAGGGACCTGATAGGATATTTAGTCCAAACCCCCCCCCCCCATTTTACAGATGAGGAAACTGAGGATTTTGGAGGATAAATGGCTTGCTTAAAGTTATATAAGTAGTAAATGTTAGAGCCAAGATTTGAATTTGGATCCTGTGAGGATCAGCTGAACACTTCCAATTTCTTAGCTTCATATTTAACAATTGTTAAAATAGAAAGCTACCAGATGGCCTGCTGGGGTGAACTCCGCCCTCCACCAAGGGGGCATTGGCTACATCTCTCTGTACTGGGATCCCTGTCTCCCACCCACATGGTAGAGTGAGGCCCCTTCTCTCACTGAACTGATGGAGACTTTCATATCTGTTGGCCCACATGTATGTGGTTTGTGGGGCTTATCCCAAGCACAAAAAGCCCAAATGATTGCTCTGCCTAACTCAACCACAGATATTAACATAAGACCTCAGACTTGGGGCCCAAAGGAAATTTGGCAAGGCCTAAGAGAGATCAAGTCAAGTCAAATTAACACTGGGACCCATAGCTCATGCAATTTACTTACTAAAGCTTGATGAAGCCAGCCCTGACTTTCATTTCTATAACACTACTCAATAGGGGAAAAGTAGATGAAAAAATTTGGAGGAAAAACTATGTCACTGAAGATATTTTTTTTCCCTCTTCAAGGGCTGCACTAAGTTTGAAGGGGCAAATATCCCCAAATTCCTCATTCCTTTAGAAAAGAATCCCACAACTGGGCAAAACTTCTTCCAGCTAATGCTAGAACTGCTGTTTAATTGCCTTACTATTGAAATGCATGGTGTACGTGAGCTGTGGGAGCTGGGAGGCTGTGTGTTTGTCATTAAGGGACTCTCTGCATATTAGGGGCTAATTGCCTATTGTGATTTCCCTGGTTCTTTCTAAATGACCTATGATCCCCTAAGGAACAATGCCAGGTGAAGTCTATTATGGAGAAGCCTAGGGAAGGCCCCAGGAGGTAGGAAAATGACTGGCACTTAGCCAGAAAGCTTGTCTGGCTGTAGAAGGAAGTTACTCTGACTCCCCAAAGACTTAGAATGGGAAGGCCGCCTCCCAGAATCTCTTCTGGTTAAAAACCAAGAGGGCAGGAAGAGAGATCCCTTTTCCCTAGGGAAATGATGAGGACCAGATTCTAGAAATGGGCTCTGCTACTACTGATGCGCTTCGAATGCTGACTTGAGGTGCAGTGGTGGGATGTAAGCATAGGAAAGACCACCTATGCAAGTCTAGCAATACTAGCTACTATTGGATTCAGAGGCCTGGCTCACTGTAACCATTCTCTACTGAGAGACCAACCCACCTGCTCTGGACCCATTCATATAGTTAGAGGGGGTTCAGCTCTGGGAGAGCAAGCCTCTAATGAAATGAATTAGGGCCTCTTTTCTCATATTCTTTAGATAATCATGCTCTCATCCCAGTCATCCTAGTAAAGAGTTACTTATAGCTCATGTTCAGGATCTCTCTGGAGAAGAAGTAAAAAGGTGCTTAATGTACAGTGTAAATCAAGAATGGGTCCGGTTTTTATTTCTTACACATGATTTCACATATTGAAGCAACTAGTAACATAACTACTAGCAATATGATATATGATATGACATGATACGACATGATGTGATATAATATGGTATGATATGATGTGATGTGATATGATATATTACATGACATGACGTGATATGATGTGATATAATGATTTATAGGATATGGTAAATGCTATATGATACAATATGATGTGTAACATGATGGGATGTGATGCTATATAACACATATTATGTGTTTTATATATACATATATATGTCATACGTATATTGTATTAGGGGCGGCTTGATGGCACAGTGGATAGAGTGCTGGGACTAGAGTCAGGAAGACCTGAGTTCAAATCCAGTCTCAGACACTTACTAACTGTGTGAACCTGGGCAAGCAATTTAACCCTGCTTGTCTCAGTTTCCATATTTGTAAAATGATTTAGAGAAGGAAATGGCAAACTACTCAAGTATCTTTGCCAAGAAAACCCCAAAATGGATCAGGAAGAGGCAGACGCAACGGCAGCAACTGATTTAACAGCAATGACAATACTGTATGTATCTGTAATATACATCTATCTTATCAATGTGTATTTCCTATTATATATTGCAATATATTATTTGTTATTCAGTTGTGCCCACCATCTTGTGACCCCACTTGGGGTTTTCTTGGCAAAGATACAAGAGCGGTTTGCCATTTTCTTGTCCAGCGCATTTTACAGATGGGGATTAGGTGCAAACAAGCCAAGTATGGCATAAACTGGAAATAATCCATGGAGGGAAGGCACTAGGATTAAGAATGATCAGGAAGGACTTCCTATAGAAGATGGGATTTTAGCTGAGACCTGAAGGCATTTTGGGAACCCAAAAGGTAGAAATGAGGAGGGAGCGTGTTCTTTCTAGGTATAGGAGACAACCACAGGAAATGCCTGGATTTGAGAGATGGAGAGTCACGGGGCCAGCGTCACTGGACCCCTGAGAACGTCAGGGGGAGGGGTTAAGGTCTGAGAGGACCTTTCTAGCAGGTTGTGAATGGCTTTGAACACCAAAACGAGGATTTTATGTTTGATCCTGGAATCGCTAGGGAGGCAGGGGAATTTATTGAGGGAGAACGGTGGGGGATGGGGATGTCATGATCAAAGACCACTTTGACACCTGGATAGAGGGTGGGCTGGAGTGGGGAGAGATTTGAGGCAGGCAGATCTCTCTCCCCCAGCCCCCCCACCCCCCCTCGCCTCGCAGGCTATCACAGTAGTCCAGGCATAAGGAGATGAGAGCCTATACCAGGGTGGTGGCAATGTCAGAGGGGAGAAAGGAGTATATGTTAGAGATGTTATGAATGTAAAATCAACAGGCTTTGGCGACAAGACGTGGGAGGTGAGAGAGAATGAGGAGGTGAGGATGATACCTAGGTTGTGAGCCTGTATGACTTGGAGAATAGTAGGACCCTCAGCAGTAATAGTGAAATTAGGAAGAGAGGGGGGTTTGGGAGGAAAAATAATGGGTTCAATTTGGGATATGTTACGTGCAAGATGTCTATGGGACATCCAGTGAGAGATATCCAGGCTGGAGACTAGCAGAGAACTAAGGGCTGGATATATAGATCTGAGAATTATCAGTACAGACCTGCAGTGAATCCATGGAGGCCAATGAGCTTACCAAGCGCGATAGTATAGAGGGAGAGGAAAAGAGGCCCAGGAATCATCCTGTGGGACACTCATGGTTAGCAGGGTGAAGATCTAGGAAGGAGACTGAAGAGGAGAGCTCAGACAGGTAGAAGGATAACCAGGAGAGATTAGTGTCATAAAAACCTAAAGAGAGTATCAAGAAGTTGATTGGCAGTATCAAAGGCTACACACTCACATGTACGTCTATGTTACAAGGGAAAGCTTTTATTTGTGTAGAAGAGCTTTGTTGAGGATAGTGGGGGGGGGGGGGCGAGTAATGGCTAATGATGTAAAAATGAATAAAGGAAAGACACTTGTCAGCATAGACAAAATTTGAACATACACAGAAATGAACAAAAGACAATTCAAAAGGGAATACTGACAAGCAGGGCAACATTGGAACTACCATTTAAAATCTAAGCAGATTCTTTAAAAAACAACCTGTATATAATAGATTCATGGTTTCATATACAATCCTTTTTCTGGACTTCTTTGTGAATGTTCCTGTTTATTAATGCTTTTCCAGTTCATAATTTTAATAAAGACCTATTTCCTATAGTAAAATGATCTCTTCTGGTAACCTTCAGTATTCACAGCTCTAAACACTCAGGCCTCCACTATTTCTAATGCAGCAGTCCAAAGAGGAGAGAGGGCAGGCAGGAATGGGTGAAATCATACACAGAAAAAAAATGCCAGCAATAAAAAATGAACAAAAAAAGAGTGAAGTAATTTCAGAAGCTGAGCAATTCCATCTGTGCCTCCAGCAATCCATCCTATGGTTGGACTCCCTAAAAGAGGAGGGGAAATACAGATACCTTTCCAGAACCTGCAAAACTGTGTCTATCCTTTCATATACCAGTGAAGGTCCCCATAAAGTATGAGTTCTGACTTGATTCCACACTTATGCATAAAAGGAAATGGCTGACCGTAGAATGTACTTGTCAATACACTAGAATACAACAAAACCTTAATTGACCACAGTGTTCAGAGAACTGTGCTAGGTGTGTTGTACTTATAAAATGTGGTCTTTGCTAGTTCTTACAGAGTTTGCCGTCTACTGGGGAATAAGACCCCCAACATAGATAATAATAATTGATATAAATTGTTACATGACAAATGGCTTGTGACATCTGAAGGGGAAGGTGATTACCAACCTACAGGGGTCAAGAAAGACTTCTAGGAGGAGGTGGCATTTAGGTTGTGCTTTAAAGGATGGTCTGGAATTCAACAGGTAAAGAGGAGGGTGAACATTTTAGACATAGAAAGCTGCCTGAGCCAAGACAGAGGCATGAGTGCACTGATTATAGGCCTCTGAAAATAAATCAGCTCAGTCTCATTGTAAATGGTGAGAAAGAGGTTGACTCATGCTTTCCAGAATGAACCAGGAGGCCCCAAGAACTTTGATGACCTTTATTTAATGGGAATTCCCAGGAGTTGAAACTTGTGAACCTCATTTATTTGAGCCCTGTACTTTGCTCATCTGGAGATAACCAAAACCAAACAACTTCCTTAGGGGAGTTAGATATCCAGGCTATGCCTGAATGGGGTAACCACCGCAGTCCCTCAACCTGACACAACAGTTCAATTGCAGCAAACTGATTTTCCACCATTGAGGGTTCCTCATCATTAAAAAAGAAAAACAGAAAAAATAAGCTCACTATTATTCTTCCAGTAATGTTACAAACCTACAAGTCATGGAATACTAGAGTGTCTGAAGACCTGAAACGGAGGACCCCTCAGAGGGCAAAGGAGGAACCCAAGCAAAAAGGCTGAAACATCTTAGAAGCAAGGAATAATCACAGGGAAGCTATTTCTAATGCAGCATGGAGTAATGGGTAAGGAACAATCAAAGAAACATAGGACCTAAAAGGAAGATAGATTTGGGTAAAGGATTACTGATGGACATCACTTATGTCTCAATGATATCTTCAAGATATCAGAAATCTTTAAGAAAGGCTTCTAGCACATTGAGTGGACTCGGTGTGATGCATTTGTGGAAGGGCACAAGCACAAGTCATACAGGAAGGGCCAGAATGAATGGGTTGCAACCTAAATCATTGGAATAAATCCAGTGAAATATCAGGGTCTTGGAGATGGCCATCCACATGACTTGACTGTTGACTGGTTGTCTTGCCACCATACATCCTCATCCTTCTTGACATCTCTGCGGTATTGTGGATCACCCCCTTCTCTTTGACACTCTCCTTTTCTCTAGATTTTCATGATGCTGCTTTCTTCTGATTCTTCTCATGCCGGATCTCTCCTTGGCAGTCTTTGCTAGACCTTTGTCCAAGTCATGCCCACTTCTCCTATGGATGGCTGACAGGACTCTGTCCTGAGCCCTCTTCTCTTCTCCCTTGATACTATCTCACTCACAGGACATTCTGTGAAGTTTGGATTCAGTCAAAGGACCACACTTGAGGCTCTAGAGGGCTACACGTGGCCTTGAGGCCACAGGTTCCCCAACCTAGTTTAAACTATTCGTTCTCTTGTGCAATGACACTGACCTCCTGAAGACTCTCCATCTCCTGCCTCCTACCTCCATGCCTGGAATGTTCTCCCTCCTCATGTCTGCCTCTAGGCTTTCCTGGCTTCCTTTGAAGCCCGGCATAATTCTCCCCTTCTATAAGAAGCCTTTCCCAATGCCTCCTAATTTTTAGTGCTTTTCCTTTAGTAATCATCTCTAAATTATCCTGTATGTAGCTTATTTGTGCAAAGTTGTTTCCACGTTGTCTCCCCCATGAGACTGTGAGCTCCTAGAGCAAGGAGAGTGCCTTTCACCTCTCTCTGTGTCTTCAGGGGTTACCAGAGTAAGCACTTAACATGAGCTTGCTGATTCACTGACTGACTGACCATGCAGGCACAGCTAGGACAAGCCAGGGCACTTAGCATGGCCCTTATACGGCGCCATGGGGTGTGCAGGTGCAAGAATTAGTGTAATGTCTGGCTAATTTTTGGCCCAAAGGAAGCAAACAACCTCCATTATTCCCACTGGTGTGTGCCTTAACTGATGATGTATTAGTTAATGCTGAAGTACAAGTAACATTTATATAGAGATGACTACGTGCCAGGCACTGCGCTAAGTGCTTTACAATTATTCTCTCATGTGATCCTCACAAAAACCCTGGGAGGCAGGTGCTATTATGATACCTATTTTACAGATGAAGAAACTGACACAAGCAGAGGTTAAGTGACTTGCACAGGGTCACACTGCTGATAAAGTGTCTGAGGCTGGATTTATACTCAAATCTCCCTAACTTCTGGTCTGGACTTCTACTCACTGCATTATTTAGCTGCAATGTAGTTTGCTAATGCTAGTTTTCTCTCAATAAAATAAATGTCTTTATTTGCATACCATGATACTCATGTTTGAAAAGCAACTTCATTGGTATGGGAACCAGTCTGTAGAACATACTTCCAAACCTAAGAAACTGAGGGGCGGCATGGTAGTGGTGGTCGGGCAGTGGTTGAGGAAGGCTGGGAGATGAGGACTAGAGTCTGAAAAGAAAGAAACCTCCCTCAATGGCAGGAAGGCCAATGCAGCACAGCTTACAGGGATATAAATTTTCATTCTCACTAAGTGTGACTCTCTGACTGATGGTCATAGGTAGAATTACTTGGGCTTTTAGATTTGTGGATCTGATACCCATAAACCAAATTTTCATATAGAATACACGTCTGAGGAGAAACGTTCATGTTTTATTCTTGTGAGTTATAGGGGCTGCCTCCCACCTGAACAACCAAGCCACCAGTGAGTGGAGAGATTGCTGTAGCATGGGAAAAACAAACCAAGACAAGCATTTTATTTACTTCCTAGGAGCTGAGTGTGTTCTAATCTGTTTTTAAGGGCTCTTGCTTTGTAGTAGGAGCAAGAAGAGTGTGGATGTGCACATGCAATTTGGGCCTCTGTGAGTCGGGATTCCAAACAGCTGTTGACAACAGACAAGGTAAAAGACTGGTTTGGTTGCAAAAAATTGTGGCACATATGCGTCCCAGTGGGCATGTAATATGTGCGGCTGACACGGGGAGGTCTTCAGAGCCAAGCCATGATGGTGCTGATTCAGTGGGAACACTGAAGTCTCCACTCCTGAAATGCTTCTAGAGCACAGGACTTGCCAGTATAAACCAGAAACCGTTAGCTCACATGTGACAACCAGGAATCTTGTCATTCACTGCCTTGTTGCGAAGGCTGGAGAAACGACACCCTGACTCAGAGCTTACGAGGAAGAAATTAGTGTTACTGAAAAAGGTTATCCCACCAAAGGTAACTGAAATGTCACGGGGAATGCCCAAAGGTTGGGGCCTTCCTTCCCTGCCAAGAGTCAGCCCCAACAGATACTTAATTAGGGCTATTTTTACCCCAGGGCAAAAAGTTGTGAAGAGTTAAGATGGGGGAAGGACCTAAGGCAGAAACTGTAGACAGTCTGACTGTAGAGGCATTTTCACAGGTAGAGGGAGTAACCAGATGATTTACCCAGAGGGGGAAGGTGGACCCCTTGAAAAATATGTCGCAGTTATGGGCAGGAGGGCAATGGCTCAGGACCTTTGTGTCAGGAGACAGAGCCAATAAAAAACCTTGTGGTGAGCCAGAGGAATTATTATTTATACAGAGAAGAGATTTCGTCCTTTGCTTACTCTAGGAAATGTTACCTCCGACGATGGTAGTGTCCCAAGATAATCCCCATTTGCCCTGCTACTTTTAGCTCTGATGGAAGCTCAGGGAGCACATCAATTGATAGTAATGGTACTATCTGACTGTATGTTTTCTATTTTAAAAAGAACACTTGAAATTTGCAAAAAAAAAAACAAAAAAAACCAACAAACCAAACCAAACCTCTCACAAATATTTAATTTTGCTCCTTACGATAATTCTGTGAATTAGGTGTGTGGCATCTGGGCCAACATTACATCCTTCTTCTAAAAGTTTGCAGAAGAGACTGGAAGCCTCGGATGGTGATGGTGAAAGACAGAAGAAAATTGAGTTTCTATAAAACTCCCAGATCCTGGAAAATGGGGTGGAAGTTTTAATAAGAGGAGTAATATAGGAGAGTGGGAAAGGGGTGATAGGTAGACTAAAAAGGGGAGGCTAATTCAGAAACATTTGAGGGGGCTGTAGAATATAGGAAAGTTAATGAGCTGGAATTCAAATGGTTGGGAAGAAAATAGTGTCTGGGGGGGAGAGGTCCATTTTAAGTCAGGGCAGAAATAGCCTTTGTAACTAAAAGATCAGGAGTGTTAGGGAGAAGAGTTCTGGCCTTGGATTGAAAGGATGAACTAAGTAAGAAGGATAACTGGAACCACTGGAGACTAAACCTGTGCCAAGCTGAACAACATGATATTGTGTGACTATAAAACATTCATTTGTATGTGTTTAGGCCAGGCCTGCACAACATACAGTAGTGTGTGGCTCACTTGTAATCCACCAAAGGATTTTGGGCAGCCTGCGAAAAATGTGGAGGATGTAAAAGAAAGTAAAGATGTAATTAATGAGGGCTTTGTCAATGCCTAGCTTAACCCGCTTTTCACTAGTCACTATTGTGCTGTCATGTAACTTGGTGGGGGGGTTGCCACTGCGCACTCTCTCCTGTTTGTCTGGTGACCTGCAGCGAACAACCACCACCAGTCTGTCTTCAGTCTGAGAGGAGTGGGAGTCATGTGTTTTTGCTGTATTTTTTAGCCGTTACTAGTTTTGAACAGGGACAGAGTGAAGCCATGTGCCAATGCAGCTGATGCCTGCTAGGCGATGAGTGGCAACAACTCGAGGGCTTCTTTCCTTCACTTGCTGCCCTGCTGCCCTCCAAGTTACATGAGTGTCTGTTGCTCTCTCCAAGGTCAGACTTTCAGTTCAGTATTTCTTCGTATGTGAGCAGTTGCTGTGGAGATTTTTTGGTTCTAACATTGAAGATTTTGGGGGTGACTGGAAAATGAGTGATAAAAAGAAATGGAAGATTGAATCAGAACATACAGCATTTAATCCAGAGTGGACAAATAGATCCTTTTTTACTTACACAAGAGATAAAATATTGTGCCTTGTTTGCCAAGAAGTAATCTTCCCAAGGAACACAATCTTCGTTGCCATTTTGAATCAAAACGTCCTGACTTAAGCAAATTAAAGTGATCAAATTGTTGAAAAATCTCAGTAGGGAACAACAGTTTTGCAAGAAAGTAAACTCAGAAAATGAAGTGGCTATTAAGGTTAGTTTTCAGATTTCTAAAGGAAATGATTTCAAACATGACTCCCGAGAACGATAAAACTGATTGCTGACAAGAAGTCTAATATGTCCCATTAACTAAATGTAAAGAGTAAGAAAACCTGAAAAATGTATTAAAACTTGTACCACTTAGCGAAGTACTTTTTAACATTAATGTGATTTCATAATAAGTAAAAATCTTAATAAATGTAATTAATTGCTATTAATTGGAATTTCTCTTTTTAAATATGGTTTATTTCCAAAATAGTTTAATCATTAATTATACCTTTACTTATAAGGTGTGCAGCTGAAAACCTGTCTGTGGCCCCAAGAAGTTTAGTCTATTTTAATTTGGGCCCCTACCTACTGCCAAGTTGTACAGGTCTGAGTTAGGTCCTCATCACCTCATGACTAGATTATTGTAATAGCCTACTGGTGGGTCTGCCTGCCCCAAGATTCTCCTTGATTCATCTTGCAGCCACTAAAGTGATTTTCCTAAAGTGAAGGTCTAACTATGTCACACACACACACACACACACACACACACACACACACGCACGCACACAGGCATACATACAACTCAACTCCAGTGACTTCTTATTACATCTGGGATCAAAATACGTCAGGCTCTGTTTTGCCTTCAAAGCCCTTCATGACCTATCCCTCCCACCTTTCCAGTCTTCTTATACTTTATTCTCTGAAATATGATTTTTGCTATAATAATTCTGCCCTTCTTGCTATTCTGTGAATAAGACCCTCCATCTCTAGGCACCAGGACATTTTCTCTGACTGCCCCATGTCTGGAATTCTTTCCTTCTGCCTACTTCCTTCACTGGCTTCCATCTTCTATAGGAAACTTTTCCCAACTACTTTTACTTTTAATTCTAGTACTTTCTCTCTGTGAATTCCTGTATATAGTTTTTTGTACTTTCTTTTTTTTTTGCTTTTTGTCTCTCCCATTGGATTGTGAACTCCCTGAAGGTAGAGACTGTCTTTAACTTTTTCTTTCCCTTTGCGTCATCTGAGCTTAGCACAATGCCTGGCATATAGTAGGTGTCCACTAAATGTTTATTGATTGTTTATACTTTGCACCCCAATTTCCTGTCATTTAGAGTTCGACTTTCACGACTGAACAAGCATCAAATGGAAGGGCTGCAGGTCCTCACCTGCAGATACCACATCAAAAGGAAAGGGGATATAGAAAATCCAGGGACCTTGTATTTGGAAGAGATACCCTTGATTGTTGGGGTGAAATCAGGCTAAGTAATAGGAAATAGATGTATATCAATCAATCTAGTCATGAAAAAAATCAAGAATGTAAGAATGCAAAACTCAAAACACGCAAGAATTAGAAGAGAAAGCCTCCTTTGACATTCTCGATGTGGCCAAAATCTCTGGCTTTCATTTATTTATTTATACACAAGTATTTATTAAGTGTCTACTATATCCAAAGCACATGCTGGATAATAGGAATGCAAAGAAAAAGACATGGAATTTGGCTTAATATTGCTTAACTGTGTAAACATTTTTTTAAATTAACTTTTGTTTATTTTTAGTTTACATCATTCATTTCCACAAGATTTTGAGTTACAAATTTTCTCCCCGTCTTTCCCCTCCCCACCACCTTAAAACAGCCATCCCACTGTATACCCCCTGCTCCAATCTGCTCTCTCCTATATCCTCCCCTATCACTCCTCTGACTTCATAGTAGGACAAGATGGCTCTCCCTACCCCAGTGTCTCTATATCTTATTTCCCAGTTGCATGTAAATAATAATTTCATATGTGTGTGTGTGTATTTGTGTGTATATAATCATTTGATTTTAAAACTTTAAATTCCAGATTCTCTCCTTTCCTCCCTCATCACCCACCCCCACTGGGAAGACAAGCAATTCAATACAGGCTGTATATGTGTAGTTACACAAAATACCTCCACAATGGACATATTGTGAAAGACTGACTATGTTTCCCTCCCTCCTATCCTGCCACCCACTTGTTCTATTCCCTACTTTGTCCCTGTCCTTCTACAAAGGTGCGTGCTTCTAACAACCCTCCCCCCTCAACCTGCCCTCCCCTCCATCATCCCCCTTCTCATCCCCTTCTCCCCTACTCTCCTGTAGGGCAAGATACCCAATTCAGAGTGTATGTCATTCTCTCTCTAAGCCAAATT
>CM053591.1:59885687-59916868 GCA_028646515.1 Pseudochirops corinnae | reverse complement strand
AGACAACTCTACAAGTCTCAGCATAAAAGGAGATATCTACATTCAGAGAAAGATCTAGAAAGAACAGAAGTTAAATGGAGACTGAAGCAATCTACAAGCTATCGTTCTTTTCCATGTTTGATTTTGTTTCCTTTTTCCCATTGTTCACTCCATTGGTTACAACCCTTCTTTACAACCAGACTAATGTTCAATGTGAAAGCATTTACAGATACTATACCTGATTGCATGCTGCCATGGAGGGGGAGAAAATTTGAAACTCAAGGGATTGTGGAACTGAATCTGGTAAACTAAAAGTAAATAAACAAATCAATAAAAAAATAAATAAATAAAACAACACTAGGGGAAGAAAAATGTGGAACAACCAGATACTGTACAATGGTTCATCTGAGTAACAAAACTTTTAAAAGAAGACATGAGAAATGGACATTGAATTGGAAATCACAGCTTTTACCATAGGAATAAAGAAGATAAACAACAGGGATACAGAATTTAGAACACCCCATGAAGAATCTGTCCAAGAAAGAAAGGTTCAGAAAGAGAAAATGGCAGATTCTCTGAAATTTCTCCCTTATCAAAAATCTAAGTTCCTTGAGTTCCAGGGTCTATTGTTATTATTTTCATTTAATATCTATCACCTTTCATAGTGTATGGAACATGGAAGATACTTAATAAGTAATCATTGAATGAATTGGATGAAACAAAAATCCATCTATTAATATTTTTCTGGTAATGCTATAAGGTTTTTATTCATAAAATACTATAGTCTCCAAAGATTCTAAATTTTAAGTCACTCAAAAAGCAATGGAAGCATAGAAGCAACTGGTGGTGTGGGGGCTAGAATGTTGGACCTAGAATGGAGTCAGGAAAATCTGAACTTCCAATCCATCCTCAGACACTTACTAGCTGGTGTGATTCCAGGCAAGTCATTTGACTTGTATTTGCCTCAGTTTTCTCAACAGTAAAATGAGGGTATTAACAGCACCTACCTCCCAGAATCCTTCTGAATTTCAAATGGGATAGTATTTGCAAAATGTTTCACACAGTGCCTGACACAGAATAGTCACTTAATAAAGGTATTTTTTTTTCCTTCCTCCCAGTGAAGACACTCACTCATAATAGGTATAAATAGGTTTTAACATATCACCATCAATGGAATTGTTTTTATGTAATTATGTCAAGGAAATACATAACAGGACTCCCTGAAATCTCTGAGAACTTTGGTTTGGGAATCAATCCTTTATGAGTTTCCCCATATGTAATATGACTGTTGCAATTGATCAATTATATAAATCATAGCCCACATTCCCATTTGGTATAACACTTTCTGTTACCAAACTATGTAAGAGATACCAATCCAACAGCAAAAGCATTTAATTACAATGCTGATATTCCATAAATACAAAAGGGGAGAGAAGCAAGTAGTGAGATCATTCTCTGTCCTCATACACAAATAAATGAAACCTCTCACAAGATTCATGGGATTTATAAATCAAATACCCCTCAATTCCTACTGATCCCCCAATATAGCAGGAGGAGGACAAAGTTATTTCAGAACTCATGGTTATAATAGTAAAATCTTTGCCATCAAGGCTATTTCCCTCCTGGAGTCTTACAGAAATCTTTTTGTGGAAAATGGGGGTCAGGTCCATGTGAAGACTTCATCAGCTTGCCGAGCTGATGTAGGCTTTCTATATGCAGGATGGTGGGGAGATGGCTTCTAGGAGAATCACAATGCTATGCATGGAAAGTACTTTGGAGAGATTGGTTCTGCTCAGATAACCTTACGGTGGAGGAAAGGCTCTTTGATTGGCTCCAGAGGCATTGAAAAAGTCTGTAAGCTTCAACTACTTTCTCTCTTTTTCATTTGAGTCTAGAGAGAGCTCAGTGACTCTTCCTCTCATGGTGGCAGATGAGAGACCAAATAGTAAGTCAAAGGACCTTCTACTCCTCTGAGGCTATGCAGGTTCCCTGGAAAAACAGGCCTCAAGGTCTTTGGCTTGTTTGTTTGTTCTATTCTACAGGAATCTGGGAGTCAGAATCTAGCTCAGATTTTTCGGGCAATTAGCCTCAGTGCCTAAAGGAGTCCTTTTCTTGGCTCATCCTTCTCCACTCAAGTTATTGAAAGTTGAAATGAGTATTCATCCAGCAGCAATGCCAACTTTGTATCTGAACTTTCAATGGAACCAGTACTGTGTCAGAACTGAGCCAAATTTTAAACCATTACTCTTAGAGTCTGAGATAATATAGGAAAGAGGGTGCCCTAGAGGTACTGGGGGAAAATAGTCCTATTTTGTTCTTGCTATTATCTTTGAAAAAAATAACCCTTTGCAAAAACTTCTTTATGTCAAGTAGTTAAGTGAAAATGGAGTCTTCTAACAGGCCCCTAACAATAGAGGGAACACAGCCAGTGGGGATAATTGCAGAATAAAGAGAGATACCCCACACCTCAGGGTGCCTAAGGACAATCATTGAATGGTCAACTTAAAGAGGATACTTATTTTTAGTACTCCATGGCACCTTTTCAAAGATGGATCATATGTTAAGGTATAATGAACTGATGAATGCAAAAAGAAAGAAATATTAAAACATCCTTTTTATATAACCCAATAATATTATCATCAGTAAGAAAATATGAACAAAATATACAGACCAATGGGGAATAAAATGATATTCTAAATAGTATGACTAAGTAGTAATAATAAATGATGGTAATGAGAATGATAATAGTGAAACAAAGTATCAAAGTTAATGAGATGCAGCTAAAGCAACACTTACAGGAAAATTTACAAGTAGCAAAAAAGAAAGTAATGAATCTACCATTCATTTTTGTAAAAACTAGAAAACAATCAAGTCAATGATAAAAAATATATGAAAGAATAAATTGTGGAAATCAAAGGAGCAATCAACAAAATTAAAAACAAAAAAACTATTAAAGTCTAAAAGAAAACAAAAATCAAGTTTTGTGATGAACAAATTGATAAACTATTAGCTAAACTAATGTTTAAGAGAGGGGAAAACTGAATTACCAAGATCAAAAAAGGAATAAAGGGAATTAAAGAATATTTAAGTATTTAAGAACACTAGGCTAAATTATAAGCCAACAAAATGTGAAACAGATGGATATCTATAAAAATATTAAATACCAAAGTTGACAAAAAAGGAAATAGAAAACATAAAACTACTAATCTCATGGAAGAAAATTTAAATGAGCAAGTCAAAAATGAACCATCACAGGAAAACTCTTGACCCAGTAAGATTTACAAGTGAATTATATCAAACATTAAAGAATTAAAAATCCCTGTGCCATATAAACTGTTATAAAAATAGAGAAAGAAAACACTCTGCCAAATTCCTACTGTGAGACAAATATGATTTTGATACAAAAAATGAGGGAGGGATAAAGCAGAGAAAGAAATCCATCATTAAATATCACTAATCAATATTGATACAAAAATATCTTTTAAAATATCAGCAAAAAAATGACAGCTATATACCCCCCCAAAAACTTATTCAATATGTCCAAATCAGATTTATTCCAGAAATGCAAAGCTATCTCATCATGAGGAAAACTATTAGAATAATTAAACATATTAATGACAAAAATTTAAAAATCACGTTACAGTATCAATACATGCAAGAAAACTTCATTAAAATGCAGCACTCATTTATGTTTAATATGTTTAAAAATTCTCATAATATGAGAATACTCTCTAAACCTTTTGATCCCTGTGATCACCTTCTTCTCCTTCATACTGTCTTCTACCTGTGTTTCCATAACACTGTTCCCTCCTAATTTTCCTCCTACCTGCCAGACCACTCCTTCCCTTGCTATATTTTTGTCCAGGTTAAGTCTGCCAACTGTCTCTGTTCTCTGAGGCTCTATCTAACCCCCTTCCCTTTTCCCTATATCTCATATCCCCTGATCATATCATATGTCTTGTGAATTCCATAATCAATTTTAGGCAGATAATTTTCAGATCTTTATCCAGCCCTCACCTCTCTCCTAACTTCCAATCTCCCCTCTCTGTCTTTTGAAAATCTTGACCTGGATGTTATATGTTCATCTTAAACTTAACATATCCAAATTGAACTTATGATCTCTCTTCCTGTAATAGTAATGAGAATTTTAAGATCTTCCCTGCCCTTTGACAGACCTAGTGGGAATCTGAAGACCTTTCCTGCTTTGAAAGTAAATTCTGTCCTCAATAGGCTGAATGTAGTCACAGGGAGCCTATGGTGGGAGGAGTTTGCTGAAGGGTGGAGCAGAGTCCACAGGAAGCTGGGAGTCAGATCTAGACTAGACAGGTGAGGGAGAGGATGCTCAGGCAAGGAGTCAGTTAGGCTCTTGAGTAAATATTGATCTAACATTGGTTTGTGGGAAGGCTAAAGGATGCTGTGGCTCTCTGTGTTGTTAAGGTTTGTTAATTTCTTTACCACTATGATGGAATTGGCTTGCTGGTTTGGGATTTGATTTTCTGGTGTCTAAATAAATGCTTTGCTTCTGTCCTCTATATTGAGAGTCTGTTATATTTTGCAATTGGGCACCATGAAGGAATATTTATAGTCACGGTCTTTATCGTGATCATGGGCACTATAAATATTGCTTTGGCACTACACTCCCCCACTCCCACCCCCATCTCTTCCTGACTTCCTTATTAGTGTTAAGGGCATCCTCTTAGTCACCCAGACTTGCAACCTAGGTGTCCTCATTTACCTCTTACTCTGTCTCACTCTCCATTTCTAATCTATTGCCAAATTCTGAGCATTCTCCCTTTAGGACACCTCTCATACATGGCACCTTCTTTCCTCTAACATTGCAACCATCCTGGTGCACTTTTTGACTAGACTATTTCCACTGTTTATTGATTGGTCTCCCTGCCTCAAATTTCTCTACACTCTAGGCCATCTTCCACTCAGCTGCCAAAGTGATCTTCTTCAAGCACAGTTCCAATTATACCACCCCTCTCCACACTCAGTAAACTACAGTGGCTCCCTATTACCTCCAGGAATGCATATAAAATTTCTCTGTGTTGTACCTTAAAACCCTTCATAACTTGTTTGCCTCCAATCTTTCTCAGTCATTTTACGCTTTACTCCTCTGCATACTCTTTCATCCAGTTATACTGGCTGACCTCCTTGCTAGCACAAGAAACTGCATCTACCAACTTTGGGTGTTCTTATTGATTGTCCTTTCTGCCTGAAATGCTCTCTCTCCTCACTTCCACCTTCTGGCTTCCTTCAAGTCTCTGTTAAAGTCCTACTTTTGCAGGAACCTTTCCCAGCCTGCCTTAATGCTATTATGTTCCCTCTGCTAATGCTGATTCTCTCCTTGTATGCATGTTAAATGTACATAATTGGTTACTTCTTGTCTCCTCACTTAGATTGTGAGCTCCTTGTGGGTAGCATCTGTCTTTTGCCCTTCTTTGTATCCCATGCTTAGCACAGTGCCTAGTACATAGTAAATCCTTAATAAATGCTTACTGACTGACTGGTTAGACTTAAAATAAGATAAAACACCACCTCCAAAACTTACTACTTGTATGACTATGGGCAAATCACAAGGGTTTCGTTGCACGCCCATTCTTGGCTTTAGCAACCTGTGTTTTGTTCTTCAGTTTGAACCGTTAACCTCTGAGCATGAGTGTAATCTACTCCCCTCCCTGGAACAGGCAGCTGTAATTAGCTGTCCCTAGGACCAGAACATAACATGAATCTTAAACTTGCCTCCTCAGCACAGTACTGAGAGATAGGTTGGATATCCAGGTGCTTTGTACAGCCTTGTGGACCTCATCAAAAGCATCAGGGTGCCCAATCATAAAACAACTTGACACAGTGCCCCTCTCACTGTACCACTGCCCCCTCCCCCTGCCCCCATGCAATGAGGGAGAATGAGAATGATAGACACAGCTGTAATGGACAAGGCCACATGGAAAGTTGGAGAAGGCTGCCAGGACTGATGAGGGCCATGAAACTCCTTGCCAGGGCTGGCTGATGAGTCCACTCATCTTGTAGCCAGATGAAGTCAGAGCTCCCTGCCAGGATCAGAGCCAGAATGGATAGCATCATCAGCTCGAGAAGCTTCAGCACTCTCCTGAGGCCACCCCGGTCCCAGATCTCTTCCGTGGGCCCTGAGTTCCAAACCCAGCATTCCCACAAGGCTCTGCCTCTTCACCTAGTGAGTCGAGCATTGAGTGGGTACTCCTGGAGTCAAAAAGCAAGTGTGGACAGATAGGGACATGTGGAATTGGAGGGTGGAAAAAGGTAGTCTGGTGAACAAGAGGTAAGAGCATGTGCTACTTAAATTTATTTTCTTTTGCATACCTTGCATGCTACTTAATGATAATAAAAAATAATAGAATCTATATGGTGTTTTATGGTTTGCAAAAAGCTTTAAAAATATTTACTTACTTGATCTTCCCAACAACCCTGGGAGGTTGGTACTACTATTAGTCCCATTAAGGCAGACTGATAAATGACTTGCCCAGAGTCACACAGCTAGTAAGATTTGAACTCATGTCTTCCTGACTCCAGGTCCAGCTTTTTTCCTCATGATACCTCTCCTCAGGTTGTCTTGATTCCATGTGAATTGGTTAGTAATAGACAATATATAATCTTGCCTTCCCAGCTCCTCAAAGAAGAAAACTGGTGCTGATTGCTGGAGAGCAGCTGCCACCCTAACCCCTGCATTAGGGGCCCTAAAAGGCTTCATTCCCTGGACTGCTCACTTTTCTCTGTGTGGGGTCTGTCTGTAAAGGCAAACAAAGGTCTTTAAACTTAACCCACTCCCTCCATGAATGTCTGGGTCTTGCTTGGTGTTGCCAACCCAGAGCAGTGGTTTATTTCAACTTATCAACAGCTGTTTGATGTTTTAGAAGAAAAAAAAGTTTACCCAGGGCCAAAACAGCAGATTCTCAGTTTAAACAAACCCATAGACACAAAAAATAGCCAGCCTACCTTGCCATACCAGCCCACTCCAGGGCCATGGTGGGAGAAGATAGACATGCTGTGGAAAAGTAGGCAGTTCCTGCAGCTGCTTTCTAATCTTCTCATGTAACAGCTGCCATCCCACTGCAAACACATTAAATTGTGATATCTGGAGCCTGGTGTACATGGCAGCATATGTCTCTGCCGCCTTCCTCATTTCTTTCATCAGGTCTCCTGATGACCTCCCCCTTTGTCTCATATGCATACACACGCACGCATGCACACACACACACACACACACAGATTCACACACTCAATAACAGAATCATAGCACTGGGTTCTGTGTGGATTGCAAACTTTTGAAAAGCCTTTAGGATGCTGAGATCCCCAGCCCAAAAGGGATTATTTTTGCACAGTACATTTACATGACAAATAAAACCTGGGATCTGGGGTTCTATGCCTTATGTGGCCTATAACACCCAAGGCAGAAATGAATGGCTCATCATGATGACAACCCATATTCAGAGATACTTAGAAATTCAACCATTTGATTTCCACTAATATGGATAGATCTGGGAGGCTACTCAAGCCCTCCTTCTCATTCCCATTTATCCCACTTTGAAAATATGTGGGTCGTGCAATTCCCAGGTACACCTGGTACACATGAGACCACTCTAATTTAAGCTGCAGGAAATGAGAGTGGAAGACACCGTATCATGGTTTTGCTGGTCCAAACTGTCACTGTTTGGCATCCTGGCACACCAATGTTCCCATCAGCGCGGTTAGCATCTGCCAAAGGGCACAGCCGCCAGCCAACAAATCAGCAATTTCATTAACAAGAAAAGCTTCTCTGAAGGGTGATGTGGGCCTCTTCTGTTTCTCTCCTCTTTGGTTTTCCCTCCTCGCCCCCACCCCACCTTTTTCCCTTACAAAAAGGCTCCTTTCCTCTAGATGGGATTCAGACTTCTGAGAAGGAGGAATTCAGATGCTGAATGACGCTGCCCACCAGACCCTAAGAGTGCTCAGAGCCCTGTGCTGCAGCTGGGCTGTGGTAGTAATAACCACTTGTAATATCTGACAGAAAGAACCCACACTGGTAACATCAGATTTTGCCACATGAAAAGATGCATTAAGCCTGCCTCTTGGGGGCCTGAGGGCTGGGGGAGAGCCTCAGCACAAATCAGAGGTGTTTTTCAATGAAGATGGTATTCAAAGCCCTGGGAAAATTAGGGGTGCTTTTCTGACATCCGCGGAGATGCTATTATTCTCTGTGGCTGCATGTTGAGGAGGAATTTATGGGGTCTAACTTAATCCAAACTGGTCTGACACTTTACATTTCTGTGCTCTGAGGGGGCTGAGATGGTCAGAAGGAGGAAGTGTGGCTGCCCTCGGGGAGCAGAGGGAAGTCATTTCCACAAGCACACTCCAGTACCATAGGAGGCTGTCTTCTTTCACAGACTCCCCATCACACAATGACTTGGGCAGCAGCTGAACACTCTTCCTTAACCAAATGTTTCCTAATTCAGTGTCCTCTGAGGCATGTGACCACTTTCTAGAAAATGCTTCCTAGCTTCCTTCAAACCATGGTCAAGTACCAGTACCTACAAAGGTCCTTTTCTGATCTCGGGTCCTAGTGCTCCAATTCTGCAAAAATTGTTCTTTATTTACTTTCATGTATTTTAAATTATTTATGTATCTGTTGTTTGTCCCAAAGGAATATAAAACTTCTTAAAGGCACGGACAGGTGTTTTTTTTTTTCCTCTGTCCCTCCATTGCCTAGCATAGCATCTCACCCTTAAATGCCTGTTGAATGAATGAATGGATGGATGGATGGAGGGATGAATGAATGGATGGATGGATGGATGGTTGGATGAATGAGTGGATGGATGGATGGATGGATGGATGGATGGATGGATGGATGGATAAATGAATGTTCAGCTCTGAGAAAAACAAAATGAAATTCACTGCCATTGTTGGGCATACTGATGAATATTTGTTATAAAAATGTATTCAAAATATCCAACATTTTCATACCCCACCCGCCATCATCTTAAAGTCAGAGGCTCCCACTTAACAGACAACCTAAGGGCATGATACAAGTGCTCTGCAGGTTCAGAGACATGAGATCTTTGTAGCCTGGCCTAGAGCAGAAGGGTTTTTTTTTTTTTTTTTGGAAGATGTGGATGAGACTTGATCTTGGCTGAAAAGACTGGAAGAGGTTTTTAAAATCTGAGATGAGGGTGAAGGACATTTTTGGTACCCTGTGGAACTAAATATATCACAGTCAGTCTATGAAGTAGGAGTTTAGAATGATTCCATGAAGATGATAATTGAAACATGCTTTAAAACTTGCAAATTCTTTTTCATAGATTATCTTATTTCAGTTTCACAACAGCTCTTTGAGAAGAACACCAGAGATGTTATTAACTTCATTTTACAGAAACTCAGACATGTGATGTGTCTTGCCTATGGTCCACAGCTACTAAGTGTTAAAGGGGGGGATTTGAACCCAGGTCATCCAGTCTCCAAGTTCAACACTCTCTCTGTGCATCCATACCACCTTGAATCAAACCCCAACAAAATAGAAAGTGAACAAAAAATATCAACCTGTTCCAACACCATCCCTATTTCCTCACTGTGTCCTATACTTCTCTGGGTCTCCCTTATAAAATGAGGAGGCTGGGATAGGTGATCACTAAAGTTCCTTCAAAGTATGTCATTCTATGATACATCACTTTCTCCCTTTCCTGTCTTCTCTTGCTATGGGCACAAACACAGGCTCTGGTGGGGGAAAAGGGGAGGGGATAGGAAGACCCAATCCACCAGGCTCTCAGCACGGCTCCTGTACTTCCTTCTCTCCTTCCCTCAGAGACCCCCAGGCTGCATATTTCACTGCCCTCCCCCAAAACAGCCTCACAAGCCTGAGTCCTGCCTCGTGCCTTAATATGTTGCTTCCTGCCATCGAACACCACCATCATTCCCTCGGGCCACTGGATCTCCAGCTTTGACAACTTGTCATCTGGCTTCTTCTTGAAGACTTCCAATGAGGGAGTAACCCCCAGGCTCCCAAGACAACCCTTTCTTCTTTCAGACAGATCTAATTGTTAAGATGTTTTGTTTTGTTTTGTTTTTTCTTCTATTGAGCCAAAAATCTGCTTCTCTTCATCTTAGACCCATTGCTCCTCTTTTCTGCCTTCTGGGGCCAAGCAGAACAAAGCTAATCCCTCTTTTCCATGACAGCCTTTCTGATACTCGAACACAGCTATTATATCTCTACCGAATCTTCTCTTCTCTAGGCTAAATAAACCTGGTTTCTTCAGCTAACCATTTTTATGACTTGGTTTCTAGTCCTTTTGCCATCCCAATTATCTGCCTCAGCATGCTACGCAACTTGTCAGCTTCTTAAAATCTGGGTTTAAAGGATAACATCTCTTTTCCAAAAGGCTCTGTAATGTCCTGGTGCTTGATGCAATTAACATGGTATCATCCCCAAACAGGGACCTCTGGAGGAGAACCTCCCCATCCACAAGGTGTCTCACATCTACCTGGACAATGTGCTACATCTCCTTCATCACACTGCAAGATACCTTTGCTGACCAAACATCTACCAGACTCATACCTCGCTTGTTGTTTATCATCAAAAGATCATTGAACGTGGTTCTTTCTTTCTTTTTTTTTTGCTTTTTTTTTTTTGGAGGGGGGGAGGCAGGACAATTGGGTTTCAGTGACTTGCCCAAGGTCACGTGGCTAGAAAGTGTGTCAGATGTCTGAGGCCAGATTTAAACTCAGGTCTTCGTTACACCAGGGTGGTGCTCTATTCACTGTGCCAACTAGCCATTCCAGAACATGATTATTTCTGTGACCTCTCCCAAGGAATCCTGAAAGATCTGGATGTACAGATGAAAGACATCTCACTATAAAATAACTTGTTTGGAAACATTTTGTTCTAGGAAATCAAGTACAACAACCATAGGAAGTTGTTGTGTTGTTATTAATCCCATTTTACAGTTAAGAAAACTGAGTCAAATAGAGGTTAAGTGACTTATCCACAGCTAGTTAGTGTCTGAAGTGGGATTTGAACTCATGTCTTCTTGACTTCTGGCCCAGTCCTCTACCTAGTGTGCCACCCAGTGCCTTCTACTACTTCTCTATGCTTTATAAAACAATATCACCCTTAACTGTTGATCATTCTTTTGTGTAAGATTTTATAGACAAGAGTATATTCCAACCTAATGTTGCCTTTGGGAACCAGCTCTCTCAATTTTATGTAAAATATTTGCTGACTAAGACACTTTCTGGCTTCTTTTGGTCTCCTTATTATAGCAATTCATTTATATTAGTCAAATTTTCTGAATGAAATTATTATAGTATGTCTATATCAGTTTTCCTGTTTATTTCCCATTTTTTGATTTTCAATGACTTGTTTAAATAATTCAGTGTTTTGACTGTACTCTGTACATTTTTCTCACTTATTCTTTCTTGCTTTGTTTTCTGTTGTTGGGTTGTTGGTTTTTTTTTACAAATTCTTTTCTTACTTTTAATCAATTGATGACCTGACTCTCCATAAACAACTGCCTCAGAAATAATTCCAACATCAAGAACAAGTTTTGTACTTTTATTAAAATAAATTTTATGCGATTATCTTTACTATGTGTTCATGATAGAGAGGTGTGAGCTTTCAATGTAATCTACAAATCTATAACCTCTCATTCCTTCTTCCTAAACCATACTTCCTCATATAAATTTCCCCATCCTTTCCTTACTCCTTTTAACAAAATACTAGAGCATATGTTGATTTAATTTTGTGGATCTTACTAAGTTCTCCCTAGAAGTTCTTGATCACTTTGTCTTTGACAACAAATGTTGATGCATAAACTGAAATTATTTTCATGGTAGTTTGTTTTTGTTTTTACAAATATTTATCAATAGAATGATAATATTTGATCTCTAAATATTCCATGAAACAATGTGTATTGTAGTTTCACAAGTGTACAATAATACCCACTCCACCACCCCCTTTTTTTTGCCTCTCCAAGGAATATCTATGAATCATCTTTCCACTAAGCAGCAACTGCTTTCTTTCTTCCCCTGCAAGGTCCTACTCTGAAGCCTCATCATGGCATGGAGATAGATGACCCTGCATTCTTGAAGTCTATGCCACCTGAGGGCAAGGTCTAGTAGATAACTGTCATGCTAAAAAAAAAATTTTTTTGAGTATGGCTCCAATAACATACTAAATCTGCCACACCACCACCACTGCCGCTACCTCCAGGACCAACCTATCTAATTATGGAGAGGCACATCACTAGTAGACTGGACAGCTGGTAATGATTTCTTTTTCCATAGCAACCCATGAAACAAAGAAAAATTAAAGATGGTCCTCTGTCACGTGCAACTCCCCTCTACTTCTGCAGTGATGGCAATGGAGTGGCAGAGAAGGAGCCAGAGAGATTTAGACCATTAACAAACTGCATTTTTGATTGTTGATACTCTAAATATGAGATCTTTAGCCAGCAAATGGATATATTTCTGGAGGTGTTGAATCATATAAGTCTTGGCATTATATATGACATGAGGATAGGAAATCAGTAATTTCAACAATATTGCATTCCAGAAAAGTAAAATATACTCCCTCTTGAACCTCAGAAGCTATTGAATCCTTGTTGAACGAACAAAGCCAAGGAAAGAGGCTTGGAGTACTACTTTAGGGACATTTCTCTAGGTTGATACTCATCCATCAATTGACACTCTTTGGGACAAGTCATTGAGACAGTACTACATCCACGTAACTGTACTATCATCTAGCCCACACATCTCCAGCTTGTCCACAAAGGTACTGTGAGAGAATTGAAATTCTCAACTGAAATTCAAATAAATTATATCTCCACCAGTCCTCTACCATGCCAATCTAAAAGCATTATTGAAAGAAAGAGAAAGGGAAGGAGATAGAGGGAAGAAAGGATGAAGAAAGGAAGGAAGGAAGAAAGGAAGGAAGGAAGGGAGGGAGGGAGGAAGGAAGAAAGAAGGAAGGAGGGAAAGAAGGAAGGAAGGAAGTCTGGCATAGATTGCTCTTGATGAATCCATGCTAGTTCACAGGGATCACTATTTCCCTTTTAAGTGCTTATGAACAACTAGAAAATAAGACATTCTAGAATTTTGCCGGGAATAAGCTAAGCTCACTGACCTATAATTTAAAGATTCTACCAACTACCAACTTCATCTTTTTAAAAACCCAGCCAACACTTGCCCATGACCAGTCCCATGGTGCCACAATATTTCAAAGCATCAGTAGCAGCTCAGCAATCAGCACTTCTAGATAAAATTGTATCAAGGTTGGTGATTGAAACTCACAGAGGACAGTTAGGTGTTCTCTTATCAGCTCTGTGTAATCTCTGCACTTAGATTGGGCTAATCACTTTTGTTCTATCCTAACTAGTCAGAAGAGCATTCTTCTTAGTTGAGAAAGTAACAATAAAGCAAAAGTTGGAGTAGCTAGCTGATGCAGTGGATAGAGTGTTGGACCTGATGTCAGGAAGACTCATCTTCATGAGATCAAATCCAGCCTCAGGCACTGGGCAAGTCATTTTACCCTATTTGCCTCCATTTCCTCATCTGTAAAAAGAGCTGAAGAAGAAGATGACAAACTACTCCAGCATCTTTGCCAATAATATCCCAAAGGGGGTTTTATTAAAGAATTAGGAACAACTGAAAATGACTCAACAATAGCAAAAAGTTGAGAATTTCTGTCCCTTCTCTACCATCAATTATCCCCTAGGGACCTTGAAGAGACCACATCAAGAGAAGAAAATCTCAACCAAACTCTAATTTTAATTTTTAAAGCAAGAGAAGTTGAACTTAGAAGCCATTCTCTGAAAGGGGGCAATCATCTGCTCACAGACTGAAAACAGCAGGGAACCTTAGGAATCCTCTCTTTTTAAGGATGATGAAACTGAGGATCAGAAAGGTGAAGTAATTCACCCATGATCAGACAGTTAGTAAGTGTCATTAGTGGAATTTTAATTCAGATCTTCCTGCCACCAAGTTAAGTACTATACCCACAATGCCACACTGCCTTGCTCAGTAGGACACTGATAGTTTGTCCAAAAGCTCAGGAAACTTAGGGTCTTATTCTAGTCTGGGAAATAAAATCAGTCAAATCTACACTTCATGCCAGAGGCATTTCATGTAGACATAAAGCTGAGGTGAAGCTATGGGGCAGGGAGTGGACATTATGCATATAATGACCAGACTAGGCAATGCTAGGAAATATAAGGGAGATTTGTCAGTGAAGTATTTTGGAATCTTCTGCTATAAGGGAACCACCTCAGCCAGTCATCATTACCTCATTCTACTGAGTCAAGATTCTTCCATTTAAGTATGGATTGACTTGAAAAATATTCCCTCTTAGATGCTGATGAAGAAAATACAACTTAGTTTACAAGCAATTACAAATTCAGAGAACTGGAAAGAAAATAGGAAAGATTTCAAGTGGAATAAAACCCAGTGCTAGCCTCAAGGAGCTTGCAGTCTAGAAGAGGGTACAAATATCAAATAATTCTAACACAAACTAGGATAGAAAAAATTCACACTAAACACACATCAATTGATGTATTTTTAAATTTTACTGTAATTTTCTATTTAATTTCTCCTATCTGTAGAAATGTACTTTAGCTATAAAAAATTACAAGCAGATAAACTTTATTTGCAATAAAGTTTTTGTCCTACTATCTGTATTTTCTTCATCTTATGGCTAAAAAGAAATGCACCAAGTCAATGAATGCAGCTTGGTCTTTCAAGATACTCTAAAATTCTGGTCCTTCTGTTTGATGGAGTGCCAGAAAGCTCTAGGAGAGAGTTGAGGAGGAAGAAATTATTTCTGACTGGGGATGACAAAAAGATTCACAGTTAAGTGGTCACTGAAGTTGAGCCTTGAAAGACAGGAGAGAATTTCAAAAAGCAGAGATAAAGGAGGAAATGAGAATTAAAGAGAACATATTGCAGATTTTGTGATACCCGACATCATGTGAAGGTGATGTGAGCAAATAAAGAGAGATCAGAAAGAAGATAGAGGGTAGAATGAGTCTGGAGAACAACAAATAGTACTCTGTTGTAGAATTTGTGGAAGAGTAGTCCAAGAAAAGGCCACTGGGAAAGTTGGAACCACTTTGCAAAAGGCATAAAATATCAAGGAAATCAAGGAGTTTGGACTTAATTCTATAGGCCTTGTTGTCATTGAGTCATTTCAGTCATGCCCAACCCTTTGAGATCCTATTTGGGATTTTCCTTAGCAAACATACAGGAGTGGTTTGCTATTTCTTTCTCCAGCTCATTTTATTGATGAGGAACTGGGACAAACAGGGTTAAGTGATTTTCACAGGGTCACACAGCTAGGAAGTGTCTCAGGCCAGATTTGTACTCAGAAAAATGAGTCTTCCTGATTCCCAGCCAGGTGCTCCATCTACTGCACCACCTAGCTGTCTTCTATAGGACCTAGGGAATCACCAAAGGTCTTTGCCCAAGGAAGAAACACTACCAAAGCTCTGCAATTGGGAGATTGTTCTAGCAATAGTTTGTAGGATAGGATAAAGCAGAGAAACTAGAGGCTAGAGGCAAGAAGACCAGTTAGGAGATTGTTGCAATAATTCTTTGCAATTAATTATACTATACATATGATGAGAAATTGAGCTAGGGTAATAACAGTAGAAATAGAGAGGAGAGTCTAGGCCAAGAGATATTGCAAAGGTAGAATCAACAGGACTTAGCAACTGGTTGGACATGAAGGTAAGGGAAAGGGAAGAGTCGAAGGTAATACTAAGGCTTCTATCCTCGATGAAAGCAAGAAAGGTTATATTATTAAATGTCATAGGGATGTTAGAGGGAAGGAAAAGTTAGGTAGAATGAGCTTAATTTTAGAGAAGCCAGTGTACCATCCAAGTGGAGACAGACAGTAGACACTGGAAATAGGTGGAATTTGAGTTCAAATAAGAGAGAATAGTTGGAAAAAATCATCTACATAAAAGTAACAGTTGTAGCCATAAGACTGAATGAGATTATTAAGGCATAAAATGCAGGGTGGAAAAAAGAGAGAACAGAATCTGAGAAAATTTCACATTTAGATGGGGCAAGGAAGACAGGAAATAGAAGACGACCTTTGAACGAGACAGAAAAAGAATTCAAAGAATTCAAAGAGGAGAGAGGAGAACCAGGAAAATTTGATGTCATAATATGGATAGACAGCAGTGGGGCATGATCAATAGCATCAGCTGTTGCAGGAAGGTCAAGGATGGTAAGGAATAAGAAAAGACTTTTTGAATACAGTCACGACAAAGTTACTGGTGACCTTTGAGAGAACAGACTCAATCATGAAGCAGAGGTAGGAAGCCTGATTATACAGGAAAGAGTAGGTGGTAAAGAAGTTGGGATGTCTGATATTGAGAACTTTTTAAAGAAATGTATCCATGAAGAAGAGAAGAGCAGTATGATGGAAGCTGGATGTGGAATAAGGGTCAAGAAAAAGTGTTTATAATTTAGGGGAAGTGAACCAGTTTTCAGGAATATGGGAAAGAGCCAATAGATATTACAAAATTGAACATAAGGGAGAAATGTAAGAAGAAGATTCAGGGGTTAGCAAGAAGGAAAACCACCTCTTTTCCTGTGGCAGAATAGGGGGAAGAATCAATAGAGAAACAAAGAGGCTATAAGGTCTAACTAAGGAAAGTTAGGGAGATCACATTAGATGACACTGACCTCAGTAAAGTGGGACAGAATGGAAAAGCTGCTGTGGATTTGATGGAGGGTCAATAAGAAATTAATACAAGAATTGTCATGCAACTACATCAGTATGTTATGCTGATTAAACTATGGCTACTTTGAATACATATATTCAACATATACAATCAGTACCTTTTTATAATTTTTTTTCCACCAATGTTCATCACTCCAGGAATTGGAAGAAAGGAAGGGGAAGGAGGAAGCTGTCTAGAATTAGGGATTCACAGCAGGGCCAAAAGGATTCAAGAGTGAAGAAGAGTACCTTGTTGAAACAGTTGATCATGGCGGTCAAGATTGGACTGGAACCCAAGGGAAAGTCAGAACAAGGTCGATGGACTAGGAGAATAGGGAATGTATGCGGCGCCAAAGAATAACAGGACAAAGAAGGCATCAGGTGGAGTAAGGATATGGAGCCGAAGAAAGAAACCATGGTCAAGTTACTTCATTTCTCTTTGCCTCAATTTCTGCATCTGGGCCTCTAAAATCAAATATAAAATCCTCTATTCAACAATGCCCCAACATACCTTTCCAGACTTATTGTATGTTACTCTGCTCCTGAATTCTGCAATTCAGGCAAATTGTGCTCTTTTCCATTCCTTTCACATGACCCCATTTTACTCAACCTCCCATCTCCATGACTTTTCACTGGCAATCTCCTATACCTGGAATGCATTCCCTCCTCACCTCCACCTCATGGAACTGTTATCTCCCTTCAATATGCAACTCAAGCACCATCTTCTATGTGAATCCTTTCCCAATCCGCTCAACTACAAGTGGTCTCTCTGGTTACTTAATCACTTTGTATTTATTTCTCTTTAGTCTCTTTATATTTATTCTGTATATATAGAATTGTTTCATATCTAAAGAATATGTAATTGTTGGGCAGCTAGGTGGCGCCATAGTGGATACAGCACCGGGCTTGAAGCCAGGAAGACTCATCTTCCTGAGTTCAAATCTGCCCTCAGACACTTATTAGCTGTGTGGCCCTGGGCAAATCATTTACCCCTGTTTGCCTCAGTTTCCTTATCTATAAAATGTGCTGGAGAAGGAAATAGCAAACCACTCTAGTCCCTTTGCCAAGAAAACTCCAAATAGGATTATGGAGAGTTGGGCACAACTTAGACAACTGAACAACAACAAAAACATAGTTGTTATTTCCCCTGTGAGAATGTAAGCTCTTTGCAAGTAGGGATTGTTTCATTCATTGTATTTATAGTTTGAACACGTAGATACTTAACAAATGCTTGTTAACTGATCTGTAAAATGAGGACTTTGGACTAAATTCCTGAGGTCCTCTTCAGGTCTAAGGTTATAGCAGGTCTGAAATAAAGGAATAGAAAAGAACTCCAGCCTTTCTCTTTTTTGTGTACCCCTTCCACCCCCTCATTTCTGTCCCACATTACCTTGGATCAGACATGGGCCATCAAATTACTGAGTCACCTTGTGATTCAGTTTGAATCTTTCTTTGTCCAACCTGAGGCTTAGGTTTTACCCATTCTCTGAGCTCCAGGGGTGTTCTGGGAATTAAATATCAGTCAGCTTAGTACCATATTCTGGGACTTAACTCTTGGGGAGGCAAAGAATTTACCTTTTTGGAATACAGAGGACAATACAATCCCTGCCTCCACATTTGACTCAAAGAAACTAAAAACACACATGGCACATTTCTAGGGGTCTGTTTTGCCTTACTTTTCCTGAATCTCCATGATACCTATGGCACAATATCAAAATTCCATTATTAGCAATTCCTGTCCACCAGCATACCATACCTTGGCTGGCATGGCAGGGCTCCTATTGTCCATAGCCTCAGAAAAGAAACAACCAGCCCCAGTGTTCAGGCACATGACCAGGCTACCATTTTGACAGTTGAACTACTTTTGCATTTCTATCAGCATCTTGTCTTTAGCATCAATGCTACTAAGGGCAGGGCTAGAAAATTCAAGCATATATGGGTTACTATGTGTGTGAAATGTTTTATGCTCATTCATCAGGGCATTCCAAAATCCAAATCCACATCCTCCCCCAAACCTCTTACCTTCCATGACCCCCATGGTCAATGACCCAGGGGACATCTACAGTGAGGACTGAGTTACAAAGAGGAGAGAGAGAGAGAGAGAGAGAGAGAGAGAAAGGAGAGAGAGGATGTGTGTGAAAAAAGGAGAGAGAAGGGAAGTAGGGGCGGGGGAGAGTGCGGTGGAAGAACCAAACCAAGGACAGAGAAATAGCTCTGGAGCAAACTGTTATGCTGATGCAGCTTCCCCTTGTAATGCAAACACAATAGATGTCTGGGTGGGCTATCAGAGCCCCGCATGAGACAGATAAGGGCTACTCGGAGAAAGCGGCTAGTCTGGTCTGGGTGTGAGTGGCAACAAAGATAAATGCTGTCCACTCTGGCATTTGGAGCTCCCCTCCCCCCCCCCAACACAAAGGCAGTCTTTCCCTGAGGTCTCTTTGCAGCTCAGATGGGCAGGGAAGCCCTTCCCCACCTCACGGAGAGTGTCAATGCATGTCTTTTTCTTAAAAAAGGGGGGGTTGAGGGGTGGGGGGGAAGCCTCAGCTCACAAAGAGCTTGGATGAAAAATAAACCCTTTAAAAACCCGGCCTCTCCTTGCTCAGCAGCCCGGTATTTCTCCAGACTGTCAGACTTAGCAGATTGCTTCCTGGAAAGGATCCAATTGGCAAGACCTGCAGCTGTGCAAATGAAATTTTAAAATCTCGTTCCTTGTCGCGCAAAAAGAGCCTTTCTCTTTCTGCTTGTTGTACATCGGCCTCATAGAATTATTCACTTGTCTCTCGTTGTATCAGGAACTAATATCCTACCTCCCCTCCCTCCTTTTTCCTTCCCACATGAGGGGTCCTTATCCAAGCTGAGAATTTCTATAATCAGGAGCGGTCCTTAGCACCACTCCAGACCAACCATGTTGCTGCTCCCCACCTGGGCCTCTTCTTAGACTCTCACCTACTAATTACGAAAGAGGGAGAGAGACTTTGCCGAGAGAGGAAGGAGAGAACCGGAGGCTTCGGGTTTTTCGGCAGCGTTGTGGCGGACGAGGGAGAGAATTGGTGGAGCACACAGGCACCTTTGTTTTCGCCTTTCTCAGCAAATGATGTTTTTATCGATTATCTCATCCCACCTGCTCTGTTTTCCCTCCTCCCCCTAATACAAAGTCTGCTGAAAAACTGAGCTGGTCCAGCTAGATTTGACAAGCCAGCTCTGGCCCTGAGGAGCCTGTCTGGGAAAAAGGCCTCTGTTGTCATGGAAAGAACCCTGGCACTGACTGGGGAATCAGGAAACCCAAGTTTGACTACTGGCCCTTGCTCTAAGGAGCTATGTGACCCTTGGCTAAGCCACTTATTTAGCCTTGGATAGGATCTCAGAATCATAAAATCTTCAATTTGGAGGGGGCCTTAGAGATACCCTGGTCAAACCTCTGGCACCTTGCAAGAACCTGAACTTCCATTTCCTTATCTATAAATATATCTGGAATACAGAACTGTGATGAGTGTTAAGAGTTCTGTGAAATACATAAAAGGCTATATAAATGCAAGGTACTATTATTACTTTAAGGATCACTGGTCTTTCTCCCTCCTTAAAATTGTATAGTATGTCTTGGAGAGTTTCAGAGGAAATGGGAAGATCCCTGTAAACTGAGGCAGAATGAAGTGAGCAGAACAATTTAAACAATTACAACAGTATAGAGAAAAACAACTTTGCAAACCTTCCGAACTGTGATCAATGCAATGGTAAGCCTTGAGTCCAGAGGACAGAAGGTGAAACATGACAACCTCCTGCCAGAGAGGTAAAGGCCTTAAAATGCAGAATGAGACAAACCTCTTTAGACATGGCCACTGTGGAATTTGCTTTACTGAACTACACATATTTGTAGTAAAGGTTTTATTGGGGGGGGAGGGGAGAACGAGTAGGAAAGATAATAATTGCTTGCAAAAAATTTTTAAATGCAAAAAAATAGAATTTTTATGTGAATGCCTACCAATATGTCATTGCTTATACTTACTTTGTTCCCCTTCATTAGGGAATTTTCCTTGCTATGCTTTTTTTGGAATAAAAACAATCTCAGGTCCAGAACTGTCAGGAGGATGGGTTGCTTAGGACTTTTAACCAAGCATTGCTATCTAGGAATGGGCATGTTTCTCCTCTTCACTAAGATCCAGAGACGATCACCCCTAAAGTTCACATTCCTCTGTCAACTCTAGTCCATATGGGGTTCTGTGAGGAATTTCTGGGTCAGCTATGGTAGGTAGGTGAGGACACAGGACAGCCAACCTACTTGCATGGCTAAACTCAATGCCAGACTTTCTCATCTTTTCTTCCTACCTCAGAAGTCACCCTATACCCTCCACAAATGAGGAATCCTCCTCATTCCATTAGGGGTAGGAAAAAGAAATGGGTTCTACTGAAGAACATCAATTCATCCAAAAACATTTACTGAACACCTACTCTATGCTGTTGAGGACATAAAACAAAGATAAGACAGAGTTCCTATCCTAAATGAGTTTACATTCTAGTTATGGAGACAAGACATAGACACATAAAAATGTCACTAAGAATGGAAGGCAAGAGAGGATCCAAAGGTCTTAGGTGGGGAGGGGCCCTAGAACATCAGCATCTGACAGACAAGAAAGCCAGAAGATGAGCAAGGCTTGGAAGGAGAGGTCTTAGGTTCAATACCTAGCTTCTTCATGTCCCACCAGGCTGCACTCTTCTGTACTTCTCCATCATACCCCTCTTAATCTTCCCCCTCCCTTTTCTGCCTCTTTTTGTGTCTTCCCCCATTAGACTGTAAGCTCCTTTAGGTCAGGTTGTCTTTTGCTTTTCTTTGTATCCCCAGTACTATTACAACACCTGGCAAATAGTGGGGACTTAATAAGTGTTTACTGACATTACCTTCCCTTGACTTCACTTTCTTTATTTATAAAATAAAGCATTTAGGCTAGATAATATCTAAAGTCTCTTCTAGCTCTGATGCTATGAATCATATCATAATCCAAAGACCAAAGGCATAACTCTAAGAGAAGCCAGATCCAAGAGGCTATTAAAAAGGAAGATGTCACAATCAGGAGTAATGAGTCTGAAGCAAAAAAAAGTGAGGGAAACAGTAGAGGTGGGGGTGGAGGTAGAAAGGACAAAGGGCAGGTCCAGAAAAAGAACGTGAAAGAAAGAACGAGCGCTAGGAAGGTCAGTAAGATTTCTCCTTCAACAATTATCTTAAACACAGACCAGTAATTCTGTTTCTGGCGCATATTTATATTAAAATGAAGACTCTAAGTTGGAGGCCAATATTCCAAGAGTTTTTCTCAATCCTTTTGTTACTTGGCATAGGTTCATTTACATACCCACCAAGAAACATTATGGGTGATTGATGACAGTTTCATGGCCCCAGCCTCCTTCATTCTCTGAGTAGTTTGTGTTGGGTGGAATCATTCAAGGTAACACAGACTGACAATTGGGATTTGACAGAAGTCAAAAAGAATTGTCAGAGAGTTACAGAGGCCAAGGATATCAACTAAGAGCAGCAGACAAGGGACAAAATGACAGACTTAATCTTAGGCTGGGGACATCTGCTTTTTATTGGTTGCCTGTCTAGGCACAGTTCTCCTGGCATTATTCTATATGGAAGGAAGAAAAAAAAAATCTTTCGCATTCTCGTGCCAGGGAAAGGCTTACTAGCCATTGCACTCAAGCAAAGGGTAGCAGAGAGTGGTAGATATCAAAAAAAAAAAAAAAAAAAAAAAAGACAGGCAGCAGATGAAAACAGAAAAAAGTTTAACAAACATTGAAACTAGGGACCAACAGAAATAATGTAGTACCTGGAAGAGATTGGATATGCAATACCCAGAGAGCATCGCAACAATATCACTATCTCTCCTGAGATAGAGCTAGAAAGGTCCTGTTGCTTATGAGAACAAACCACAAAACCTGAAATAGTGTTAGAAAGAAATTTATCAGGTCATTTGGTAGAGGAGAGCAAACCAGAAAGGAGATATGGCCCTGTCCCATCCAGGTTCTGGAAAGTTTACATTACGTAGGATTTACACAAGGAAATCTGCAAACAAAACATACATGTGTAGTTATAAAATTTTGCTGAGAGGGCAACTTGAAAGCAAAATAGATTGAGATGGATATCAGTAAACATAAACACTCAATAAAGTTTCAGTGAAGTCAAAAGCACAAGGGAACCCCAAACACAAGCTTGGGTGAACCCAAAACAAGACCTGTGTGTGGAAACCCAAAACAAGAATGTCTGGAGTAGATCTAGGACTCAGGGCAGGGAAATTCAAAATTCCTTAGAGTCATTTCCAGTTTGCCTGGAGAGTTACTTAGGCCAGAGAGACAGTCTGGATTCAAACAATCTCTAATCACATAAAGTTAAGTTCAAATGACATTAATAAATGATAAATAATAATCCACAGTCTTCAGAATACTTCTAATGCAATCATCTCATTTTACACCTGCAGAAACAGAGGCCAAAGGAATGAAATGATTTACTCAAGGTCACATCATAAACACCAGAGGCAGGATTTGAACATAGGTTCTCTGACCTCAGAACCACATACTTTCCACTATACCAAAATGTATCCCACTCTGTGTTCTTCCTACAAATGTGTCCAGGCCACACGTATTTCCTGCATGTATGCCTTTTCTTTCAGCATGTTCCCTGGTCACATGTATTGACCAGAGGTACCCTGCTTTTCATGTGTTCCCTGATCACACATGCCTTCTTTCTATACATGCTACCTATTAGTGATGTGAGAAACTGTTAATTGGTTTATACCTGTTAAATGTTCAATCGTCTGGTTGGCTGCCTCTAGTTCTGAAGGCATGATGATGAAGAGAGTGCCTCAAATCCATGGTGGCTGTGAGAGCCCATGACTGAGGTGGATGTGGGTGCTACAAGATAACCCTTGTTTGTTTTATGGAGAGAATCAGTCTGAAACAATGTCATATTGCAGCAGTGTGTGCTAACTCTATTGTCTTCCTTAACATCTCCTTCCCACCGCTGGATAGTTGTCAAATGAATCGTTTGAGAGGACAATTAAGGGCTATAGAATTTCCGAGGTGGGGAAGGAGCTGTAGCCTGGGACAATCCTGCACCTAAGAAACATGGCTAGAGCTTGGCCTTGGAAGATGCAAAGGATTCAGGTAGGTGGAGAGGAGGAGGGAAGCATGCTATGAAAAGACAGGATAAAGGGACAGAGGCAGACTCAGAAGATGACATCATTGTCGCCATTGCGGAGTGCCTACCATGCAACCCAGCCCAATCCTGAGCACCCCTGCATTGTTCTAAGAGCCTTTGCCCCTTAGAAGAGGCCTCAGAATCTCCCCAGAGCCAGTCAGAACCAACCCTGAACTCCAAATCTTCAGTGGATTGCTGGATTGCTAGTAGAAACAAGCCGTCTCTGTGAAGGTCACACTCTGATTCCTTTTCAAAGCTTCGCTTGAAGTCAGGGACTTTCCAGTCCTCCCTGGAGTAAAGGTCAGTGTGAAAATGTCATGTAACTTTGCTGCGGCCTCCCTCTCCACCCTCCTCTTCAATCGCCCTCCCCACGCTGACTTGAAGAGCCCCCAGTCACATAGGCTGGCTGGCTTTTGATGTATAGAAGGAGGGGTTTGGGCCACAGTTTGTCTCAATAAATGACTATTTTCAAGCTGAGTCTTTTTGCTCTTCACTCCTGCCTCAGCTGCCAGAGCCCCTAGGTTGAGAGCAGCTTCAATTGGAGGCTCTCTTGAGATGACAGACACGATTCTTTTTTTTTCTTTTTTCCATATTTCTTTGAGGACTTGTGTTTGTGGAGGTTTTTTTTAGGGGGGCAGGGGGCAAAAATGAGGTCAAGAGAACTAGGAAGTTTCTTTAGGGTGATCTTCTAAAGGAAAATGCCAAATGCCCAGAATTCTGTGCTCGTTCTTACCCAGTCTTTCTTTTATTTTGAAGAGAAAAAAACTACCAGCTTTCACACGGAATTCCTCCCTTGCAGGGACACAATCAAGTAGCTCCCTGTTTGAGCCCAATGAATCATCTCTCTGGGTATGCAGAGGCAAAGCATAGTAAACCAGAAAATTGTCTGACAAATCGGGTTTATTTTTTAAAAATTCTCCCATATTTAGTTAACATATTTGGACAATACTGGTTTAGCCTGCCTGTATCTCCTTTCTGTCTAAACTTGCCAGTGTGACCCCTGTTAGACTACAAGTGTCCAGAGGGCAAGGACATTTCTATTATAACATTCTAACATAGGACTATGCGGTCAGGGATTAAAAAAAACAAAAAACCGCAAACCCACCAATTACTATTATAGCCTCATGAGACATCAGACCTTGATAAGATCTTAGAAAGTACCTGCAGGGGTCCTTGATTCAGACTCAGTATTTCAATATAATTGGTTTCCTTTGTAATGTTAAGGACTTTATTTTATACATTTGAAAACATTATTCTAAAAAGGGATTCATATAGGTTTCACCAGACTGCCAAAGGGGTCTATAACACATACACACACACACATACACAAAACTTAAGAACTCCTAAACAAGTTGTGGTATATGAATGTAATGGAATACTTACTGTGCTATAAGAAATGAGGAGGAGATGGACTTCATATTCACCTGCAGAGGCTTATACAAACTGATGCTAAGTGAGAAGGGCAGAATCAGGAGAAATGTGTACACAATCACAGACACATCATATGTGTGACAACCAACTATGATAAACTGGATTCTTCTCAGAACACAGGTATAAGACAACTCTACAAGTCTCAGGATAAAGGAGATGTCTACATTCAGAGAAAGATCTAGAAAGAACAGAGTTTAAATGGAGACTGAGGCAATCTACATGCTATCGTTCTTTTCCATGTTTGGTTCTCTTTCTTTTTTCCCATTGTTCACTCCATTGGTTACAAACCTTCTACACAACCAGACTAATGGCCAATGTGCAAGTATTTGCAGATCCTATACTTGATTGCATGTCACCATGGGGAGGGGGGTAGAAAATTTGAAACTCAAGGGATTCTGGAACTGAATCTTGTAAACTAAAAGTAAGTAAACAAATCAATTTAAAAAAATTAAAAACAAACAAAAAAAGAATTCCTAAACTTCTTCTAGTCCAACACTTGCAGTATAGTTAAAAAAAAAACAAACTATGTAAAGTCACTGGACTTGGGATCTGGTCCCAATTCTGACACTTATAAGCAGGAACAGTGTGTAACTAGCTTTGGTCAAATGGGTGTTAGGGAGGGACAGTGTGTGTAGCGGGTGGGGGGAGAAGTGAGCCTTTTTTCCTATGGTAAAATCACTTTCCATCTTGTCTCACAGTCCTCCTCTGGCTGCTGAGCAGCCACACCCAGGCTACCATCCTGGGATCCCATCTCCATGGTTCCTGTCTCCCAGAGCCCCACCTTCAGTATGAGGTCAGACTCTGGGAGATAAGCTGTCCTCTTCTCTCAGCCAAGGTCACACTGCCCTCTCTGCTACGGCTACCATTCTCTATTCCCCAAACGAATTTTCCCCAGGCACAATAATTCCTAGTTATGGCTTTGTAGCTGTGGGATAATGGGCAGGTCAGTTAACCTCTCTGAGGCTTATTTTTCTCATTTGTAGAATGAGAATACTTTTTCTGCCTTCCTCAGAAGCAGTGCTTTATAAAGGATACACACTATATAAACATGAGGAATCGTTATTAAATGTTTATAACAAATCAAGAAATGAAGGTAAAATAACTTAAGATTCCACATTGTTGTCAGCAGAATCAGGACTAGAATCTAGGGCTCCTGACTCCGCTATCCCATATGGCCTTTTTTAGTACGAGAACAATGATAAGTCAATCTAGCCCACTTTTCTATAGTGTTTTATGCTTACAAATACACACACACACACACACACATATATGCACACATACATATATCACTTAATGAATTCTTCCTCTTTTTTTTTGAAGGGGGAAAGACAAGGCAATTAGGGTTAAGTGACTTACCCAAGGCCACACAGCTAGTGTCAAGTGTCTGAGGTCAGAAAAGCCATCCTTTTTCAATAGTGAGAGAAGACAGTTGTTTAAGTTATCAAACTAATTTTCTTAATTTTTCTCTTCCCTTGGTCCAAGTGATATCCCTATTTTCTGTTCACCTCAGTCCTCTTCTGGTAAATAGCCATAATAATATCTTCACCTTTCAGATAAGGAAACTGAGGAAAATATAGCTTAAGCAACTTGCCAAGATCACAGAGCTAGTATGTATTTGAGTCCAGATTAGAACTCAGGTCTTCCTGACTCCAATTCTAACACATCCACTGTGCTAGTTAGTAACCTACCTAACCTAACTAATTCTAATATATTAATTCTACTCCTTCATATTCAAATCATTTAAATAATTTTTATTCCTTTTAGGAACCTGAATTCCTACTGATTATTCAGATCAAAGGGTTAGCATTTTAACATCAGAAAGCTGGAGGAATTGCAGACATGAGGGGAACATTAAAAAAAAGTATATCAAAAGTAGCTTTACCACCATTCCCATGTGTGGAGGTGGTCTCTCGTCAGGGTAATTAAGGAGATGGGAGGATAGTTATTAGTCAATTCAACCCAATAATCATTTATTGTCTACATTGGACAAGGCACTATGCCGAAGGATAGAAACACACACCAAAATAGCCCCTTGCCCTTGTCTCAAGGTCTTTTCTTCCACTACTGTCCATGGACAGACATGTAGCACTCTCCCAACTCCCACTACCAATGGCAGATTGGGTCTCCAGAGGGTGACTGATTGCTTCTCCCTTCATGATACTGGGTATAACCCTGAGGAGTTGAGGTTTCCAATACTGTCACTCATAAGCCTCCATTCAGTATGCCCTCTTGATATTAATCAGCCAGAAAAATCCCATTAGGTTCTATAACAGTATTTATCAGGAAGATACAATAAGAAAACTAGTTATAATGCATTGATCCCCTCCCAAACCTGGGGAGAGCATTCTCTCTTTTCACACATAAGGTTTCTGAGAGAAGAGGGGTCTCAAACTTCAAGCAATGAGGTACAAGTGTAGGGAACACGTGTAACCTCCTGACTCCAAACCGCAGAAATTTTTTCCTCCCTTCATGAAGTCTTTATGAGGTTCCCCTTAGTTGTAGGTCTTTGCTGAACTCTGAGGATTGGCTCCTTTCTAGAATTCATGGACAGAATTTCTCTATCTCTAGGGGTCTCCCTGGAGGATATCTTTCTACCTCCATGTCTAGCTTTTTCCCCTGTCATTAGCCACTGCCACTCTGATGGACTCCATTACCAACTCTGCTCATTGATGTCCTGGTTGCCCAAGACATCCCCTCTTCTTGTAATACGCATTCACCTAAGATTAGGAAAAAATAAAAGAAAGAGAAGAGATGTGTCATGTGCTCAGGGACATGTGGCAGTGAGCTTCTTTCCTCTCCTCATCGGCTCACAGCTCTTTTCATTCAAAAGTTGTTGGGGAAGAGACTGAGAAAAGCTTTCCCTCAAACCTTCGGTACCCGCATGCAATTTGGCTCAACCTCTCCCAAGCCATAAGTTCTTCTAGTGCTGAAGTCAATTAGAAGCCTTTTTATCACCATGTGATACCAGCCCCTCAGTCACTCATGGCTAGAAACTGGTTTCCCAAAGTTCTACATGTTGGATCAGAGCCAAGCCAGGAGCATTGGTGTCTGTTTCAGGGACTAGCCCCTCGTTACCAAGGTAAGACCAGTGGCAATGCTAGAACTAAGGGAAATGAATGGGAGGAAATAAAGACTTACTAAGGATCTATTATGTGCTAGGAACTGTGCAAAACAGTTAACAAATATTATATCATTAGATCCTCACAACAACCCTGGAAGATAAGTGTTATTAGGATCCCCTTTTTACAGTTGAGGAAACTGAGGAAGACAGAGTTTAAGTGACTTGCTCGGGAACACACAACTATTATGTGTTTGAAAATTAATTTGAACTCAAGTCTTCCTGACTCCAGACCCAATGTTCTATCTGTTGGACCATCTAGCTGCCTCCAAGAGAAAAGAATGATAAAATAACAGAGGAGAGAGAAACTGATTCAAATAAGCCTTTGGTGGGAAGGGAAGGATAGAGCTGGAGCTGAATAGGGCTCCTAGAGACTCTCCGGAAAGAAGCGTGGAAGGCTAGGTACCTGTGATTCTCTTGAAATTTCTAGATTTCTCATGACTATGACCATGCTTGGTACCCATCCTGTAATGATAAGGGAGGGGAGTATCAAATCCTCTCTTTTGGTGATGATCTAATAATTCATATGCACTGTAGGCTGCATATCTGTTTCTTCTACAGATGCATCTGATAGCTCCAGATGTTTACAGGGGAACATTTGGAATAGTAGAAAGAAGATGGAAATGTAGGTTCCAGGTGCTGGCTTTGCCACTAACGTGATATGTGGCCTCAATTAAGTTACTTCACATCTCTGGGCTTTGGTTTACACATCTGTAAAATCAGATTAGAAAAGACAATCTCTAAGGTTCTTTTTAGCTCCTAACATTCTACAAGTCTATAACTGGTAAATTTCTGACATAAAAACACAGCCAATCTCATTTAAAAATATCTTTATTCAAAATAATATGATTTCTAAAGTCTGAATTTATTAAGTGGCAGACCTGATCTACAAATGTACTATATTCCAAATGTTTCTATCTGTAAAGTTGTGAGCTCTGACAATGGGGAGAGAAATGCCAAGAAGTGGGGACAGTATGGCCAGTGACCAATTCTCATTAGCTATTTACATGTTAGGAATATGAATGTCAGGGAACTTCCAAACAGCTAAAGAAACAGAGAGTCTCATGGAGCCTGGTATAGAACTGTAGAAAATGAACTTCATAAAACTTGCTTTCAAGTTTAGGTTCTGACTTTTAACAAGGAACATGACCTTAGATGAATCACTTACCATGTCTATGTGTCAAGTTTCCTCATCTTTAAAATGGAAATAATGATAATTGCCCTATCTACTTCATGTCTGTGAGGATCAAATGGGATAATGTATGTTAAAGCATTCTGGAAATTCAAAAGCCAGTTCAAATATAATGGATTCAGAGATTCCCAAACTTTTTTGTTCTATGGCCCCTTTTTTTAAAAAAAATTACTCAGCACACCCCTGGAAATCTACTTTCTTTAACTCTTTAATGTTTTTTTTTTTAATTTGCATTATTTCAAAAATATGTTTTTAATGCTGCATCTTAAATTTAATATTTCAATGTAAATTTGTGGGGGGGGTTTCCTACATTAAAATTTTGATGACACAATTTTGTGTCCTGTAGCTGTATAGTATTGTATTGTAAACATGTCATTATATGCCCAACAATGCATGACATGCTTGCCTACCAACACTTGCTTGTTAAGACCTGTCAGCCAACTTGACCTTTGATGGGTTATAAGTTGCATTTTATATGCTTATTTGGAAAATAATGTAATCACTATGACTTTAACTCTGTTATACAACAGATGAAACACGTATCAACAGTTTTTTCAAAACTCTCTTCTCCTCTTTCCTTATGCTTCCACTGACAATTTGTTTTTATTCAACACCACCCCACCCCCAACCCCCACCAGACTGATCCATTGGGACACTATTGCCCACTTTAGGAACCTATGGGTGATTAAATTGTTACTGTATTCCAAGGTACAGGACTCCAAGCTCTGGGTTTACTTGAATGAGGTCTAATCTTTGAGGTAACTTCCACAAAATTAATAACTCTTTAACTCTCATCACCATCCTCCTACCTAAAATTGCTGATGGAATTATCTGTATATAGCTTCAAAATAATTCATGTCTTGTCCCCCACAGATTAATACTTTCTCAAACACTTTGCATAAAACATGTAATATGCCAGATATAGGACAACTTTTATTCCAACACAGAGAATGTGCAAAGCCACATTGAAATTCATACCAATACCATAAACAATTCAAATAATTCTCTTCCCTCTCCACTGGGTCATACCACCTATACTCCACAACCCCCAGCTCCTCAGTTCTCTAGACTCACCAACACATCTTGTGGTTTGGACTCCCCATAGAAAGGAAATGAACATGGAACTACTACTGGAACAACCCACAACATTTCAAGAATATTCCCTTTTACCCCAAAGACCCAGAGAGGTGTTTAGCCTCATGTTACTCTCCTAATTATATGAACAACCACTGAAGGAAAATGAACTTGGGGATACTAGAGAAGAAATGCCCTTTCAACCAGACCAGACTACCAAAATTATTCACAGAAATAGTAGAGGACAAAGTTCAGATACTTTAATCCCCCATATCATGGCTTTAACCCCTTGCTCATCTTTCAGGTGGGAGGTCGGGAGGTGGGACATGTGGACATGTAGGCAACTAGGTGTAACAGGAAGCACCCTAGCATGCCTAGGGCGGCTACTAGCACAGGTTCTTAGATCTGCTTTTCTAAAGGAAAGCAACTCAAAATGGGTTAACAATCTTACTTTAATCAAACATATCATTTACCT
>CM053591.1:59859816-59885187 GCA_028646515.1 Pseudochirops corinnae | reverse complement strand
ACCCCCACCCTGGAAATCTGTACATAGTGAAGAAGAGGCCATTTAAAAAAAAATTCCCCCAGCAAATAGAAAAATTATTCCCCCAAGAGGTGCAATAGTCAGAAAATATAAGTGGATTTTCAAAGGGTTTGGGTAAATTTATGAATGACATGAATATAAAGGGCTACTATAAGAACCTGGGACCTATACCTGAAAAATGACAACCAGGACACCTCATGCAAAGTCTCTTGGAGCTTCCTTTGGCATCAGAATTTGCTCTGGGCCAACCCAGGATGTCCATCGCTATACCCTTTATGTACTGCTTCTCCTATTGTACTTGGATGGAGATGGAATAAAATAATATATCCGAGAAGCAAAGAGGCAGAAATGGCTATTAGCGTAGGAGTATAATTTTAGAAGATAAATCTCCCCACTCACTCTCCCCTTTATCCTTCCTTTGTAAGTTGCAGAAGAAAATTAACCTGAGGCATCCAACATTCATCCCTTTTACTGCCAAACTCCTAGAAAGAATTATCTACATTCGATGCCTTCACTTCCACACCACCCACTCACTTCTCAGTCTCTTAGGAGCTAGATTCCAGCTTCACCACCCAAGGTCATCTGTGATATCCTGAATGCTAAATCCAGTGCCCTTTTCCTAAGCATCCTCCTCCCTGGCCTCTTTTCAGCTTTTGATGATGTTATAGACCTCATCCTCCCTTCCTTTCCCATGACACTACTCTTCTCCTGGTTCTCCCCCTACCTGTCAGTATATTTTTGCTTCTCTGTCTTTGGTCTCTTAGCCTAGATGGCACCAGGGGTTATCCTGCTCCCCTTTCTCTTATCTGCATGCTCTCATTCAAATATCACATGTAGCACTGTTGGTAGCTTTTTGCGCACTATCTTTCCAGAATGATTGGACTCATTCAAAGATCTCCCCAGTTCTATCACTTGGCCCAAGTTCATGTCCTTGAAGTCACTCTTGATGCTTCCCTATCCTTCATCTCTCATTTCCACCACTTACCCGCCTCCTAGTGATCCTGACTCCACAACACATTTTGCAGCCACTCCCTTCTTTCTCACCACATATCTTCCGTTCTACTTCAGCCTTTCTTCCTACAGTACCACACTGCCTCTCTTACCAGTAATTTGGAGCCAGTAATGTTGGCACTTAGCGTGGGCAATTGAGTGCTTAAAATGTGTTTTGTTTGTTTGTTTACATAGAGTGAAACATTAAGATCCAAAGCAGCGGTTCACCTCAGTCTGTTCCGAGTGGCCCACAAGAGGGAGCATAATCTAATCAATTAAGTCCAGAGTTTGAAAGCCGGCGACCTAGGTTTTCTTTCCAATTCTGCCACTGATACTCTGTATGCCTCTTTCCCAGACACTTCACTGAACTGTGTCTCCAGTTCTTGACCCAGGATATGAAAAGCATAAGGTTCTCTTGCTTTATGATTAATCACAATAATTCAGGAACTGTATTCCAAAGGTCGGGGATGGCGGGGCTGAGGGAAGGGTTTGAGGATAGAAGGGAGTGAGTAGAGTCATAGAATTCATGAGAAAATGTTTATGAAGGGATTCTAGTTCAGCTAAGCAAAGATATTTAGTGTCAGTGACTGGCCTCTGATAGGACTGGAGAGCCCCAGGGGGCAGTAAAACAGATGCTTGGGGCCCTGTGGAGGTAGCCCTTTGGCCATGTTTAGCTGTGGAACAGCAGAGGCCTTCCAATCCTTCAGGCTCCCCTGGTGGGTCCAGAGTCCCAGACATTTCCCTTGCCTGCTTGGCAGAAGCAGCCCTGTCCTTCCAGGAATGCCTGCTCATCTTTGAGGAAATCGGAAAAATTTTTTTGATGTGAAAAGTAATTTTTGCCCTTAAGTATGGGTTGCAGAGATATATTAATCAAGCTCCTTCCCTATTAGCTTCAATGAGCTTGTTTACCAAGCAATTCTAAAATATGACCCAATTCTTAGTCCCTCCCTTGTGAGGGTCAGGCTCGACCCTGTGGCTCCACTTCTTCATTGATTTATAGAGACTGACAGCTCAGAGCATTGATCAGGATGTAGATCTGAACTAGAACCTGGAACACAAGCAAGATCGCACAGTTTCCTAGGAAAAATTGTAAAGCTAGGGTCTCCTGACATTTTTTTTCCCTCTCTCCAGAATAATTCTCAGCTGTCAATTATTATAGTGAAAGAGCGAACCCTTGACTTCCATGGCCCAAGAAAAGGCAAATATTGTCTAGGGCCCTAACCCTCTAGTGGCCCTCATTTCCCTTGGATTGTTGGGAGCATTAGGAGAGGTGCATGACAGCCCCCAGGAATCCTGATTGGCCAAGGGTCTGAGTCAGGAATGAAGGGAGAGCAACAAGGAAGAGATTTATGTCTTTTACTATCCATCTGCAAAGCTAAACAAAAATAGCTGAAATGCCGGTTTTCTGCTTTATCGGCTCTGTGAATAAGCATATAAATTTCTATGACATTTCTGGAGGTTTGCTGAAGGGGAAAAAAACCCATCCCCCAGGACCTGGGCAGCAGCAGCCGTGGCATATGGTTTGCTGAAATCGGAGTTGAGCGTGTTTTGTGTGTGTTTGCATTAAAAAGGTGACTTTGGAGTAATTTCAGAACCAGGAAGGCTTTTCTTCATCCCTCCTTTCGTTGTTGTCCTTTTTCTTTTCTTTTCTTTTTTTCTAATATCATCTAAGCCAATGCAGCTGTCACAGCCAATAACTCTTAAGCAGAGAAGTTGTGCCCTATTTCATGACAGAGAAGCATTGAAAAATGCACATTTTGTTTACAGCCTTCCCCCTGCTCCTGTGCTCATGTTAGTATGTTCGGCCACCTAAGCATGAAGGGGTCTGCTGACTAACAAATTCACACGTAGGTGGCTGTGAATACCCCTTTTCTCTGGGGAAGGAGTTCAAAGAGGATCCAGGAAAGGGCCTAGCTAAGGGATGGGACTGAAGCTTGGTGTCATTTCTTCTAGGAGGGATTCCTTCTGTTGATAAAAAACCAGACATTAAACGTTTGTTGAACGTGTGCTCGGTGCTGTGGAGCATATAGCACAATCCCTGTCCTTAAAGAACGTATAATCTAGTAGGGGAAATAAGACATGGACATAAATAAATAACATAAAAATCAAAACATAGTAAGTGCATCACAGATGTTTGGATTTGGGCAGCTAGGTGGCAAAGTGGATTGGGCCTAGAGTCAAAGAGATTCATCTTCCCGAGTTCAAATCTGGCTTCACACACTTAATAGTTGTGTGACTCAGGGCGGCTAGGTGGTGCAGTAAATGAAGCACTAACCTTGGAGTCAGGAGGACCTGAGTTCAAATCCAGCCTCAGTCACTTAACACAAAACTAGCCGTGTGACCTTGGGCAAGTCACTTAACCCCAATTGCCCTACCTTCCCCCCTCCAAAAAAAAAAGGGAAAAAAAGAAAGAATAGTTGTGTAGCCCTGGGCAAATCATTTAACCCAGTTTGCCTCAGTTTCCTCATCTGCAAAATGAGCTAGAGAAGGAAACCACTCCAGATTCTTTGCCAAGAAAACCTCAGATGAGGTTATAAAAAGTGAGACATGACTGCAACAACTGAACAGCAACCAGAGGTTTGGATAAAATGCTTGAAGAGCCCCGGGGAAGTAAATCATGGAAGGCTTCATGGAAGAGACAGTACCTTTACCAGATCTTTAAGAAAGAGAAAGACTTCAATGTGGAGGACCCTGTAGGAGCAAAGGGGCATTGCAGAGGGCATAGGGGAAAAGTGAGCTGGGAATTAAAGGAGTATTAAATAACCCAGTTTCCTCCCTCTGCTTTCCAGCACCTTTTTATGGGCTACCTTCCCCTCATTGCAGTGCAAGCTTCTTGATGGCGGGGCTATGTTGCTCACTTGTATCTCTTTCCTCACTCAGTACAGTGCCTGGCTCATAGCTGATCTGGAATAAGAGCTCAATGATTTCCCCCAAAAAGTCACAAAAACATTATTTTCATCTTGTTTTGCTGCTAATGATTCCACTCTTTTCATATTGGCGAAAATGACGGTAGTCTATGAAATTTATTTCAGTTCTGAGAACCGCCTTCATGATCCAAGGGAATAACAGCAAAGCGCCAAAAGGACATATTTTGCCATGACAGTGCTCACCATCTTGGAGAACTGCTAAAGAAATCAGACCCACCAAGCCTCAATTTTGTTACTTCTGAAATTCTTCACTCAGTAGACAAAACAGTAGGCCTGTCCCCTAGAACAACTATGGAATACAGCCTGGTAATATGGGGCAATTACTTTTGTAAATGAAATGGGTTAATCAGTCAACAAGTACCTACTATGTGTGAAGTGCTTGGGATACAGAAACAAAAACAAAAAGAAAAAACCACACCCAAGGAGCTCACAGTCTGATAAGGGAGACGACATGCAAGCGGCCATATACTCACAAAATACATACATGATAAGTTGGAGATAATTTCAACAGAAAGGAACTAAGATTAAGAAGGAGCACTGCAAAAAGATTCTTGTAGAAGGTGAGATTACAACTGTAACTTGAAGAGTCAGGGGTGCAAGGAGGCAAGATGAAGGATGCAGTTCCAGGCACAGGGGACAGCCTATGAAAACGCTCAAAGTTAGATGATGGAATATAGTATGTGAGGAGCTGCCAAGGGGTCAGTGGCCCTGGATCACAGATGAAGAAACTGTGACCCGGGAGACTTTCACTAATATTGCAAAAGAGTAATTGGCAACAAATTGGATATGGGGCCTGAGAGACTGTAAGGAGTTGAGGATGACACCTAGGTTGTGAGCCTCAGAGAGAACTGAGTTGAGAAATCAGAAAGGGCTTTTAAAGACAAAATCATTTTGATAGCTGAGGAGTGAGAGACATGTGACACCAACCAACAGGCCAGTGCAGAAGGGGAGACATGGTATGATGAGAGCCTGAAGCCTATCCTGAGGAATCAGATAGACATAGTGCTTGAGGCAGTGGGATAGACTGATGCACAAAATGCTTCTCATTTCTGGGACAGCCTTTGGATGTGCTGGAGGCTATAATGCCAGGACAAGTTCATTGATGGATACTTTATGGTCCTGGCTTTCTTTCTTCTCACAATCTCCCTCTCACCCATGCTTCTAGCTGGTGCTCTGGAATCTGTCTGAACCTTAACAGGAGTGCAAAAGGACAAGCCCTCTGCCATCAGCGGCAGCAAAATGTCAAGCTCATGAGACAGATGCTAATGGATGCAGGCCTCCCTGAGGTTCACTGTCCCAGTCACATCACTGTCCGGGTCACAGATGCTGTTAAAAATGCAGAGATCTGAGATGAACTAATGAATAAGCATAATCTGTCCAAGCAACGAAATGGCCCTCACAATTCCATGTGGAGCAGAGCTCCTTCATAGTGTCACAACCCCTCACCACACACTAAAGATAATTAACCACTTCCATACAGACCTTCTGGCTACTTGGAAACTTGTTGGGCAATATGGAGGAAGACCCCTCCCCAGCAAAATGTATTTACATGGAGAAGTCATGAGTGAAAAACAAAAAAACATATATAAATGTGTGCAAACAAGCTACTTATAGGATAAAATGGAAATAATTAAGAGTCTTAAATTAAGAGGGGGTGGGAAAAGCTTCCTGTAGAATGTGGGATTTTGTGTTTTGCATGACTACACAGGTACAACCTATATCAAATGGTGTGCCTTCTCAATGTGGGAAGTATGGAGGAAGGGAGAGAATTTGGGACTCGATGTTTTAAAAATGAATGTTAAAAGGTGCTTGTATATGTAACTGGGGAACAATAAGATACTAAATACACATACGAAAGAAAATAGGATTTGGGTTGAGACTTCAGAAGGAAGCCAAGGAGGTCAGTAGTTGGAGGGGAGGAAGAAGAAGGCCCCAAGCATGGGGTTCAGCCAGAGACAATGCCTGGAGCCAAGAGATAGTGTGTCTTACATGTGAACAGCCAGGAAGCCAGTGTCATTGGTTTAAAGAGTAAATGATGGGCAGTAAGGTATAAGAAGACTGCAAAGGGGCATGGTTGGGTTGAGGGTAGAGGTTATGAAGGTCTCTGAACACCAAACAGTGAAGTTTGTATTTGATCCTGGAAGCAAAAGGAAGCCACTGGAATTTATTGATTAGGCAGGTGATGTGGTGGGGTCTGAGCTTTAAGAAAAATCACTTTAACAATAGAATGGAGGAATGAGGAGACAGTAGCAGCAGACAGACCCACCAGCAGGCTATGGCACGTGTGAGGTGATAAGAGCCTGTGCCAGGGTGGTAGCAGTATTAGAAAAGAGAGGAAGGCATATTGGAGAAATATTGCAAAAGAGTAATTGGCAACAAATTGAATATGGGGCCTGAGAGACTGTAAGGAGTTGAGGATGACACCTAGGTTGTGAGCCTCAGAGAGAACTGAGTTGAGAAATCAGAAGTCACAATGAGAATGAAGAACAAGGTTCTGTGAGGGAAGGTGGAGAGAGAGGTCAATAAATTGTGTTTGGATAAGAGGATTTCAGAATTCATGAACATAGAGGTGAGGCATTTGTGGGTCAAGGGTGTGACTATCTTTATGTCTGTGACTGAGGTGGGGTAGAGGAGTATGTCACAGGAAATGAGTAGGTTGAGAAACTGAGTGATTAGAGAGTTTGAGGGAAAGTTAGTGTCGGCTACAGCATCACAGCATGTGGGCAGGAGTTATGGAGGAAACAAAAATTGTGAGCCAGATACCCAACTCATTGAGAAAGGAAGGGAAGTGAACTGAGGTCTACAGACAAGAGCTATCAGGATTTTGATGGAGTGGTAGATATGGATTGCATAAACCTCAGAGGAGAGTTTATGGAGTGAGGGAGCTAGAGGGGAAAATGGAAGTGGCAATGGGAAGAAAGGATTATGCCAATTCCCCTGCCTCCACCAGTGAGCCAAGGGGGAATAAATGAAGGTTTGGCCAGTACTGGAAAGGGTGTCCAGGGAGGCTGTGTCATCAGGAAGGATCTAAGTCTTGGTGATTGCTAGAAAATGGAAGGAGAAAGAGTGGAAAAGATTTAGAATGAAGAGGATGTTGCCTATGGAACAGGCATTTATTACAGTCAGTACAATGGAAGGGATGGGTGGTATTTGGTTGGAACTTTGGTATGGTAGGGTTGAAGGGGATGAGAATAAGGAATGGGATGGTGGGGGATGGGGAATGGAGTTTGAATGATGGACTAGAGGGCTTCAGAATCGCTGAGATGAACTCAAAGTTCACCGTTGAGTAGGTCACTCCTCTTCCCAGAGAAGGGGGAAGGTCAGACAACAAAAGGAAGGCACATAGTCAGATGGGAGGTCCCTTTTCACTTCTTTTCTTTCTAAAGTTTGTAGATTAGGCAGGAGACAGAAAGTGAACCTGAATAGCAGGAGATGGGTGCCTCACTACCCACAGACTTTGCTTTTCATTTTCCCACAGGGGTCAAGTGGAGCAGGAGATGGGAAGGCTGTTCCTCTCTGTAAGGGAGGCTCTCCACATCCCTGATGGGAGATATCAGCATGCCAGCAGAAGGTGGAAGTTGTCTTGTGCTAGCACAGATGGAAGTCACAAGGCCAATCCCTACCAACCTACCCCCAGGGACATGCAGAGGAGACAGAAGGGATGCATCACATAGGTCTCCATTTTAAATCATTATCAGTCAATGCCTTGGTCAAGTCCTGTCAAGCTCCTTGAACACTGCCCAATTCCCCCTGCAATTTCTACCTGTTGAGTTCTTATGGCATTGGAGAATAAGTTTTGATGCAGCAGGGGGATGAAGAACAGTATTATAGAAAGACCTCTGAATTTGAAATCAGAAGAACTAGATTCAAATCTTGCCTCCAACACTTACTACCTGTGTGTAGCTGGCATTTGTAAAGCACTTTAAGGTTTGCCATGAATATTGTAAACATCTTATTTGAGCCTCCAATAGGTGGCAGGTACTATTATCATCCCCATTTTACAGATGAGGAAACTAAGGCACACAGAGTTTTAAGTGACTTCCTCAGGCTCTAATGACAAATAAGCATCTGGGTCTGCATTTTAAACTCAGGTTCAGTGTTCTATCCACTGCACCACCCAGCTGGCTGCTTCCTTGAGCAACTCAGTGAAAGTCTCCCGGGTCACAGTTTCTTCATCTGTACAATGAGAGATTTGTACTAACTAGATGAGGTCTGATATCCCTTCCAATTCTAAATGCAGCGATCCTCAGGCTTGAGACTGAATTCTTGAGGTGAGAACAGGGACGCTGTATGAAGTGTTGGAACGCACTTTGCCAAGTACACAATCTTCTTTCAGCTTTTGCTGACAGTCAAGCTTAGAGGAAGTGAAGGGGAGGCCTGGGGAGAGAAGAGGATGAAACCGTCCATTTGAACTCAAGAAAGTCTCCTACCTCTCCAAAAATTGGGCGCCCGTTTTTATCTGTAAAACAAGGGGGTTTTAGTACATGGTCTCTATAAATGCTTGTTGGATGAATCAAGGTCCCTTCCAACTATAAGGTGCAATACCTTTGTGGATACAAGGCATACAAGGAAATCACGCAAATGGGAGCAAACAGTCTACTGCTCTTTTCCCAAGTCCCTCTTGTCCTTTCTGACCAAACATGGCTCTAAGATGCTGAGCCTTACTTAACTCAATCAGAGCATTGTCATTAGGCCAACAGAACCCCAGGGTGCTCTGGAGCTCCCTGGCATTATGTGCCAAACCTTTGAAATGCAAAAGCCATGGTGCCAGTAATCAAATTGCTCCTTCAAGATAGACAGAAACACAAAATGCATTTTGTCTCCTTTTCCCTCTGAAGGGCAGTCTTTGTAATGAAAATGATTCTGAGATACTTGAAAGGGGAGAGAGAGCCTGACGGGCTGTGCCAAGAGGTGTTGGTTATGGGGGAAGGAGGATGAAGGAAGCACCACAGGCTTTCCCTGGAGCTTGGAATGACATAAATCTTTCTCCCCGCTCCTCCTGAGGAGACTCAGCTGCTGAATTCTCTTATTTCAGAAAGGGCCTCAGTTCTTTCAAGTTCATGTGAGAAAGATTTAGGGCTTCTTTTTTAGTTCAGTCATTTGTACAGTTGTGCCCTACTCTTCATGACCCAATTTGCGTTTTTCTTGGCAGAGATACTACCATTTCCTTCTCCAGCTCATTTTACAGATGAGGAAACTGAGTCAAACAGGGTTTAGTGACTTCTCCAGGGACACATAGATATTTAGTATCTGAGGCCAGATTTGGACTCAGGAAGGTGACCTGGCACTCTATTCACTGCACCACCTACGGAAGGTTAGAGATGGAAAGGACTTTGAAGATAATCTGATCCAATTCCCTGATTTTACAGATAAGGACACTGAGACCCACACTGATACAGGGATTTGTCCAAGGTCATATAAATGAGAAGGCCAGCCTGGAGCAAAGAAGATTTAGCAGGAACTTGATAATGGGTTTCAAATACTGGAATGTGAAAATACCAGAATGATTATTGCGCTTTTGGGAAAGGATTAGATTTGTTCTGCAGTGCTCAGAACATGTAGGTAGTGCTACAGCTAGGTAAAAGGGATGTGTGTGTGTCTGTGTGTCTGTGTGTGTCTGTGTCTGTGTGTCTGTGTCTGTGTCTGTCTATGTCTGTCTGCATGTGTGTCTCTGCGTGTGTGTCTCTGTGTCTGGGTGTGTATGTGTCTTTGTGTGTCTGTCTGTGTGTGTCTCTGTCTATGTGTGTATCTGTATCTGTGTGTGTCTGTGTATGTCTGTATATGTGTGTCTGTCTATCTGTCTGTGTGTCTCTGTCTCTGTGTGTATCTGTGTCTCTGTGTGTGTCTCTGTCTGTGTATATCTGTGTCTCTATGTGTGTCTCTGTCTATGTGTATATCTGTGTCTCTGTGTATGTCAGTGTGTGTCTGTGTATGTCTGCGTCTGTGTGTGTATGTCTGCGTCTACATGTGCCTGTGTGTGCGTGTGCCTGTGTGTGCATGTGTCTGTCTGCGTGTGTGTCTGTCTGTGCGCGTGTGTCTGTCTGCGTGTGTTTCTGTATTTGTGTCTCTGTGTCGGGGGGTGTGTGTGTCTCTGTGTGTCTGAGTGTGTGTGTGTCTGTGCATGTCTGTCTGCATGTCTGTCTGCTGTCTGTCTGTGTGTCTGTCTCTGTGTCTGGGTGTGTGTGTGTGTCTGTGTCTGGGGGGAATGTCTCTGTGTGTCTGAGTGTGTGTGTATCTGAGTGTCTGTGTGTCTGAGTGTCTGTGTGTCTCTGTGCGCGTGTCTGTGGGTATATGTCTATGTCTCTGTGAGTGTATATGTCTGTGTATCTGTGTCACTGTGTGTGTCTGTATATATGTCTGTGCGTCTGTGTGTGTTTGTGCGTGTCTGTCGCATGTGTCTCTGTGTGTGTGTCTCTGTGTCTGGGGGGGGGTGTCTCTGTGTCTCTGTGTCTGGGAGGGGTGTCTCTGTGTGTCTAAGTGTGTGTGTGCATGTGTCTCTGCGTGTTTGTGTGTGTCTGTCTGCGTGTGTCTCTGTGTCTGGGTGGGTGTGTATCTCTGTGTCTGGGAGGGTATTTCTGTGTGTCTGAGTGTGTGTCTGTGGTGTATGTCTGTGTCTCTGTGTGTCTGTATATGTCTGTGTGTCTGTGTCTGTGTGTATGTCTGTGTGTGTGTGTGTGTGTGTGTGTGTGTGTGTGTGTGTAGAAATAGAATAAAGGCAACTTCAGCTCCATGTGTGGGAGAACTTCTTAATAATTACAGCTCTCCAGCAATGGAAAGTTCTGCTCTGTGAAATAGTGAGTAGCCTGGCGATTATCAGGCAGAGGCTGAGTGGCCATTTTTCAGGAATCCTCAGGAAAAGGAGGAAGCTATGTGGACAGAACACTGGGACTAGAATCAGGAAGACATATCCTAATCTGGTCTCAGACACTTTCTAGCTGTGTGAGCCTGGGCAAGTCACTTAAACATCTGTTTGGCTCCATTTCTTCAGCTGTAAAATGGAGATAGTAATACCACCTATCTCGTAGGGTACTTGGGACAATCAAATAGGATAATATTTGTAAAGGGCTTAGAATACTATCTGGTCCATAATCGGTGCTCAATAAATGCAGCTAGGTGGTGCAGTGATAGAGTGTTGGGCCTGGCGTCAGGAAGATCCAAGTTCAAATCTAGCCTCGGACACTTCCTAGTTGTGTCATCCTGAGTAAGTCACTTAACCTCGTTTGCCTAAATTTCCTCATCTGTAAAATGTGCTGGAGGAGGAAATGGAAAACCACTCCAGTATCTTTGCCAAGAAAACCCCAATTGTGGTTATAAAGAGGCGGACATGAATGAAATGACTGAACAGCAATAAATGCTTGCTTCCTTCTTTCTGTGTCACTGGAAAGTTGGCCTAAATGAGTGGTGTCCCACTCAGACTGGAACAGGACCACTAAGAACTAGAAAATTTCTGCAGTCAGTATATTGACTCAGAAAACCACCTAATAATATTATCTGTGTTCTATTGTATTTTTATTTTTTTTGTTAAATATTTCCCAATTATATTTTCATCTGTTTTAGGGTGTTCTCAGGAGTGTTGTGGCCCATGGGCTACCTCAGCTCTAGATGATCTATAAAACTCCACATGTTTCTACCTTTCTTAAATGCCAGAACCCTGTCAAGTAAATGAAATATTCACAAGGAAGTCAGTCTTTTCTCATCCTTACAACCAGATTTGCCACATATAGGACTGGGGTTATCTATTCTTCCTCCTAGCCTTCATCATTATCATCAATGTGAAATGTATTTTAAGGTCTCTGTGTCCAATATGCTAGGAACTATGCAGAATTAGCTAGACGTGTTTCCAGCTAGCTAGAAATTTACCATTTGAAACATATCACACAGATGTAAATAGATTTACAAGGAACGCACAGATCACAGAATAGGAAAGATACTTTTAACCCCTCACATGGGTATAAGAAATAATTTAAGCCACATGCAGAGCAAGGGTAAGTAGCCTGAGAAACAGGAAGGGTAGAATTGAAACTTCCATATCCAACTACAGGAGTATTTAATCCAATTGAGGTATCCTCTGATCTAACATAGGCTTGAAGGTAGAGAAGGGGTTTCAAAAACATTGGTAGGAAAGATTTTTTTCCTTTTTTTTGAGAAATAAACATATTCCAATCTGACAAGGGCAGAGAATACAGGACTCCCTTTGTGACAGTATTATCAGAATCAACCAAAGGAGAGTCATTGAGACACTTCAAATGGTGTTGAAAGAGCTAGCAGACTCGATTGCAGAGCCACTATCAGAGATTACAGAGGACACAAGTATGATGGGACTGGCCAAGGGCGAAGACTGTTCCAATTCTCCCAAAAAGGGAAATGGCTGAGTCTGTAAACTATAGATCAATGACTGTGAATTTGATTCATGGAAAAATAATAAAAAGCATTATTAAAGGGATGTTTGGTAAACATCTAGAAAGAGGAGCAGTCATCACAAAATTCTGATCTGGCTTCATCAACAGTAGTTCATGCCAGAGCCACCTTATTTCTAGGGTAGTCCTAATCCTGGGCAAACTGGGTGGCACAGTGAATACACTACTGGACTTGGAGCCAGAAAGATTCCAGTCAGACCTTGGGCTTTTATTAGTTGTGTGGCCTTGGGCAAGTTACTTAACCTCTGCCTACCTCAGTTTCCTCAACTGTGAAATGGAGATAATAAAGAGCACTTATCTTCCGAGGAGAATGAGATAATACTTATAATGTGCTTAGCATTGTGTCTGACACACAGTAGGCACTTAATAAATGATTGTTCTCTTACCTTCCCCTACTCTAGTCTCCAGGGGTTGGGAAGATCCGAGCTCAAATCTAGCCTCAGACACTTCCTAGTTGTGTCACCCTGGGTCAGTCGCTTAAACTTGTTCTCCTACCTTCCCCTACTCTAGTCTCCAGGGGTTGGGAAGATCCAAGCTCAAATCTAGCCTCAGACACTTCCTAGTTGTATCACCCTGGGTCAGTCGCTTAAACTTGTTCTGCTACCTTCCCCTACTCTAGTCTCCAGGTCAGGGTTTCTTGATTGAGCAAAATACTGCCTCAAAGGACCTCTTTCAACAAGACATCATCTTCTATCCATATGTCAAAATTATTTAATATTTTCTAAAAGATAATGCAAGACAATAACCTTGTTCTATGACTTATAAATATTGGGTGAGACTAAAGGTGTACAACATTTTCACAGAGAAGACGCGGCAAATACTTTACAAACGTTAGAAATTCTGTCTTACGAGCATCGTCTCCCTTGGTTGTCACAACGACACAACGGGGAGGTGCCATTATTATCTCCATTTCACAGTTGAGGAAATGGAGACAAACAGACGTTAAGTGACTTTCTCAGGCTCACTCGTAGGTGTCTGAGGACAGATGAGTATTTAAGTTCCTGATTCTAGCCCTAGTGTTCTCTCTGCCTAGCTGGCTCTTTTCTGGAGGATTTCTGAAAAACGGTCATTCAGCCTCTGCCTGAAATCTCCAGGGAACTCACTATTTCACAGCTAGCATCCAAGCTGAAAGGAAATTCTCTAGGGATGATGAGATTTTCCCCATGTTTGCATATGGCAGCCATATAAAAACCCTGGAACATAACAATGCCTCTTAGGAGAGATCCATAAATGTTCAAAAAAGTTTAGTCTGACCATCAACGTAGGAAAAATCATGTGAATGAAGAGCATCGATTATCTAAATTACAACATGTGAAGCAAAATGGATCACTTAGAGCATATACACAGATACATGTTGTAACATACACGCATGTAGTTCACACATTCCGTGATAAAGACATATGGGTTGCCATTATATACCTACCGTTAATAGCATTTATGTGCATATATATTATATAATATATAGTCATGTCTGAATACATATTATATATCTGCATATGGAATTGCACAAATGGATCATGTATTGGATTCAGAATTAGATAAGCAGAAGATAAGTAGGATTGCCTTTGGAAAATGGCAAATTTCCTTTAGTGACCCTAAACTCTTTTCAGTAATAAAGGCTCATTTTTTAATACTAACTGGTTTTTCAATTCCAATTCTATGCAGGTAATTCCATATGACTCTAAGTCAAAGAATACTACAGTATTCAAATTAAAAGAATTAAAGGGGGGACAGCTAGGTGGTGCAGTGAATACAGTGCCAGCCCTAAAGTCAGGAGGACCTGAGTTCAAATCTGGCCTCAGACACTTAACACTTACTATATGAAACAAAGATTGTATCTATGTCCCAACTGACAAGCCATTAGCCCTGTGCCTCAGATTAGTCCCACCTAGAAAGCCTCCAAAGATGGTTGTATCAACCAAGCTTCAGCTGTCAAAGAACCTAGTGTGTTAAATGGTGTGGAAATTATATAGTATATGGCTAGATAGAGATTGGTCTTAAGCACTAGAGAGAGGAATGACAGCTTCTCTGTACATGCTAGATCCTCTATGTCTATTCTACTAATGCTGATGCAGCATCAGAGAGTGAACAGAGTCCTATAAAGGAAAACCAAAGATAGGGAATTGTCAAGGGCCCCACCATTGACACAGCAGTGAATGAGGAAAAGCAGCAGAATGGCAGAATCTATGCCCCGAGTCCAAATTCTCTATTACTAATCCCTCAGAAGGCTGTGAATGACAAGCAGATGAGGAAAGGGAGGAATAGGGTATAACTAGAGTATCTGATGAGGAGATTTAGATGAAATTGGCTCTTGGTACTCTTGGGGTTTAGAGAACACCTATTGCTGGTTAAGGGCTCCCTAGGTATGAAAGAAAGCACAGTCCATATGGTAGTTGTTTTTAATATATTTGGTTTTATTTATATAAAATATATTTAATATATTTGGTTTGGGTTTTTTTTTTTAATTTCTCCAGTAATGAGTAAAGAACTGTATACAGATGAACTATGCTCATGTAGTAGACTGCCTTATGCCATTACACAAGATTAGAGTCCCTTGAAAACTCAACATGGCAGAAGGATGTTAGTTTCTCAGAGGATGGATAAGCCAAGAGGTAACTTTGCTAAATCCCCAAAGAACATACCCCCAAACCAATGAGAACAGCACTGCCACACACAAAATAGTCAGAGCCAGAGGATAGGGGCAGCTGACTCTATGAGAGTCATAAGAAACTTGGGGTTTTCCCCAACTGCCTCCTCGTAATTAGGCAGAGTACATAATCACCAGAGTGAGGATGGAATTAGCAGCACTTGACCCTGCATGGGATTAGGAAAGTAGCTAGCAGTGCTCCTTGGTAGTCAAATACTGTTTACTTAGATTTTAGCAAAATATTTGACAAATTGTCTCATGCTATCCTTGTGGGAAAAAAATCATTTGAACTCTATGATAGTATATACATTCAGATGATCAAATGACAACATCCAAAGTCATAAACATATTTATATTAATATGTAATGTAAAGCGTAATATAAAAATAAAATGCAATACATTGATAACATTTCCAAAAATACATCTATATAAAGGGAAATCTCTAGTGGGGTTCCCCAGCAATCTGTGTTTGGCCCTATGCTCTTTAATAGTTTTATCAATGAATTGGATAAAGGTATAAATGGCATGCTTATCAAATTTGCAGCTGAGATAAAGTTAGAAGGGACAGCTGCCATATTGGATAAGAGTCAGGTCCAAAAAGATCTCAACAGGCTAGAATGGGATAGAAGGAAATTTAGGGCTGAATGTGAAGTCCTACACTTTGATTCAAAAAACCAGCTTCATGAATACAAGACAGAAGAAGGTACAGCCAAACAGCACTTCATCTGAAAAAAATCTGGAGGTTTGAGGGGATTACAAGCTCAACATGAACAAGCAGCACCATTTGGGAACTAAAGAAGTGATTATGTTCTTGGACTGAATCTAATGAGGATTAGTGTTGAATATGAGAGAGGTGAGAGCTTCAGCATATTCTGCTTTGGTCAGAGTACATCTGGAATACTGTGTTCTATTCTGAGAGCCAGATGTGCAGGTATGAGTATATATATGTATGTGTGTGTGTGTGTGTGTGTGTGTGTGTATAGATATAAGTATAGATGTAGGAGTAAATAGAGATGTAAGAACAGCTGTAGATGTAGGTACAGATGTAGAAGTAGACATACATATGGATGTAGATACAGATATCACCTGGTCATCAACCTTCTGTTGATGAATTTCTTCCAGTTTATCTAGGTGGGTCCTTAAATGACCAGCATACAGTCTATCATCAAGTCTACACTCAAAGCACACACACATACATGCAGGATTTCCAAAAGCCATAGGGCAGTCTTAAGTTTTTGCTAACTTACTCAAACATAGATTTGTTGTATGATTGTATGTATGCATGCATGTATGCATGTATGAATGAACGTATGTATGAGTGTATTTGTGTGTATGCATGCTGTATACATGCATAATGTACATGAATGTGTGTACACATATGTATTGTGATATGTGTATTATGTGTATGTGTATACACGTGGGTGTACACATACAGCATGTCCCAAAGATCTTAGGACAATTTTAAGCTTTAAAACTGCCTTAAGATTTTAGGGGCACCACGGTATGGTGGGGTAAGATGTATGATAGCTAGCATTTATGTAGCACTTTATTATCTCATTTGACCACCACAAATGCCCTGAAAAAATAGTTGCTATTACTATCCCCATTGTGCAGATGAGGAAACTGAGGTAGACAGAGTGGAGTGATTTGCACAGGCTCACACAGCTTCCTGACTCTAGGTCTAATGCTCTGTCCACTGCACCATTCAGCCGCCTCTACATGCTCAAGGGGATCTGTGATCTCAAGAACGTGGATGCTTCTCCCAATGACAGAGAGAGCCCACTACGGCAGCCCACCCTGGGTAATTCTGTCCATATCCTTCCAGAAGTTTACCACAAGGGAGCACGTCCAATAAGCCTACAGCCTTTCTCATTTGCTCTTGACACCTGTCATATATTTCTTTACTGACATACTTCTGCTGTTGTTCAGTTGTTTCAGTCATGTCCAACTCTCTGCGACCCTATTTGGGGTTTTCTTGGCAAAGATATTGGCGTGGTTTGCCATTTCCTTCTCCAGCCATCTTACAGATGAAGAAAGTGAGGCAAACAGGGTTAAGTGACTTGCCCAGGGTCACACAGAGAGGAAACGTCTTTACCCTGGTTCTTCAAATGTCTTTCTTTATTATATATTGCCACTAATTACACTCACTATTTACCTTTCTGTTGCCCTCTGTACAATATTCATTTTTAATTCCTTGAAGACTAAAGTGTTCCATGACTCCAAGCTATATAATATCACCACAGTAGAATACAGATATTAAAAAGATGGCCCTTTCTTTCTGGGAGGAGTTTGGAGTTTGAGGTTTGCAATTTCCCAAAGGCAAGTTCTCCCTCCTCTTCCCTTTTAATTTTGGGACCAATTCATGGTCCATTTGCAATGTCTGTCCAAGACATATATACTGATATATGAGTTCAATAGGGTGTTCAATTGGCAAACAGTAGGTCGTAAATATGTGCTGATTGATAGAGCTAACTTAATGGCATAAGGTGGACAATAGGTCACTATATACAATAGATCAGTAGTGTTAAATGAGAAAAAAACAGGAAAAGGAAAAAATGTTTTCTATCTGTCAAGCCTTGAAGGAATTCAAATTGGCAAACAGATTTTAACTGGTTTCTTCCACACCAATGCCCTTAGAGCAATATTCCCAACTTTTAGTGTTTCTCCTCTAAAGTTATCTCTGATTTACTCTGTTTGTACCAATTTATGTACATGCCATCTCTCTTTTTTGAATGTAAGTTCCTTGAGGGCAGGGACTATTTTTCCTTTCTTCATATTGCCAGTGGCTTAGCCAGTACCTGGACAAAGTAAACACTTAATAAATGAGCATTGATAGATTGATTGATTTCTGTCAGCTAAGAGTACAAAGAGCAGAGCACTGGCTCGTGATCCAGCTTTCCAGATCAACCCCAGCTGCCCCTGGGGAAGCCATCCTCATGGTGGAAGAAGCAGCAACTTTGCCTGGCACATTGACCTTACACCTTTAAGTAAGCACACCAGCATCCTTGCACACCTCAGCCTTTCCACATAGTGCTCTTTCTGTCCTTTCTTTATGGCTTGCCCTATGCTAATTGGCTCACCCTGTGCCTCCCTGGCCATGTGTACCACACAATATCCCCCTTTATAGGAGCTCAGAAGTGGGGGCAGCCATGCCCTCATTCCTTAGAAATATCTCTACCTTCCCAGACAGTCTATTGGTTACTCCCAGTGTAATCCTACTTCCTCATGACAATGTTCCCCCCACCCCCACCCTGATAACCTAGCTCCCAAAAAGACAGAGAAGGCTGCATTTTGGAATTCTCCCTTTGTGATCCTCCCAATTTGCTTCCAACAGCCTGACAGCTATGCTTGCACAATTTGGATCGCTTCTTCTTGCGGAATCCTGAGGTGTTCGCCTTTTTGTTTAATTCATAAGGAGCCATTAGCTGGTGGAAAATCCTCAGAAGATCAAAGAAAGAGAGGAAAGGGTTCCCTTTAAGGCACACTACAGCTCTCTTAGAGTGGGAGACATTTCTAATGTAGGAAATAAAACCCCTTGGTTTCAGACAGTGATTAAAGATGGGATATTCGCTCTGCCTCCTCTAAGGGGGGTCTGGGTGACTCAGGTGCTCCCAGGAGCCAGAGAGTAAGGTCTGCAGATATGTGGCTGTGTACAGCATTGTAATACCATGGAACAAAAGACGGAAAGCTTTGCTTCAAGCCTCGGGCAACCCAGTTCAGAGGTGAGGGTTGGGGGAGTGACCAAGGCCCTTAACAAGCAAAATTTCTCCATCAAAGCCAATGCAATTCACATACCAGGAAGCCTAGGCTTATTCTGCTATTATTTGGTGACCCTCTGGTGACAAGGGGAAGGGACCTTGCTTCCTTAGGACAGGGATTTTGAAGAGAAAGGACAATGGCTTTGAACACGAACACATCCAGCGTAAATTAAAACAAACATGGTACCCAGTGAAACTCTTAAATTGTCAGCAAATTAGGAACATCTCAAAAGGGCCAGAAGATGACCTGGAAAAAGGGGCAAGGTGTCCTGAAAGAGTGACACCACCAATGGTGGTGTCACTTCCACCTTCATCAGATGGAAGGTTTTCCAAGGGCTTATCTGGATAAGCAGACCACTGGGAAGTTAAAGAATTGGAAAGTATCTCCACGTTCATCTTCCCCAACAGCCTCATCTGATGTATAAGGCTCAGAGCCTGGAAAGAAGATTCTGGACATATATACAGTCAATTCTGCCATGACATATGTTTCCAAAACACAAATTTGTTCCAAGGGGAGTCATACATTAGGGAACATTCTTATCATAACTCGAGTTGGCTTATACCAGATTTCTTTTGCAGGAAAAATGCACCGCTTCACAACAAACAAGCTGCAGTCCTTCCTATGCCCACTTTCACAAGCAAATTTCAGGTCTTTGTCAAGATAACGTGCCATATTTATTTTATATCTCCTAATGCGTAGGCCCTGTGAGCCAAGATCAGCTGGTCCATCTCACCCCCACCCAGACTCCTACATGACCTTCCTCTTTGACCTGGGCCTGGAGCTACAGCTGGCCCAACTTGCTCATGTAGCCCAGGGCAGGAACAGGCTAAGCAACAGTCCAAGGTCAGAGACAGGGCTGCCATTTATTATATTTGTGTATTTCTTAACCATTTAACTCAGTATTTATGTACTTATTAACCATTTAACATGTATAAAGTTGTCCTAGCACTTTCATCAGTTTCCTATATTTTCTTTTACATGCTACTGACAAAGTCTGAGTATTGTACCTCAATTACATTTTCCCCCATAAGTCCTGTGGCTTATAAATGCACAATTTTGCATAGTTCTATACTTTGGTCAAATGCATATGTTGTATTACATGGCAGAACTGCCTAACATGATAAATACAGAGATGTAGCTAGGCAAGGGAAAGATCATAACTTTGCCCCTCCTTGCAAATCCCCAGCTTAATTTTGTTCTAATACCTTTTCTCCTTACCTGTGTGTTAGAGAAAAAATAAGTTTGGAAATTGAGAAACTGGAGGACTCTAGACCTGAGAGTCCTTGGTAGTTTTCTGGAAAAGTAGCTTCTCTAAGAAGAATGACTAGGTAGGTTAGCTACCCAGAAATTAAGCAAAAAGTCACATAGATTTTCTAGATCTAAACTAGAGAGAGAAGGCTAACTGCTCAATGACTAGAAATTATAGCTCAAAAATAGAATTAGGTATGAGACTAATAGATAACCAGGAGTTTATTCAGCTCTGTTCCAAATAATTTGGTACCTAGGTCAAAGAATCTCTTTCTGGAAAAGAAATCTTATTCCAAGACCCTGTTAAGAAATAGGCAGATCGTACTTGTAGGGAGAAGTCAGGAAGGGATCTTGCCACCCCAATTCAATAGCTGTCTGTCTTAGTTAAGGTGTATTGTTTTCTAAAACAGCCAGAGATTTAAATTAAAAGAATATGACAGAACTCACTCATTTTGGAAGAATATTTACCACCCCAGCTATAAGGGCCCAAGGAGAAGCTAAAAAGAGAAAGAAGTTCCATAACCTTGGAGCCAGTGGTAGCCATGCCGAGAAGCAACAATTAATAATGATGATAATAATACTTATTAAGTGCTTGCTATGTGTTAAGACACCATACTAAGCACTTTAAAAATATTATCTCATCTGTTCCTCACGACACCCCTGGGAGAGAGGTACTAGTATTGTCACTATTCTAGAGATGAGGAAATTTAAGTGACTTGTTCAAGATGGCTATTATGAGTGTAAGGTAAGATTTGAACTCAGGTCTTCATGACTCCCATCCTAGTATTCTATCCACTGCTACACCTAGTCATGAACCAGGTAAGCAACAGCCTTTCAAGACCAGCAGGAAGCAATGACTATTAGAAACTAACTATGTCATGCAAAACCAGGATTGGAAATAGACCCAGCAAATAAGATATACAGGCACTGGGGTAGGGAGATCCATCTTGCCCTACTGGAAAGTCAGAGGGGTGATGAGGGAGGATATAGGAGAGAACAGTTTGGGGGAGGAGCTATACAATGGGATCGCTGTTTTGGGGTGGTGCATAGGGGAAAGACGGGAAGAAAATTTGTAACTCAAAATCTTGTGGAAATGAATGACGTAAACTAAAAATAAACAAAAATTAATTAAAAAATTAAAAAATCTTTTAAAAAAGGAAATACACCCTGCAAGAATGACACAACTATGTCCCCAGAAGACAATGGTGAACATGAAACACAGGAAGCACAAGTTGCTTTTTCACATGTGGGCTGTGGCCACACATGCTCCTTCTGTCTCTGGGGAAGTGAACCTTTGAATTGGAGAGTATTTGCTGGTTCTACATTCGAGGTTATATAGTTAGAGTCAAAGGCAGAGCCATGAATAGAGCCTGGATATCCCAGAAGCTATTCAAACATTCTTTCTACCCCACATACACTCAATAGATGTTACAATTCCAGAACTCCAAAAACAAGAGAACTAAGGTGGAAGACAGAGGATTTTACAGCAAAGGGCAAAACTTTTTCATGTCCCTAGGGTAGCATTTTTGAGAAGAAAGTTTGAATTCTAGGGTAACTTGGGGCTAAAAAGGAAAGAAAGGGAAAAAAGATCATTAATAAGGTGTCTATTCTTGGAACGTTAAATGCATCTTAGCTGGTCAAAGAAAGCTCACCTACATTTCTTGGCATGCTACTTGTACACCTAAGCTATATTTCATATCTTTTTGCTTTATGACTCTACCCTTTCCATGTCAACTCCTGTCCTACCCTTCTCTTTTATTGTATCTGATACAATTTTTGGCCAAACATAGACATTTTAAAATACCTCCAAAGAGGAAGAACAAGACCCCAAAATTCTCTTAGCCTCTCCTATTTCCTTCACTGACTCTTCTCCCTCTCACCCATCAAAAGTTGACATTTCCCAAACTTCTGTCCTCAGCTCTTTTTTCTTCTTCTCTATATTCTCATCCTTTGGTGATTTTAATCACTCTCCATTACTTCCAAGATCGCCTTCATGTAGATAAACCCAAAATTTATAACTCTAAATAACTGATGGTACGTTGGATGAAGCATCGAGCCTGAAGCTGAAATATTAAAATAACCTCAGTTCAAATCCTACTTTAAGTCAAGTCAATGAGCATTTATTAAGAACCCACTATGTGCTAGACTTCATTCTAAGTGCCCAGGTACTTACTAGCTTTGACCCTGGCCAGGTTACTTGACATAGTAAGTTAGTTTCTTCCTCTGTAAAATGAGAGAGATTAGACTTGTTGGCCTCTATGGTTCTTTCTAACTGTAAATCTATAATTCTATGATTTCTTTTCTAAACTCCAGACATATATTCACAGCTGTTTCCTGGACCTCTATCTACAAGTAAAGGACCAATGGGTAACTAACACAAAATATCCAAAACAAAATTCCTCATCTACCCCTTAAAATATGTTTTTCCCATTACTTACCCTCCTTTACTGTTAATCATGGTTCTTCCAGTCTCTCAACTTGAATACCTTATAGTCATTTTACTCCTCCATCTTCCTAACTCTCCACATTCAATCAGTTACTAATTCTCCTTAATTCTACTCCCACAGTCTTTCCCTGTTTGCCTTCCCTACTCCAATGGAATGTCCACTACCTAATAGAGTACCTAGGAAATCAGAGGACTCTGTCTTTGACCTCATGACATAAATTGTCATGTCAAGGACCTAATTGAAGGCGTGCTTACCAAATTTTCAGATAACACAAGCATAGAAGGGGTAGTTGACATGCTGGATGCCAAAAAAGGATTCCAAATCACCTTGAAGACTGGAATGTAGAACTAAATCTAATAAGATATAATGTAATAGAGATAAATGTTAAATCTCATGCTTGGTTCAAGAAGAATCAACTCAACAAGTATAGAATGAGTGAGGAGATCAGAAAATCAGCAAAGTGAATAGTTATTAAAGAATCCAATTCCTCAATCCTCCCTGCATGAATAGAGATAAAATATAGCAAAATAAATAGACAGATAGTAAAGAAGGGAGTTACTAAAAAACTTCCAAACTGAATAGCTTTTCAGATAAGGAAAAGGAAAGAACAAGGAAATGAGCAAAAAAGAAAAACTCCAACACAATGAACAAATATTATGGATTAAAAGATCTCTAAGATGTCATAAAAAAAAGTTAATTAACTTTAGTGGCCCCAGAAATAAAGCTGGATCTGTTGCAAGACATATCAAACAGGATTCTAAAAAAACAAAACTCTTTAAAGAAAATGATTTCCATAAAGCAAGAACTGTAATGAAAGATCTATTATCAATAAAAACAGAAGATCAATTAACAAAAATCAACAACATGGAAAAGAAAGTGGAAAATCTGATTTTGAATGCCATTAATGGGAAATAATATTTTCAGACTGAAAGGCAACTTAGCAAAACATTGTGACAAATCTAGGTCCAAGCACAACCCAACAGACTCTAAAACTTTGGGAGCAAAAATAATCAAACTGGAAAGCAGATTTCATAGAAAGGATTTATGAATCATCAGATTGTCTATAGTCTACACCTTCCTCCCCCCTGCAAAAAAAAAAAAAAAGGAACAATTCTAACCACTGTTTTCCAAGAAATCACTCAAAAATAGTCCTAACAAGTAGTGAGATTAAGGGAGAGAGTACAATTCTAAAGATTCTAGCAGTGACATTCATATAGAAATATCATATTCAAATCATCCAAATAGATTTGTCAATTTCCAGAGCCAGATCAATAAAGAGAAGATTTTACAAACCACTAAGGAGAAAAATAGAAATTGCCAAGCAACTTCATTTAGAATCACCCAGGATTATTTATCCTTTACGAGAAAGCACAGAAAAAGCTGGAACAAGTTTTACAGAAATCAGGAAGAAATGAAATTTGTCCAAAAATCTATTATCAGCTAAACTAAGAATGATACTTGAAGATAAAAATATATTTGTATCTTTTTAATTCTCCACATTTCCAAACATTTCTACAGGAAGGTAAAAGAAAAACTGACCAATGCCTTTGATATATAAATCATAGAGGGAACGAACTTCCAGGTAATTTCTGGAGAAGCCACACTAGGTAAGGGCACATGATATGTAAAACAATGATGAATGTAAGATAGAGCCAGTTTTAAATTTCTGAATCACAAGGTCACTAAAAGGAGATTCCTTGTAAATGTTAGACTGAATTTTCAAAGGGAGGCAGGAGATACAAGTTTGCCAGGTATAGGTTTACCTAGGAGGACCATCAAGGTGTGAGGTTTGGGAGGGAAGGAGAAGTGTACCTGCTCTTGACTTCTGGAGCTCAAAGAATTGTCCTAATATCCCCTGGTCAGAAAGAAGGAAAAAGAGTTAGCTTGTCCATTGGAGCCTTTTAATATTAACTCTCAGTTTTGACTAAGCAGACAAAGAAAAGACCCCCAATTCAACATGGTACCACTTCAGGCAGGAAACAGTCCCACAATACCTGTGAATACCCTGAATCAAGGTAAGGCCTCTCCATTCCACATTATCACACACTTCCAGAAACAAGTTCACCAAGCATCCATATGTTAATTGATCTTCTGAATCCATAAGTTCATCCAAGCACCAGGCAGAGCCAAATGCCCACATTCCTAAGACTAGGCCAGTCCTCTATTATATCAAATTTTTCTAATACTACATCCACATTTTATACACCCACCCCCTTTTTTTACATCCACATGGCTACCACCCAAGTTCACTCCTCTCCTAAATTTTTAAATAATCTCTGCCTACAGTGTCTTCTCTCTTCAATCCATTTTCCATACAGCTACCAAACTGAAATTTCTGAAACATAAATATTATCACTTTATTCTCCTGCTCGAAAAGCTTCAGTAGCTGCCTTTTGGATAAAAGACAAACTCCTCTATTAGGCATTTAAATCCTCTCAAAATTTGGTTCCAGACAACCTTTCCAAGTTTACTTTGCCAAGAATAATAGACGTTATTCTCTCCCCTACATTCTATACTCAAATTAGCCTACTTCCTTGTAACATCAATGCAATACCAGTAACAGCTACTATGAATATGCATACATATTCCCAGGGTTTGTTTGCAAAATATAATAAACCCTCCGTTTCCAAGAAAAAAACAAAGTATTTATTTGGGACATTGCTATTAGGGTACCAAAAAGCAAGGTTTAGTAAAATACTCATTACTAATTCAAGGAGCAAGGACACAGGAAGTGCTCTCTCTGTCAAGCCTTCCCACAAGCAAATTCCCCTAGACAAGTTCTTTCCTCCATCTGCTTCTCTATCAGCCAGCATCTCTCTACCCCCACCTCTCCCTCCAAGCATTACAAATATATGTATATATATATATATATATATATATATATATATATATATATATATATATATATATATATATAT
>CM053591.1:59752690-59859716 GCA_028646515.1 Pseudochirops corinnae | reverse complement strand
TCTTCGTCAAGGTTCCATGTGAGGCCTATTAATGGGCAGGGAAGATCTTATATTGCATTAACCTTATATTCTTACATGGCCCTGTGCCCCTGTACAAGCAGACCCAAGATCTAGTAAGTATTCCCTCCTCACTTCAGCCTCCCAGAATTACTAGCTTCCTTCAAAGCCCAGCTCTTGTCTCACCTTCCAAATTCAACTGATTCTGGTACCCACAGTTTTTAATGCTTGTTCACCGTGTGAAAACTACTCATTTGCTTTGTATGCATTTTGCATATACTTTTTCTGGATGTGTATTATTTTCCCAACAGAATATAAAAACTTCAGGGGCAGCAACTTGTTTCATTTTTGTCTTTGTGCCCCTTCAGTGGTTAGCACAAAACCCAGCACATTGTATGTGATTAAATCAAATGAATGAATGAATGAATGATTTGAAAATTTGTCCTATAAGAAAATTTTTAGACTTGAATTCTTTCATCCCAGAGGTCAGAACTAGAGTGGTAGACAATTGTACAAAGGCAGATTTGGCTTCAGTGTTTGTGAAAACATCCAAAAAATTAGAACTATCCAGGAAGAGAGTAAACTCTCTCTACTAGGTTCCTTTGACCCGCAGTCTTCAAGTACAATCTGTGGTCACTTGTTTGGAATATTGTAACAGCAATTCCTGTTTAAGCCAGTTTAGACTGGATGACCTCTGAGCTCCTTTCCAACAAATTCTCTGTTTCTTCATTTCCACTCCAACCCTCTACTTCAAACCCTCATAATCTCTTGTCTTAACTAATCTAATAAACCTGTCGCTGGTCTTCCCATCTCTAACCTTTCTCCTGAATCCTCCCTCATACATGCTATTTATCTGCCTAAATTATGGTTCTGATCTCAGGCTCTGACACCTGCCATAGTTCCCTATAGTCTGTTGATGAAATTCTAGCATCCTTTCCCTAGCATTTAAAGATCTCTACAATTTGGGTTCTTTTTAGCCTTATCTACGAATATATTATCTATTTACTCCACATTTGAATCAAATTGTTCTTTTTGCCATTCTCAATGATTTTGCTCAAACTGCTTCCTGAGCGTGTCATTTCCCCACCGTCCCAATTCTACACGTCAAACCTTTCCTTCAAGGCCAAGTTCAATTACCATCTCGTTGGAGAGATCTCCCCTGGTCCCCTCCCCTTCCTCTGGATTCCCAAAGCATTTTCCAGCTCCCTTATTATCTTTTCTCTTTGTAATTTGTATTCTATTAATTTATTTATCTTTCTTATCTCCCTTACTAAACTGTAAACTCCATGAGGGCTGGAAGAGTGACTCATAATTTTAAAATAATTTTAAATTATCATTTTAATTATAAATCATTAATTAATAAAGTAAATTATTAAATTTTAATTTAATCATTAAACTTACCATTTAAAATAACTTATTAAGCACTTATCACGTTCCACTGTGCTAAGATGTGGGGGTACAAAGAACAACAAAAAAATCCACACTCCCTGTCCTAAAGGAACTCCTAGTCTAAGAGAGGAGACAACAAGCCACCATCTGTGTATGAACAAGATAACATATTGGATAAATTGGAGGCCACCAAAAAAAGGAAGACATGACCATTAAGGTAGCTAGGGAAAGGCTTCCTGCAGAAGGTGGGATGTTAGCTATGGCTTGGAGGAAACCAGGATGGAAGTGAGGAAAGAGAGTATTCCAGATGACTGGGAACATAGCCCTCGACAGAAATGGGGAAGCTCAGGGAGAGGCAGGGTGAGCAGTGGAAGAAAAGGAGAGTTCCATTTGGGTGGCTGAATTTCAGATGCCCTCAGGACATCTAGGAGGAGACAGCCAATGGGCAGATGATAGTTATCAAGAGCAAGATTAGGGCTAGATATATACATTTTGGAGTTTTCTGGCTATATTCTTTTCATGTCCAAGAATGCATTTTATTTCACATGTTAGTCCATTATCTCTCTGTCATGAGGTGGGCAGCATTCTTTTTTATCAGTCATAGCATGATCTGTTCATTGCCTGTATATACCTTCTTCGTACATCGTGACTCAGATGGTTTTTGCCCCATTACGCTGTGAGTTTTTTGAGAGCAAGGACTGTCTTTTGCTTCTTTTTTCTTTTTCTATCCTTTGCATTCAGCCCATTGCCCGGCACATAGTGGATGCTTAATTATTGGCTGACTCTTCACTGGAATCCTAGTTGCTCATTTAGTTCAGTCAGTTCTCAAGGAAAGGCTTCCTATAAAAGGTGGGATTTTAGCTGGGACTCAAAGGAAGCCAGGAATCAGAGATAAGGAGAGAGAGAATTCCAGGTATGAGGGACAGACAGTTAGAATGCACAGTTGGAGGATGGAATGTTTTGTTCCAGGAGTAACAAGGAAGCCAGTAGGACTAGATCTTAGAGTTTATGAAGGAGAGTAAGATGAATAAGAATGGAAAGGTAAGGGGAGCTGGGTGGCATAAAGCATTGGCCCTGGAGTCAAGCCAAGTCATTCCAGCCTCAGACACTTAACACTTACTAGCTGTGTGACCTTGGGCAAGTCACTTAACCCCAATTACCCTGCCTTCTTCCCCTCCAAAAAATAAAAGGCAAAAAAAAAACAAAAAACAGAAAGGTAGAATGAGGCCAGGTTATGAGGACCTTTGAATGTCAGAGGGTTTTATATTTGATCCTGGAAATGATAGGAAAACACTGGAGTTTACTGAACAGGGGTTTGTTTTGTCAAGGAGAAGGGCCACCCTTCAGATGGGCAGGGTAAAGGAAGAGTTAGAGGTAGAAATGAGTAAAGGGGAAGGCAGTTGTCAGAGGTGGTTCTAATAGGTCTTAGTTCAGGTTTAACGTTCAGAGAAAATGAAGTACTTGAAAGGCATCGAACAGACAACAAAAAGAGGCTAATTTTGCCTCAGTAGTAAGGATATAAAATCAGGATTGGTCTCTGGACATGGCCCCCCTCATTTCCTTATGGTCACCAGGAAGGATGTGGTCCATTGTAACTCGACTGCTCTTCAGAAATTCACCAAATTGGAGAAGCCCAATTGCCCATGACAGAGATATTTTTTTCTTCCTTCAAGTGACCAGGAGGTTGTATCTGGGAAGCCAGGGGACACTATATCCCAGGGGACAGATTTATCTCCTTTTAGGGAAAGCTAATTCCATTGAAGGAGGTAACATGAAGGGCCCCAGCCCAGTCCATGTTCTTGGTAGAGGAAAGAAACTGTGTCATAAAAATTCTAGTAAATGTTAATCCTACAACAGTGGATAGTGGGAGTCATCTAAGGCTGAGGGTTGGCAAGATAAGATCAACAATAGAATAAAGGAGTAAGGCATTCAGGAGAAGAACACAGTATAGAGGCAAACTGTTTCACTGAGAGGTGAAGATGGGGAAGGGAGGAGAGTATAGCCAGTCCAGGGGTGTTGGTCTGGGAAAGAACTAAGGGTTCAAGGGATTGAAGGTCATGGTGAGGACAAAAAACAGGGTTTGGGGTTACAAACTAGAGGGAGAGGTGAAACGACAATGGACTGTGATCAGACAAGTGAATTTTATATTCACAAACACAAAAATGGTACATTTGTGGGTGATGGCAAGAACAATGATATATGACCATCTCCATGTTTAGCTGGGGTAGGGTAGAAATCATGTAAAATGAAGTTGAAGAAGTGGGAGGCTAGAATGTTTGAGCAAGTATGAATATTTGTGATGAAATCCCCTAGTAGGAGTGTAAAGACAGGGAAGAGGACAAAAAAAAATTGTGAGCCAGGCCTTAAATTCATTGAAGAAGGAAGGGGAGTGTCCTGGCAGTCCGTGGACAACAGCTACCAGAATTTTGATTGAGTGCCAGATATGGATTAAGCGAACCACAAAGGAGGTAAAGTTACTGGGGGAATGCAGAGGAAAAGGCTGGACATAGCAATGGGAGGCAAGGAGTATTCCAATTTCCCTACCTCAAATAGTGAGTTGGGGAGAATTAATGAAAGTGTACCCAGGGTTACAAAGCAGGCATTCCAGAGGACACAGTGGGTAGCTTTTAAGTGAGACAAGGGGAAGGGTTGGGTTCAGAAGGAGGAGAATAGGAAAGAAGGATGAGGGTGGAAGGTAGGAATCTGAATTCAAACAGAGTTTGAATAATGATAGCCAGTGGCTAATAATCTTGTATTTTCCAAGATTCTTTTGAGATTCTAGCTGTGTTGGAAGGTGTTTAATAAGTGAATAAGTGGGAAGGAAGGAAAGAAGGAAGGAAGGAAAGAAGGAAGGAAGGAAGGAAGGAAGGAAGGAAGGAAGGAAGGAAGGAAAGAAGGGAGGAAGGGAGGAAGGAAGGAAGGAAGAAAGGGAGGAAGGAAGGAAGGGAAGGAGGGAGGAAAGAAGGAAGGAAGGAAGGGAAGGAGGGAGGAAAGAAGGAAGGAAGGAAGGAAGGGAGGAAGGAAGGAAGGAAGAAAGGGAGGAAGGAAGGGAGGAAGGAAGGAAGGAAGGAAGGGAAGGAGGGAGGAAAGAAGGAAGGAAGGAAAGAAGGAAGGAAGGAAGGAAAGAAGAGAGGAAGGGAGGAAGGAAGGAAGGAAGGAAGAAAGGAAGGAAGGAAGGAAGGAAAGAAGGGAGGAAGGGAAGAAGGGAGGAAGGGAGGAAGGGAGGAAGGGAGGAAGGGAGGAAGGGAGGAAGGGAGGAAGGAAGGAAGTCTTACTGTCCTGAGGGTCCTAGATCCATTGAACTTCGATGTAGAGGTATGGAGGGCTGTTCAGCATACTATAGATTCCTCGGAATCATAGGTTTTATCTACATCCTGATGGAAAGTTGAATACATCATCCAGATATTTCAAAATATCAGAAGCCCAAGTGTAGTGCTCCAGGAGACACTTAGTCGGTTGGTCCACTTCTCCTCCTGCCGAATCCTAAATCTCTTCACTATCCCTATCTTCTGCTCCTTTTCCCCTATCAATATCCCCTCAACTTACTCTCCTGAGGTATTTTCTGTGCTGCCTCAATCTTGGCTTGCCTCTCTGTTCTTTTCCCCTCCTATCCCTGTTTATTTCTTCCTCTTTCTGTTTTTGTTTTGTCTTGTTTTGCCAATCCTTTGCCAAGGATCACGCTCATCTTCCACTCTTGTTCTCTCTTTGATCAGATACAACCTTGCTCCTTCTCCCTCTACCAGCAAGCTTTAGGAAATGTGCTTTTGTTCAGCCACTTCAGTCAAGTCCAATTCTTTGTGATCCCATTTGGATTTTTGGTTGGTTTTTTTTTTTCTATTTTATTTTGGTCTTTTTGGAGGGGGGAAAGGCAGGGCAATTGGGGTTAAGTGACTTGCCCAAGGTCACACAGCTAGTAAGTGTTAAATGTCTGGGACCAGATTTGAACTCAGGTCCTCCTGACTCCAGAACCAGCGCTCTATTCACTGTGCCACCTAGCTGCCCCTGTTGTTGTTTTCAAAGAAAATGGAGTGGTTTGCCATTTCCTTCTCCAACTTATTTTACAGATAAGGAATTAAGGGTTAAGTGACTTGCCCAGGCTCACACATGCTAGTAAGTGTCGGAAGCTGGATTTGAACTCAGATCTTCATGATACTAGGCCTGGCTCTCTATCCACTGGAAAGTCAGTCTAAACATTGGTTGCTATTCACAACAGAAATCACATAAGAAGCCTCTAAGACAGACACAAGTCTAAGTAAGAAGGATCTCCTGCTTTCTGTCACCTCCCTCATTTTCCTATCCCTTAAATTCCCCTGACTCTCCTCCTTCCTGATTGCCTGCTTGGGACTCTGCAGCATGCTTTGGCATGGGGGTACTCCAGCTTCTTATCTGCCCGACCTCCTCTGTCTCATTTCTGATGAGTTCAGCACAGCCTTGGCCTGACCTGCAGGTCACGTGTGCCTTTGGGCTTCCTACAGCAGGCTTGTGACTGGCCCACCACGTAGTCTTATCACACTCCCTAAGTCTCCTGGTCCCTCTCTGCACCTCTCAGTATTCTCTCTCACCACATCACACAGTCCACAGCGGTCTCCCTCCACTTTGTCAGTGCTTCCTGTTCTTGACTTTGGCTCTTTTTCCTCGCTGCCCCCACAGGCCTGAGGTAACCCCTCCCCATTCCCTTCTTCTAGCCTCGACAGGCTTTCCCTCCCCTAGTCCCTCCTTAATTTCCCTCATTAAGAGCTTCCCCCTCTCCCAGCTTGCTGACACTAACCTTTTCCCTCACCCTATTTGCCACTAGCTTTGTCCCCCGCTACCATTTGGACTGCCCGTGTCCAAATGAGATGGCAAACTCCTTGGGGCCGACAGAGATCTTATCAGCTCATGATTTTGCTCAGAGCTGTGGGTGTCACCCCCACATGTCGTGGCTGCTGTCAATCAGGAGAGGGATGGGCAGCCGACATAAGAATGCACAGCTGTAAAGAGCCTTCATCTCAGGGAGAAACATTATGTAAATGCCCGTCCAAATTAGGAGCAGCCCTCCGGCTCCTGGCAAGCTGCCAGCTCAGGTCCCTTGGCAGGGCAGAAGCTAGGATTCCTCTCTGCGCTTGTGTCAGAGCTCACCAGGAGACTCATTTCTCTAACCTAAAAACCCATCCCCTTTCATTCTCAATGTCCTCTGGGCAATGAATGGCTGGGTGAACTGAGAGGCCTCTGGGTGTGAAACATTCCACAGTGGGGGGAATCGTGATGTATTTGCAACACACACACACACACACACACACACACACACATACTGCTCGTGCTCATCTCTGTGCCTTCATTCGGGCTGTGCTTTCTGGGAATGCCCTGCTCTCATCTGTCTACCTCACCAAATCCTGCCTGTCCTTCAAGGCCCAGATCTTGTCTCACTCACATCTTCCATAAAGCCTGCCTGCCTTGACAAATGCCAGCCCATCATGATTGTTCTCATCTCAATCAGGCAGTCTCAGTTAGGAACACACTTAATATATTTTTTAAGTCTCCATGATGCCAGGCATAGTCCTGGGAGGTAGAGAAATGCAATAAATTTAAGTTATAGGTACCTTCATACATTATCTCATTCAGTCCTCACAACAATACTCTGCAGAAGATAGAGAAGGTATTTTTCTCTTCGTTTTACAGGTAACTTCTTCCTGTCTCACCGTCCTTAAGTCCTCTTCTTAGGACCAAAGATTTAGAGCCAATCCACTTGCATATTGAGATGGATAGGTGGCCCAGAGGATGTTGTGGGGAAGTCAGGAAGCCCTGAGTTCAAATCCCATCTCAGACACTCACTATCTGTATAACCCTTGGCAAGTCACATAAGCTCTGTTTGCCTCAGTTTCCTCAAATAGTAAAATGATAATAATAGTAGCACCTATCGCCCAAGGTTGTTTTGAGGATCAAATGAGGACCTCAAATGAGATATTTATAAAGTCCTTAGCAGTGCTAGGCACCTAGTGGGGACCTAATAAGTGTTTATTTACTTCCCTTCATTTTCTAGATGAAAAAACTAAAACCAAGAAAAATTAAACGACCTGATCTTCTTAGCACAGACTTCATCATCATCACCATCATCATCACCATCATGATCATCATCACCATCATCACCATCACCATCATCATCATCATCACCATCATCATCACCATCACCATCATCATCACCATCATCATCATCATCACCATCACCACCATCATCATCATCACCATCACCATCACCATCATCATCACCATCACCATCACCATCATCATCATCACCATCACCACCATCATCATCATCATCACCATCACCATCACCATCACCATCATCACCATCACCATCACCATCACCATCATCACCATCACCATCACTATCACCATCATCGAGGGACTTATCTCCCCAATAATCCAACTCATTTATCTCTCTTTTCTTGCCATAGCTCAAACCTACTTTTTCTTTTTCTTTTTGCTATTTACCCAGGCTACCAATTCTTATTCTCAGCTCCAAAGGAGACAGACAGAGAGACAAAGGGAGAGAGAAGGGGGGGGGGGGGAGAGACAGAGACAGAGAGACACACAGAAACAGAGGGACAAAGAAACAGAGAGACACACAGAGACAGAGGGAGAAAGAAAGGGAGAGAAAGAAACAGAGAGACACAGAGAGACAGAGGGAGAAAGAAGCGGGGAGAGAGAGACAGAGACAGAGAGACACAGAGAGACAGAGAGAGAAAGAAAGGAAGAGAAAGAAACAGAGAGACAGAGACAGAGACACAGAGAGACAGAGGGAGAAAAAGGAAGAGAAAGAAACAGAAAGACAAAGACAGAAAGACACAGAGAGACAGAGGGAGAAAGAAGGGGGGAGAGAGAGACAGAGAGAGACAGAGACAGAGAGAGAGAATCGTGGGTCAGTGAGCAAACTGGCCCTTCTGGCTATCACACGAAAGCAGCTGGGAGGAGTGCCAATTGTCAGCTGGAAGGATGAGGAATTTCACTGACTCTAGACAAGCTGCTTCACCACACAGGAGGAGGTGCTGCCTCCAGCCGAGATACCACAGCCAGTGCCTGGCTTGACCAACCACAATGGGACTGGCAAAGAGAGCATGAACAATGAAGAGACAAGGGGAATGAGGCCAAGTAGAAGAAAATTCTGTTGGAAGAAGTGGCATAGGCGCAAAAGCCCCTTGGCTTTTCTAGGCATAGCCTAGAATTCTTCTCTGTGTCTTTATCACAAGGAAGACTAATATCTCCAGCATTACTAAGTCATTGATTTTCATTCTTAGCCATTCCCCTAGATACAAATCTATATGTGGCATAATGGAAAAAGTAATTGATTTGGAGTCGGAAGACATGAGTTTGAATCCTGGCTCTGCTGTTTACCCTTTGTATGACATTGAGCAGCTAGGTGGTTCAGTGGATAGAATATCACCCTGGAAGTCAGGCAGACCTGAATTCAAATCCAGCCTCTGTCCCTTACTAGCTGTGTGACCCCGGGCAAGTCACCTAACCTCAGTTAAGTGCCTCCGTTTCCTCATCTGTAAAATGAGTTGGAGAAGGAAATGACTAATCACTCCAGTATCTTTGCCAAGAAAACCCCAAATGGGGTCATAGAGAGTCAGACACAGCTGAAATGATTGCGTGACACTGGATAAGTTATTTTAATTCTCTGGCCCTCAGCTTTCTGATCTGTAGGATGAGGAGGTTTGAATAGGGTCTATGAGACTGTCCTCCTCTAAATCTTATGATCCTTCTATATTTATAAAACTCATCTTTTTCCTAGGAGAAAAAGTAGTAATCAACAGAACCTTGGGGGAATAGATACACGGCATGAAATTGGAACAAATGAAAGATGGCCAGGGTTCAAATCCTGCCTTACTAACCATGTAACTTTAGGTAAGTTACAACCTCTCTGAGCCCATTTCCTAAATCTGAAATGGGGAACTACTTTCCTAGAACCCATGCTTCAGAGCCCCAAGTTCTAGATTTACAAAGAATGGACTCAGTCTTGGAAGCTGACCTAAAACATCAAAAACTCTTTGTTTCATTATGTCCTTGCCCAGAATTCGCTATGGAAAACATCAGAACATAGCTCATGTTTAGGCTCTCACAGATGTAAAAGAGTCTCAAGATCCTGTCTAAGTCAAGGTACAGGACAATCTTTATTCTACCTCATAGAAATATAGAAAACACAAGAAGTACCCACAGCAGGCAACAAAAAATCAGTACGGTTCTCCTCCCTCTCTAGTGGGTTACATCTTCCTGCCCCAGGATCCTAAAGTCTCAATTGTTGTTCAGTCATGTCAGACTCTTCATGACCCCAAATGGGGTTTTCTTGGCAAAGATACTGGAGTGATTAGTCATTTCCTTCTCCAGCTCATTTTACAGGTGAGGAAACTGAGACAAACAAGGTTAAGTGACTTGACCCGGGCCACACAACTAGCAAGTATCTGATGCTGGAGTTGACCTTGGGAAGATGAGTCTTCCTGACTTCAGGCCCAGCACTCTATCCACTACTCCACCTAGCTGCTCTGAAAGTCTCATAGTATCACCCTATTATGATTTGGAGTCTTCTTAGCACAGAAAAAAAAGCTTGTGGTTGTAGCTCCTTTCCCACTGAACCCTCACAGTCTGAATAACTCATAGTAATAGTAAAGCACAAAGTCCAGGTCACTTATACCCCCATAACACGGCCCTAGGAGGCAGTTAGGGGGCTCAGTGGCTAGAGTACTAGGTCTGCAGTCAGAAAGTTTAAATTGGGGCTCGGGAATTTACCAGGCAGGTCACTTAATCTCTGTTTGCCTTAATCCGCTGGAAAAAAAAATGGCAAACCACTCTAGCATTTTTGCCAAGAAAACAAAGAATCGGACATAACCGGACAACGTGACCATATTCCCTTGCTGATCCTCCCACTTCACAGGGAGAAAGTGCACAACATTCTTCTCTCCAAGGTAGCACCATTCAGGAACTTAAGAAATCCCCCTTTTCTGATCAAAAGCTGACTACTAGATCTCACAAACATGAGATTACTAAAGAGGCATCCTTCAAGACTGGTGCTACCCAGGAAATCTCTTGATTTATATCCGGAGGGCTGAGATTCAAGAAGGCTTAATACCCCTGGAGGAAGCTGAGGTTTGGATACTCCTGCCTTTTGGATCAAGTGATTTCCTTCTCCACATGGTTGAGAGGTTGTGCCACTGCCTCACCAAGGCTGTGGCCAAGAACTCTGTTCTTGGGCCTGAGCCTAGGAGGAATTCGTATAACATCCAAGTGCCTTGCCCTAAGGTAGTCATTAATAGCTCCCATATCTACCATTCTCTCATGATCTTGTAAGACAGCAGTTTTCAACCGGTGGGTCATGACCCCTTGGGGGCGGGGTCAAACAACCTTTTCACAGGGGTCGCCTAAGACCATCAGAAAACATGTATTTCCGATGGTCTTAGGAACCGAGACACCATTCCTCTATCCATCTCCAGGCAGGTCCACCCACATGCAGATACACCCACATACGAATATTAAAGGGTCGCGGCATTAGGAAGGTTGAGAACCACTGTTGTAAGATGAAATAGAAATATGAAAATGAAATAGTGAAATATTTGAAATAAATAAATAAATGAAAAAAATAAATAAAGATTTGAAATAATGAAAAGGAAATAAAAGGAAAAGGGTCTAGACTATATAAATAATCCCACCTTTTTTTTTTTAGTAGGCCCAGCCTAAAAGGTGTCTCCTTTGACAGAGCCCATGTCTCAGGAGAACAGGCCAATCAGCTCATTTTAGGAGCAGCCCTAATCATTATGACTTAATAAAGAAATTTCCTTAGCCTTCTAAATAACTAGCCAGTGGTCTATTCACACAGTACATAAAAAAGGCGCTCTCCAAAATCCCAACAAAGGCTACAACAGCATCAATAGAAAACTATTCCCTTACAAACCTCAAAGAGTGGTTGAGAACAAATTGCTTTTTGTAAATGATTAAGTAACATATGAATGTGAATTACCATTATTATTATCATAGACTAATGTCCCAGGGATCAACTCACCTTCCTGGGCCACGTTTTTTCATTTTAGAGCAGAGGGCCCATGGGCAGATTTCAGGGAGTCTATGAACTGAAAATTTTTTGAAATTACATTTTTTATTTCTTTATATGACTGCAAATACATGAATAAATATTTACTATTATATGTAACATAATTTATATAAAATATTTCTATAAATGTGTATACTTATGAATTTATGTTTATAAATATATTATCAAATATCTATTTCATTAGTCTGTTTCCTTTGTGTTATATTTTATGCATTTAAAATAATTATTCTTTTTTTATTTATATGCATTATTTATGCATATACAATCATTAAAAGGATTCAATAACTTTACCAGACTGCCAAAAAAAAGTCCATCACACACACACACACACACACACACACACATAAGGTTAAGAATCTTTGCCTTAGAAATTGTCTTATCTAATTTCCTTATTTTTAAAGAAAGGAAATGGAAGAAGCAGAGTGAAGTAAGCAGAACCAAGAAAACAATATATACCATAACTACAAGGTAAATGGACACAACCACCAAACACCAAAAAATCAAAAGTAAATGTGACAAAATTATAAAGAGCGAGCTTGATCTGAAAGAAGAAATACGGAAGGACATTCCCAACCCACCCCTTCTTGGAGTTGGGAACTCCACAGGTATTACACACTGTACATGTTTTTGAATTTTTTCAATGTATCCATCAGTGGTTCCAGATTTTTTTCTTAAAAAAAAAAATACTATTTATTCTATGGGATAGCTCTCTGGGAAGGGGACAGGAAGGATACTGGGTATCACTGTGATGATGTAAGAAACAGAAGACATCAACAAAATCTTATTTTAAAAAATTGAGTTAATGGAGTCTTGGGCTCCATTTAGAGTCTTACTTATATTTTCATTCTTAAGTAGCTTAACCTCCTCTCTTTACAAGCCCCCATTTCCAAGGGTTGGGTGAGTAGTACTCTGGGTAGTCTGGGTAGTCAGGTCAAATACAAGAGGAATGCTAAGAAAAAACTAGAGTTCCTCTAGCATAACTCCCCTGTATTACAGATGAGGAAACAAGCCCAGAAAGATGAAGAAGCTACCTAGTCAGTAAGTCACAAACTAATTAGTTGGTCATTTCAAAGATCATTGAGTTGAACCCAAACTTGAACAAGAAGCCCCTGTATAACACCTTTATAAAGCAGTCATTTGTCTGAAGAAACAAAATGATGAGCAACATGCTGACCCCAACCCAAGAAAGAACATTTAACTTTTGGACAACTCTAGTGGTTAGGAAGTTTTGCCTTACAAGGATCCATAATCTCCCTGGGTCTAAGCAAAAGCAAATCAAACCCTTCTTTCATAAGATAGGCTTTTTCATATTTAAGGAACGCTATCAGATCACCTTCACCCAAGTCTTCTCCAAGTTAAATAAGCATCCCCATTTTTTTCAGTCAGTCCTTTAAAAATCCACCAGGCGTCACTGGCTAACAGGAGAGGCTAAGCTGTCAATCTTCCCTGGATCTTGGGGCTAACTGGATGCCCAAGGAACTACCAGCCTCCCCTTAGGTCATGGAACCTCCCTATCAACCCATTCCCCCATCTGTGGTATAACTTTCCGTTCAATCCCCGTAGACCCTCTGGTTTCTGGGGAAAAGGAATAGAATGGAACAAAAAGCAATTACTGGGTATCAAGATAAGCAATTCAGATACAACTAGAAAACTGGAGTAGCCCCTGGACTCAGGGAGCTTTTGTTCTAATTAAGAAAAGCAAATGATAAAAGAGAACTCAGTTTCATGACAGATGGAAAGGCCACGTGGTGCTTAAGGTTTGGCAGGCAAATCAGCAGGGCAGATGATAAGGAACCATGGACCTTGTTTGGATATGGAAATACAGATGGTCCTTAACCAATGACTGTTGGGAAAGAGGTTGGGAAAGAGGGTCCGAGTAGAGTGGGACTCTGGGCTTCCTCTGATCAAATTGGGGATAGGGGTTCAGCCAAGAGGGAAAGTCTAGTACCTGATGTGAGCTAAGAGCAATAAAAGTAAAAGTCTCTTCAAGGCCTACTCCTGGTGGTTGAAAAGTCAGGGAGCAGGACTCTTCTAATGCAAATGATTGGTGGTGCTGAATTACGAGGGGCTACCTATAGGCCTCTTGGACTGAAGAAGGAAAGATGCCTGGCTCCCTGTTATAGTGACTAGCAGTCCTGATGCATGAAAGGAGAAATGAAGGCTGGCTTAATGCCTTGCTGGCTCCCATGATTTTCATGGGTTATTGTGGCCTTAGGTTTGTTGGGGCATTTTTTTCTCAGGCTCATAAATATCCATTGTAGACCTCTCTACTTTCTCCCAGTCTCTATTCCCCAGATCCAGATCTCACATCATTGTCTCTCTCCATAAAGGAGCATCCATTCCCTCCTCTCCCTTATCTTGCTTCTAACGAGTAAATCACAAGAAGCAGTCTATGTTTTTCTTGGACAACATTTTTTATCACATTTTAAGATCTTAGGAACAAATGTAAACATGTAAGAGAAAAGTCTAATGTTCCCAAGTCCCAAACTATCCCATTTAAACAGCCAAAATGGGGGAGAAATTAATATATATCAGAGAGACTTGCTTTTCCTGGGAGTAATGAAAGCAGAAAGAAGGGAGGGGAGGGAAGAATATGCACTATCCTCACCCCAGTTCACTCTGGGTCAACGACACAAAGGTCTATGTGTCTATGACACTTCTTTAGTCTCACTTCTCAGTGAACAGTGTCTGAAAGTGATCTGCTCTATCTCTCCTCTAACTCAGAAGGCATCTCCTGCCCCACCTCCCATTGCACGACCCTGCTATTAATGGCTCCTGATTCTGCCTCCTCTCCTTACAAGACCCCATTTCCAAGGATAGGCTGAGAAATACACTGGCCAGTCTTCCTCCAAGTCAAATCTAAGGGGCTAGAGCTCAGGGGAAGCTAAGGAAAAGCCCCCACCAGCACACAGGCCCCTTCTTCTCCTCAGGAGCCAAACCTTTACAGTTAGAGCCTCCAAATTCTGGTTATGCTTCTATTGCATATTTTACTAGGTTCTCACCATCCCTAGTGCCTTCTTCCACCATAGGCAGAACTTAAGCCAGGTCTTCTGACTCGAAATCTTCTAACTTCCCTACTGTCTGCACTCTGAAATGGAGATTAAAAAGGCCAGTCTTTGGAAAAATTATGGAACAACAAAAACTTGCTTTAGAACCTCCCCTTTCTTCTTATGCCCTCCTACCTTGTCCCATATGCCATCTTCTCTGAACTTGTGTACTAATTTGTAGTTTATAATGTTAGTCTGATCAGGGTTGTTTGCATTTTAAAAGAGGAACTAATGAGAGGGTCACATTATATACAATGGAAATAGGAATATGGATATAGGAACTTCTCAGCTTTCATCACATAAATCAGTGAGTCAATAAACATTTATTAATCACTTACTCTGGGCCAAGTACCATGCTAAGTAAATTGGTAAACTGGGAATACAAAAAGAGTTGGGGAAAAAGCAGTGCCTGCTCTCCAGGAGCTTACAATCTAATGAAGGAGACGACAAACATGTATAAACAAGCTACATTCAGGATATATATGGCATTACTAACAGAGGGAAGACACTAGAATTGAGAGGTTGTAGAAGATGAGATTTTATTTGGGATTTAAAGGAAGTCAGGGGAAGGTAGTTGGCAGAGATGAGGAGGGAGAGAACAGTCCAGGCATGGGGGACAGCCAGAGAAAATGGAGCCGAGAGATGGAGTGTCTTGCTGGTAGAACAGCAAGGTGGCCAGTGTCACTGAACTGAAAAGTACCTGGCAGTGAGTAAGACTGGAAATGTAAGAACAGGGCTAGGTTATAAAGGGCTTTGAATTCCAAATAGAGGGTTTTGTATTTGATTCTGGAGGGCATTGGAGTTTATTGAGTAAGGGCCATAATGTTACTGGATCTGGTAGGCTAAATCCCACCCAAGCATGCCCTGCATTTCTTGAGGGTGAATAAAATAAGGGAGATTGTTTCAGGATGGTAAGAGAAGGCTACAGAATTGTTTCAATGACAAAATTTCACTTGGAGGGCTGACTTTTAAACTTATATGATTATCCATGACATATTTTCTGTTTTCTATGAATATTGATAAATATGTTAAGACTATCTGTCACCTTCTAAAATATCCTCCATTTTCCCAATTGATAAATGGCCAAAGGATATGAACAGGCAGTTTCAGAAGAAGAAATCAAAGCTATGTATAGTCAAATGAAAAATGCTCTAAATCATTTTTTATTTGAGAAATGCAAAATAAAACAACCTTGAGGTATTATCTCATGCCTAATCAGACTAAAATGATAGAAGGGGGGAAAAGACAAATGTTAGGGAAGATATGGAAAAATTGGGACACTAAAAAATACACCATCGGTAGAATTTTGAAATAATCCAACCATTTTGGAGAACAGTTTGAAACTACGCCCAAAGAGTTATAAAACTTTGTATGCTCTTTGACCGAGCAATACCTCTATTAAGTCTGTTTCCCAAGGTGATCCATCAGTGAAAAGGGAAAAGAACCTACATATTCTTCAGTATTTATAGAGGTTCTCTTTGTGGTAGCAAAGAATTGGAAAATGAACGGATGCCCATCAACTGGGGAATAAGTGAATAAGTTATAAAATTGTAACGGAATATTACTATGGTATAAGAAATGGTGAGCAGAGGTTGATTTTAGGAAAACATGGAAAGACTTGCATGAAATAACACAGAGTGAAATGAGCAGAACCGAGAGAATGTTGTATACAGTAACAATAATACTGTTAGAATGGCTAAGCTATTCTGAGTAATATGAACATTCCACTTAATGAAGATGCTATCCACCTTCAGAGAAAGAACTGATATATGGAAATATGTATTGCATGATTTCACACATCTGTCTCTATCAAAGATTGGCCTTCTCTAATGTAGTGTTGGGAGGGAGAGAGACAACTTAAAACTCAAAATGTCAACCAAAAATAAATCAAATAAATATAAAAATTTTAAAATAAATAAAAATAAAATATCACCTTTCCAACACAGAACATTTAGATGGGTATTGGAAACTGAAGGGCTAATATATTGTCAAGTTGTAATTTTTTTTTGTTTCTTGCCAATTGGCAGCCCTGCTGGATACTTTGCTGACTTCTTTTTATCAAGAGTTCACAACATATTCCTTGTTTGTATTTAAGTACTTCCCCCATGATCTCCAAAAACTTGGCATTTTCTCCTTGTTCCTAGAATCCAATGTTTCTAGCACAGCATTAGGCACACTAGAGATGCTGGGTAAGTATTGAGTTTTTTTTTCTTTTAAGTCTCAGAACCCTTGGGGTAAGGGGCAGGTCCAGGCTTGAAACCCTGAAATCCTTCCTTTCATTTCTGAAAACCCTGAACCCCCTCATGCAGCTAAAAATAGTGTTCAAGAAAAGCCATCAGAGGAAAAAGGGTGCCAAGAACTATTAAAAAGTCATGGGAATCAAACCCACAAGAAAGTAAATTTAAGTGGCAAAACTATGTATTCCAGACAGAGCTGTAAACAGTACAAAGCAATAAGAGTTTTGCCCTCCAGGACACTTTCATCCTAGGGAGGGAACAGAATTCCTCTTCAACAGGATCTGGGGGAGGGGACACACTTCCTCTGTTTCATTCTTACCGATTAGAAGAGCAGCACACTCCCTCTATATTTCATTGTCTCATTGGAAGGAAGCATATCCTCCACATGCTAACACCTCGGGAAGAGGAAGCATTCCCCCTTGTCTGTGTTAGGGTCACCCTCCCCTTACCTTCACACCCTTCTCTTGGGTACACCTTTCCCCATCAGCTCAGCTGACCCTGATCACAGCAGACTACCCATGAACCAACTGGTCTGGGAACCCATAACACGTGGAATGTTCAGGGTCAGTGTGATGGTCCTGAATACATCAGCTTTGGGGTACCCTGGAATTTTCCCCGGATGTTGTAATTTCCAGATGCTGCTCTGAAGCCAGTTTAAAAATATATCCACCCAATGAGCGAGAAGGTACATACGAGAGCTTTTGTTACAGTCTAGCCTATTCACTCCAGGAGTTTCCCACACTACCAACGAAAATGGATGATCCTTATTTGCACTAGCCATGGAAAACCTTTTATGTGTCCCCTTTTTTTTTTCTAATTTGGTGAAAAGGATCTGAACGTACGAAGATTTCATCAAAAATCTCGGGGAAGTGATAGATAGCTCCTATTTTGTTTAGCTCCCCTTTGGGTTGTTAGCCGAGCAGCAATTAAACTTGACAAAATAGTGATTAAAAAACAATGAGAAGCAAATGTACCAGTGCTCCAGCGTGCATCCAAACGATTCTGAAAATGATCTCTTAAGTGTTTGGAATAATCCGATTTACTTTCCTACCACAGGAATGAGTTTTCCAAAAACAGCTCTTAGAAAGGGCAATCAATCTGCCACAAACATTGCAGGGCCCCTGCTCCCTTGCAGTATTTCCTTCTAATGTATTCTCTCTCACTTCAGATTCACTGTAGTTCCCAGACCAGATTCATTAGGCAGGAGAACAAATGCTCCAAAGATGCCCAGGAATAAGTGTTTTCCTGCTATTTTTAATAATGCAGGAGAAAAAGCAGAACTTCTTAGCCATCCTTTGTCTTCCTGATTTCCAAAATACCAACTGCTGGTCCTCTACTCCTAAAAGGTCTTGGGAGGTTAGAACTATCTTAACCTGGGGTTGAAGTTGATCTGTAGTCAATAAAGAATGAGAAATGCTGCTAAATTAATTTTCAGTGCTCTGCTTGGTCCATCTCCTGAAAGCTTCTGTGTCATTGGTCATAAAGAAATTTCAGTGACACACTTACTAGCTATGTGACCTTGGTCAAGTCACTTAACCCCAATTGCCTTGCCAAAAAAAAAAAAGATATTCCATCCAAGAAAAGGGTGGATCGATACAATATCCAGCTGCTCCAAGTGGGAATTAAAGATTATAACTGAGAATCTTGTAGGGAGAGGATGTATCAGCACATTTACAGCTGTGGGATTTTTGTTTGTTAGTTTGTTTCAAATCTTGATACATCTGTTTTTGTTAAAGCTACTGCCATCTCTCTCTGTGTCTGTTTCAGTCTCTTTCTCTGTGTCTGTCCCTGTCTCTGTGTATCTCTCTGTCTTTCTGTCACTATCTTTCTCTGTCTCCCTTTTTTTTTTTTTTTTGCTTTTTGGAGGGCAATTGGGGTTAAGTGACTTGCCCAAGGTCACACAGCTAGTTTTTTTGTGTTACCTGTCTGAGGCTGAATTTGAACTCAGGTCCTCCTGACTCCAGGGCCGATGCTCTATTCACTGTGCCACCTTGTCGCCCCCACTCTGTCTCTATCTCTGTTCTGTCTCTGTGCATTTCTTCCCTGCCTCTCTCTGTCTGTCTCTATATTTCTGTCTCATACTCTCTCTCTGTTACTCTCTGTCTCTATCCCTGTCTCTTTTTGCATCTCTGCCTCTATCTCTCTCAACACAGAAGCAGGTTTTTTCTATTTCTAATTATAGATGCTATCTATGTCTCCTAGGTCGATAGGACAAAGCATCCTGCCTGTTTCCAGAAGTGCTTAGATCTTGCTCATGGTTGACATTTCCACCTTTTCTTGGGAAATTTGTTTTTGGTGTCTGAACCCACAAGTCTCAGCTATTTCTACCCCCACTTTCCTCACTCCCCCCCCATCCCCATCCCCATTTCTATAGCATCTTAAGGTTTACAAAGCTCTAGTCTCCTAACAACCCTATGAAGTAGGCAGTGCAGGTCTCATTCCCCCCATTTTACAAACGAAGAAGTAACCTCTGAGAGAGGAAGTGATTTGTCCATAGTGATCCAATATAAAGCATTTAGTATAAAAACAAGGACAGATTCAGGGGACCTTCTTTCCAAACCTCCTTGGCCTAAACTCTCAGTCAACATCCGGAAGACAGAAGCACTGAGTGACCTAAGGTGTACTGGACTTGCAGGCTAGAGATCCTAGGTTCTAATTCTAGCTCTGCCACTCACTAGCCGTGGGACCCTGGACACCACCTCAGTTCCTTCTTTTGAAAATTGGGTGTGGGGTGATACATCCTTCATGTCATTTAAGTTTCTTTTCAGCCCTTAAGAATGTATGTGGCTTCTAGACTTAGCTCTATGCTCTTGGCCAAGTCACTTTGGCCAAGGTGGCTGGACATGAAGTCAAGAAGACCTGAATTCGAATCCCACCTCAGCCACTAAGTACCTATGTGACCTGTACAAGCCTTTTAACCTCTCCAAACCTCAGTTTCCTCATCTATAACTGGGGGTAATAAAAATGCCTAATTCACAGAGTTGTTGTGAGGATCAAATGAGATAATGTATGTGAAATGCTATGCGAACTTTAAAAATGCTATATAAATAGGCAGCAGAGGAGGAGGAGGAGGAGGAGGAGGAGGAGGAGGAGCAGCAGCAGCAGCAGCAGCCCCAGCAGGAGGAGGAGGAACCTCTCTATCCCTGATGTGTAGAAAGTGTTTTGAAACAATAAAAGGGATAGGGACTGCTCCTATGAATTCACTGGTACAGAGAATTCCCACAATAGGAAACTTCCTTTGCCTATGCAAGTCTGCAGATTCTCTGCAAATGATACTTTGTTTCTTAAAGCTCTGAGATGTTAAGTGACTTGCCCAGGGTCCCATAACCAGAGAGCACTATAATAAGTGTGAGTTATTACATTATCATTTTTAGCAAGTGCCTAGATAAACAATCAAAGGAAGGCAAAGAAATGGAAGGAAAATGGAAGAAGAGACAGACGGGATCGCTGAAGGATAAAGGCTTTTGTCTTTTTTTGGGGCTTTTTTTTTTCCCCTCTAACCCTTTATTTGGCAGCTTGCGTTATCCCCAACCCTGTAAAAACGTGGAGTTTTGAAAGCAGTTGTGTGGCCTTCCACATCTGCAGGCCTTTCAAGCCAAGGTTTGCAACAGCTTCCAGCGAATTTCTGGGCTCGGGCTCCCACGGACACGGGGAGGTCAGAGCAGAGAATATAAAGCAAGCGATCATTTGAAAAACAGCCAGCGTGGTTAACGCTCCCGTTCCCACCAATCCTTGACTCTGTTCGTTTCCATGGAAACAGGCGCCAAAGTAGGAACCTGCTGCCGGGAGCTGAGGAGTTTGGAACCACTGTCAGGTTCAGCTGCTGGCTGCCAGCTGGGACCTGGAAGTGCCCTTTTCCAAAAACGCTCCTGCTGGTTCCAAGTCAAAAGGGTCTCCTGGTATCTGCTGTGCTCAGAGCCTGCATGGATGTGGAGATAGAAGGGAGGGGGAGAGGAGAGAAGAAAAGTAAAAATATTTACATTCAGCCCTTTGATGTTTGGGAGGGACTGTGTAAGAAGGGGAACCTGGATCTACTGTGGGCGAACTGCTTAAATTTCAAAACAGAAATATTTCCCATACATGTGAACACTCCAGTTAATTTCTCTTTCATTCTAAGGCATCAACAACAACTTGCACTGGGCCTTTGCACCAGATGGCTACATCTGGGGAAGAGAAGGCTTAAAGAATTTCTGTAAGGTTTATCCATTTTGTTTTCTCAGACACTTACTAGCTGTGGGGCCTTGGGTAAGTCACTTAACCCTGTTTGCCTCAGTTTTCTCTTCTGTAAAATGAGCTGGAGAAGGAAATGGTAAGTATCTTTGCCAAAAAAATCCCAAATGGGGTCAATAAAAGATAGATACAACTGAAAAATAACTGAACAGCATGTTTTCTTCCAATATAGTGTAAGCTCCTTGAGACCACAGGGTGTTTCCCTGTCTTTGTAACTCCAGTACCTTGCACATGTGAGTGAATGAATGAATGAATGAATGAATGAAAGAAACCACCTAGTTCAACCTTTCCTGTTTTTCCAAATAACTGAGATTCAGGGAGGGAAAGTCTGAAGGTCATACACAGAGCAGATGAGGTCTTTTGACTCCAGATCCAGAACTTTTCCCACAACACACTACCTCCCATGCCAGATGAGGCACCTTGCCCATCTGTTAATTTTCATCCATGCCTAAAGGCACTAAGAAGGGTTAGTTGATGCAGCCATCAAGCCATAAGTAACTTCTTAGTCATGAAGTGGTAAAGTGCTATTGCCAACCCCAAAGTACATGTGCACTGTGAGTCTTTTCTGTTGGAGGGGGCTAGATGGAACAGTGGGTAGAGCTCTGCATCTGGAGTCAGAAAAACTAATTCAAATCAACCTCAGAAACTCAATGACCAAATCATTTAACCACTTCTCAGTTTCCTCAGTTGTAAAATAGGAATAATTATAGCACTTAACTCCCAGGGTTGTTGTGAGGATCAAAGAAGATGTTTGTAAAGCACTTAGTACAGTATCTGGCACATAGTAGATATTTAATAAATATCCTCTTCTTCTTTTCTTCCTCCCTTCATCCATTCTTTCCTTCCTTTATTCCTTCCTTCCTTCATCCATTTCTTCCTTCCTTCCTTCCTCCCTCCCTCCCTTCCTTCCTTTCTCCCTCCCTTCCTTTCTTCCTTCCTTCCTTCCTTTCTCCCTTCCTTTCTTCCTTTCTTCCTTCCTTCCTTCCTCCCTCCCTCCCTTCCTTCTTTCCTTCCTTCATCCATTTCTTCCTTCCTTCCTTCCTTCCTCCATTCCTTCCTTCCTTCCCCCATTCCTTCCTTCCTTCCTTCCCTCATTCCTTCCTTCCACCATTCCTTCCTTTCTCCCTTCCTCCCTTCTTTCCTTCCTTTATTTTTGTGAATTCAGAGGTCATGTTCAAAGGGAGCAACTTGCTTTGGTGAGTATGTGTGTGTGTATGTTATTGTCATGTAAGTGTAATGTGTTATGTCAATATGATACTTTGTTCTTCTTGATTATAACTAAAAACAAAATATATTTGTGGCGCAAATTTCCACACTGTTAAATGAAACATATCAGCTAACAAATTTTCTATTTCTAAAGAATATTTTTGGAAGGGTAAGGATTTATGACTTCTTAGGTGTAAGGAACTCCCAGTGTGAAAACTCCCTCTACCAAACCACCTCACTCACCTCCAGGAAACCAAAAAACAATTTTTAAAAAGCCAACCAACTACAGAAAGGGTGTTATTACTCATTCTTCCCTAGAGGGACTATAGCTTCTCATGGTTATCTTAGGCTTTAACAGAGGGCCTTCCACTTCAAGCTGCCCTGCTAACTCAGATTCAAAGGACTTTGTTTACTTTGACATGGGAATGTCTTCACCCTGGAAGTTCATTCCTCCCTTGTACTACTTCTTACATCAGAAATACCCTCGACTCTGGTGTCTCTTCTTCTGATTGGCTGGTTCCACTTTCACAAGAAGGCCAATCATGTTTTCATCTTCTTTCAGGCTGCATTCCTCATTCATCTCTACCAAGCAAGCACCAACCAATACAAGAAGATGATAACTACACATCAGTGATTTGATCTTTTACTGGGCAGGGCTCCTTTGGCATCTAACCAAGTTCCATGGTTTATCCAAACAGTTCCTTCCCCAAAGTATCTGTCTTTTACCCACATGCCTCATACTCTCATTCTTTCCTTCTGCCCTCTTTCTCTGGTCATTCACCCTGACTTCCCACTCCAACCTTTCTATGTCAATGGGGAGTCCAGGTATAGAAACCAACATGGGTGTTATAAGCTGGTGAGGATAAGGCTAGGTTTTGTGCCAGAAGCCCTGCTGTTTTTATTTGCTATAAGATTGGGAAGAATACATTTGAAAGTGATTATTTCAGGGGGAGAGGGAGGAGAGAAGGGACAGGTGGGGCCTTTTAGGTAGAATAAAGAAGTGCCTTGAAATAGGAAATGGAAGGAAAGGGAAAAGATTCTCTTAACTGAATGATAGCCTCTCTCAAAAGAAGGTGAAGGCCAAAGTAAATCTGAGCAAGAAGAAATTCGCAGGCCTGACAAACATATTTACGGTTTCTTTGCTAGCACAGGCTTTATCAAAGGATACATAGAAGAGAAAAGGGACTTTTGTCATCTCTGGATGACCCTAAGATTCAGATTGAGGGTCTACATTGTCACCTTCCTCACCCCTCCCTGAGCCCACAAATGTCCCAACCACCAGGAACATTATGGTCTGTACCAGGATTTTGTTTTAACTAGATCTGAGCTTATGTTAGAGCTGAGGAACCTGCTCCCTTGGCATGGTTTGTGGTTTTAATAGGGTCTCTAGATGTAGGGTGTTTTCAGAGAAGACTAGTGCCTTTGGTGTGATGGCTGCCAAGCCCTTTTCAGGGCTGCTTTCCACCTCTGGCATCTACCTGATCCATCTCACTCTCACCTGTGGCTCTAAGAAGCTGTAGCAAGTGCAGTGACCATACCAGAGTGAACCATTTTGGCAGATGAGTTAAATAAGTTGGGGGCAAACCAAGGGGTCTCAAAGCTATTGGTGAGTTAGGGGGTTGTCTACCCCCCAGACTTCTGCTGGTGGCATGGGCAGATGAGAACAATTTGTTCCAACAGCCATGAAGGCAGCTGAAGTAGGCACTGTGGAGTGCTTAGAGCTTGGTCAGACATTGAAGATGCCAAGGTCATCCACTGCATCTTGAGGCATCACCAGTCATCTTGACTCTGTCCTGCCACTGGACTGTGATGATTCTGAAAGAGAGAAATAGGCTGATGACTTTGTGCAACTCTCTCTCACTTAAATACAGTTTATGCAGGAATCAAAAGACATCACCCATACCATTTTTACCTATCTCAAAGTTCTACAGCAACAAGTATGTGATGAAGCAGCAGGTGCAGATACACTGGGAGCCATAGTCATAACCCTGCACAGAGTAGGCCCAGGCCCCAGGGTTGTCTTCTCACTGGAAGCAGCAGTGGGATTTGGAAGCCCCCAAGTGTCTGAGCAGCCTTTTAAGGACCACACTGTTCACCTCCCGGTGTGAGGAAGGGGCTAGAAAAGGTCCTCTAAAAATTGTCTGCTTACCCAACCCTGGCCTGATTACCATGAGAGGTGGGGATCCCACCCTGCAGCCAAACACAAAAACACATACAAAACCTTCTGCAAAGATGATTCCACTCACCATCAGCACATGGAATGTACACACGCTTACAGACAACAGAAACTCCAGTAGACCTGAAAGATGAACAATTCTTGTTGCAAGAGAACTCAGCAGGTATTGTGTCTAAATAGCAGTCCTGAGTGAAAACTAGGCTAGCAAATGAAAGCCAGCTAACTGAAGCTGAGTTGGATTCACGTTTTTCTGGATGGCTGCAGTGAAGGGGAGCTCTGAAGCTGGAATAAGTTTTACAATCAAAACTAATCTAGTCAACAAGCTTGTATGCCTACCAAAAGGAGTGAATGACAGGTTCATGACAAAGCAATTGCCACTTGCAGGAAAGCACCATGCCACTGTTATCAGTGCCTATACTCCCACCATGACAAACTCTGATGAGGTTAAGGAAAAATTTTATGAAGATCTGGAGACATTTATCATCAATATCCCAAAAAGGACAAGCTTATAATGCTGACTTTAATGCTAGAGTAGCCTCAGACTCCCAGATATGACAGGGAATCCTTGGGAGGAATGGAATTGGAAATAGCAACAGCATTGGTCACTTACTACTGAAGATTTGTGCATCTCATGACCTTCACATCACCAACATTATATCTCATTTACCTCCATGCAATAAATCTTTGTGAATGCACCCATTCAGCAAACATTGGCATTTAATAGACTATGTGATTGTACGGAGAAGAGACAGACAGCATATGAGAGTGACAAAGGCAATGTATAGCACAGAGTGCTGTACTGATCATAGACTTATCCTCTACAAGCTAAATATTCACATTCAACAAAAGCATTGGCCCCAAAGCAAAATGACTACCCGAAAACTTAATGTCAACAGATTAGACTACTTCTCTGAATGGGACCAGTTTGTTTCTAACTTGGAGGGAAAATTGAGCTAACACATGGTTGGCAACAGTGGAGCAGAAAAGGAGTGGGCAGCTTTTAGAAATTTGGTGCACATCACTGGATTTGATCATGTGGGTCAGAACACTTGCAAACATCAAGACTGGTTTAACAAAAATGATGGTGAAATTCAAAAGCTACTAAATGAAAAAAATTAGAACTCCACAGGGTTTGCCAGCAGGATGGCTCATCCATCTCCAAGAAGGCAGCATTTAACTCCATCAAAAGTTAAGTATAAGCAAAGCTTAGAGAGATGCAGGATTCTTGGCTCAGTAAGAAGGCAGATGAAATTCAGTTTTATGCTGATAGTAACAATCCAAAGTGCTTTTATGATGCCCTGAAGGCTATTTATGGGCCAAAGACATATGGTGCATATCAACTACTCAGTGCTGATGGAGCCACATTGATTAGTGACAAGGACATGATGCTGGAAAGATGGAATGAACACTTCCATAGCGTTCTTAACAGACTATCATCAATCAGTGCTGAAGTCACTGACTTTTTACCTCAGATTGAAGCCAATCCCTCCCTAGCTGAAGTTCCAACAGAAGAAGAGCTTTTGAATGCCATTAGGCTCCTTTCACAAAGCAAAGCACCTGGTGCTCATTCTATTCCAGCTGAGATTTACAAGGTGGGGGGTCCATTGCTTATACAAAAAACTGACTGAAATTTTCCAGATTATATGGTAAGGAGTTCAAGGATGCCTCCATGGTCTATCTTGATAAAAGTAAAGAAAACAGATTGTCCTGTGACAATCAAGGGGCAGGGGAGAGCGGGACAGTGGTCTCCTTATTAGTCATTGCTGGCAAGATTCTTGCCAGAGTCCTCCTTAATAGGCTGATCCTTCACCTGGAAGATGGTCATCTACCTGAGAGCCAGTGTAGCTTCAGAAAGGGCTGAAGAATGGTTGATATGGTATCTGCTGTCTGACAACTCCAGGATGACAGGAGCAGAACAAAGGTCTGTACACAATGTTTGTAGATCTGCTGACTCAAAGCCCATTGATACTTCCACTACACCAAGTGGTCATATGCCAGCTGATAACTGTCAGGATAAGCAGCTGCCCTCCTTAGTTAGTGCAAGAAGCATGGGTGCCAGAGACTGCTGAAAAACAACCTATGTGCCATCTTGGCACACACACCAAGTTCTGCGGAGGAGATGAGGGAAGTAACACCCTTATCCTAGAACATGAAACTTTTCATCATTCTTTGCATTATGAGCACCTCTCTTCAAGTTCCCGCTGTGGCATTCTTTCTGAATGTGTCCATGTGTCCATGCAGACAGAGATACAGAGAGAGTGAAATGCTTCTCCAGGGCCCAGAAGAAAGTAACCCTGTTGTGCTAGAGCTAGGACACGACAAAAGGGAGAAGGCCATCCACTCTCTCTATATATTTTTTTTATTATTTTGCATTTTTCATTATATTCGTCTGTCAAAGCCCTAACTGATTTATTATTTATTGGTTCAGTCTCACTACAGGGACAGAGCGATTTTCTACAGTGATACAGAGCATTTGATTAGACTTTCGGGAAGCAGCCAGGGGCCACAGTCACAAATGGAAATATGGGAACATTCTAGGGCTGACAAAAGCATCTTCTTGAGGACAGAGTGCAAGGATGGAGGAGAAAAAATCTTCCATATCCTTAATGAACAAGGAAAACATGAGATCAGCATTATGCTGGTTACAAGCCCTGTATCTACATGTTTTGCTTTAAAAAAAAAAAAGTGTGGGAGATGAGGAGAGGGAGGGAAGATGGCATTTTGAGGTCATATATTTAAAATTTTTATCTCACCCTGATCTCTAAAATTACAATCTAAAATTCGGGACACAAGCCTTTAAAGGCCAGGCAGGTTTGTGATATTGTCCTAAAGTTCTGTTTCTGCTTGGAGTTGAGGTGATTAAATATATTTATTTGATAAATTTGCATGTGCACTCGGTGTGCATGTGTACACAACAGTGCCTGTAGGGGAGATAAAGCATGCAGGCAAGAAAATGAATTCCCAGGAAAGCACAGGCCCATATTTAAAAGCTGCTTTTGGGAAAGGGGAAAAAAATCCAACGATTGTGGAACAAAATGGGGTTTGGGAAATATATATGGGCAAAAGTGGTGAGGAGGATTCAGTCGTGGTCTTAAAATCATGGTCCGGATTCGATAACTCAGGCACTGTTTTATTCAATCATAATCAGATTTGGATGGCATGCCAATAATAAATTCTTCAGCAAACTGGGAAATTCTTTAGGGGAATGGAATGTAAGGATCCCATGGCTTTCATTGAATTAAATATGAAAACGTATAATACAATCAATATGGTAATATTTGATTCAATAAGCATCTCAAGACAGGAACAGGACTTTTCCCAGTTGTTTTTATGTTATCATAGAATGCTTCAATTTGTTTTAAAATTTTGATATTGACAAATCAGCTTAACAGTTATTGGGGAATGGGGTTGGAGGTGGCAGTGCAATTTTTAAAAAAGTCATTATTCTACACTAAATAAGTATCTATTACGATGAGTATTTCCTTACACAAAGAAGAACAGAAAAAGGAGAGTGGGTGTTGCATATGAAACCATGAATCTCTACTACAAACAGCTTTCCTCTTTTTTATAGCATATAATAAATTCAGCATGTTAGTTTCAAAGCTGTCCTGCTTGTTTGCGTCCCCCTCTGGACCTTCCTGTTTTCTTCTGTGTGTTTTTAAAATGCTTCATCACTACGAGTCACCTTTTCTTTCCCCAAATCCTTCACTGAATTTAAAAGAAAAAAATCCCCTGTGTCAAATAAGCCCTGTCAAGCAAAACAAATCCACAATACAGCTACATCCAAAAATGTACATTTCCCATCCATCACTTCTCTGCCAAATGGCGGGTATTATGATTTGTCACTGGTTGTCCACAGTCTATGTTGATCACAGCACTTACCAGAGTTCTTAAGTCTTTCAAAGTTGTTTTTCTTTGCCAATGTTACAATCATGGTCTAACTTGTCTTCCTTGTTCTGCTTCACTTCATACAAGTCTTCCCAGGTTTCTCTGAATCCATCCTTTTCCTGCAATAAGATTCCATCACATTCATACACCAGAATTGTTTGGCCATTCTTCAGCTGATGGGCACCCTCTCAGTTTCTAGTTCTTTGCTATTACAGTGAAGTATTACTATAAATATTCTATACATATGAATCCTTTACCTTTGATTTTAACCTATTGGGAGTATAAACCTAGCAGCAGCATTGCTGGGTCTAAGGCTATGTACAGTTTAGTGCTTATGGAACACATTTCCAAATGGCTAGTAGTTCTAGACACAGTACAACGAGAGACAGGCTTCTACTGTTTCCTCTGCTTGGTGGACCTTGCTCCTTACTCATAAGATAGACTCCCCAACACTATGTGCAAATCAAATTTTTGTGAATCTAATCACATTTCAAACACTCAGGGGGAGGCTTGCTATTTAAAGGAACCCTGAGGAGTGTTGTATGAATCATCCCCTAATTTGCCTGATTTGTAGGTTAAGATTTTTATGTATGATTTTTACTTAAATCAAAATACACTCAGATGTGGTCAAAGTGGGGAAAGGAAGCTGAGTGGTTTTAGACACAGATATGTACAGAGCATGGCTAGTAAGGATACCCTGGCCATACATTATCATTGTACCTTTCCCGAAGAGCAAGACTCAGATAAAACCTTGGCTTAAGAGTAGGGTCAATAGGAATACTACCCCAGCATACATGTCCATGCTCTGAACACACCTATGAGTTTTATTTGCTCTTCAAGTAACTGAGGACCTGGGATGACACATAAGAAAAATGGGCTTATGGGATCCAGTAACACAGTCAAAGAAGATTGGATCATAGTTCCTCCCCAAGATACCAGGAACTGTGATTAAAGGCTAGATAAGAATTGATATAAAAGATGGCTTGAATGGGCTTTGCCTCAGAAAACTGGGACATGGGAAAGATCTTTGCTTAAAAAGGCTGAGGTCCCCCACTGCATCCCAGGTCATTGCTAGTCTTCTTGACCTATGCCTTGCCACTGGACTCTGATGATTCTGGAGGAAAGAGTGAAGCTTATGACCTTGTAAAGCCCTGCCTCGCTTTAATCATTCCACTGCAAGTCAAGATGTCATTGGTGTTCTTCGAGAATGGACCAACAACAACAACAACCAGCAGGAACTGTGACAGACCTGCAGAGGCTCATATGAATAATGATGAGCTACCTCTGTCCCCTATGTGTGTCCTGTTCCCAGACGCTGGTAATTGCCTCCTAGTGTCATGAGAAGGATATAATAAATCTTAAGGGATTTTTATTTTGTTTTGTTTTTGTAGAAGGAATGAGAAAGAACCATTTGGTGACCAGAGTCAAGCTCCCAGACAGCTTCTGAAATGTCTACACAGACCAAAGTACAGTAAGTTTTCCTATAATGTCCCTATGGTCTTTTGCCAAACCAAAAGCAAGAGTTTACCCTTGTGTGCCTCCTATGGACATTTTGGAGAAAAGACTTTTTTTTTTTAATCAAAACTTGCCTTGTACTACCAACTGTTGTGCATGTTATCACAGTCATAAAAATTCTGCCTGCTTCCTTCCCAACACACCTGCCTCTCATTCACGGGGTAGTAGAGGTAAATGAGAGCTGTCTACATCTAAGATTCACCTGATACAAGGAGATGGGATAGTGCTAGCCTCTCACAAGCCAGCTAGAAATCCTACAAAAATGCTTTAGTATACTGAGCATGATAAATTGTGTGATACACTTTGATTGAGTTTGCACCATTACACCATAACAACAACAACAACAATATAAATAAATAACAGTAACAATAATTCATCTTTACCAAGCATTTTCCTCATAACACCCTTGAGGTAGACCATGAAACTGCTATTACCCCTGTTTTATATATGTGGAGAAAAATGAGGCTATGTTAATATTTTAACTAATATATATCAGAGCTGAGTTTTGAACCCAAATCTCCTGACTCCAGTCCCAGTCCCTAATATTCTTTCCACTGTGTCATACTTCCTTGATCTTTTTTGGTACTTGGCATTTGGTCATTCTGGTTGCTGATTCTATTTCCTTTGGTCCCAAGAACTCATTGCTGTTGACTATGACCTTCTAGAATACAGACAGCCTCTTAACCTCTGGTCCTATTTCCATCGGCTAAAGTGGCTACTGACTTCTCATCACCAGTTCCATGTCTCGTGACAATCAAGCCCCACAAAACCTCAACCAACACCATGACAGACTCATGGAGCACCACACCTCTGAGGGAATGAGGCAAATTCAAGCCACATTTCATAGCTAATTCCCAGGAATTCAGCACATGTCTCCATGGATATTAATGCCATCTAGTTAATGTAAAAAGCAGATCTTTTCCCTCTAATATTTCTGAATTCAGCTGATCATTTCAGCTGATGTTGTCATGAGCTGAGTACCTTTCATCCAGATATTCACTATAGCATAAAAGCACCATAGATACAAATTCCTATCCAGTAAAACAGAATAGTACTTTGCTTTCATTATCACAGTCCCCTTCACCCTTGGTTCAACACCCATTATTTTTATATTGCTGTGACAACTATGTAGATAAACAAGGGAAGCAGAGAATATAGATCTTGTCCTTGAGAAACTTACAATCTTCTGTGATTTCTTTGTAGAGTGAAGCTTTCTGGGAAGTAGCTACTCTATGCAGTATTAAGCTGAAGTCCAGAACTAACCGCCAGGGAATAAGGAGTGGTTTCAATTCTGACCTCAGTTCTTTCTGCTGCTAATCTGGTGACAAGCCGTTTGGCAATGCTGAGAGGATTTGTAGGTAACTCCTTTCATGCGACATCCCCAGTGCCACTAATCACCCTGCCACGTGGACTTCTCTTGTGCATTTGCTCCCTCCTGCCCTACTTTTCTCTCCCGTGTTTTCCCTCCTGCTCCTCCTCCCTCCCTCTTTTCTTATTCTCTTCCATCCTCCCTCTTCTCTGCCTGAGATTCCACACTTGCAATATCACAGATGGGTTTCCTGCTGAGCCTGTCTGTTTGGCACATTGACCTCATACTCCTGTTAGATGCCACCTGGCTCCCTCGACAGTTCCTTCTGGAAAGATAAGTCAGCAATTCCTCTGGGCCTTGTGACATCCTATCTTGGAACGGGAAATTTATAGGACTACACAATGCCCCACTATAACCACAGTACACTCTGCTTGCAACTCTGCAGCTATATCTTCCCCCTAACATCTTTCAGAGTAAGCAATAGAGGATAATTCTTCATCTATGACAAACTAGCAAACTATTGACCTGCCTTCATAGTTCTCTGACATCATTGTGATGTTCTCTGTCTGGTGTTTAAGGCTCTTCACAACCTGGTCTCTTCCAACCTTTCCAGCCTTCTCACCCCTTATTCTCCTTCACTCAGTGGTCCATCAATGCCAGCCTACTTGTGTTTCCTCCCATAAAATATTACATGTCCCATTTCTATACTGGCATAGTGACTGTCTTCCTTACCTGGAAAGTTCTCCCTCCTGACCTCCCCTCTTGACATCTCTGGCTTCTTTCAAGATTCAAATGGTACCATCTGCAGGAGCACTTCCCTATCTTTGTTCTCCTCCCTACTTCAGCTGTTCATGCTTGCCCTTCCTTCTGCATATATTATATATATATATATGTATATATATACATTTTATGTGCAAATATACATAAATGTCTATATTCACATGTATACATATTTATATATTTTAATATATACATATATGTGTGTATATGTGTGTGTGTATATATATATATATATATTTTTAAATATATCCCATTAGAATGTAAACTCCCTGAGGAAAGGGACTGGTTTTTATTTCTATTTTCTTTGTATCCTCAGCAGCTCAGTGGCACTGGACCTCAAGTCAGGAAGAAAGTTCAAATTCTGCCAAAGAGCCTTATTAGCTGTTGACCCTGAACAAGTTACTTAACCTCTGGTTGCCTCAGGTTCCTTATCTGTAAAATGGGGACACTAGAACTGTTGTGAGGATAAAATGAGATATTTGTAAAGTTCCTTGAAAAAGTAAAGCTCTATATAGATCTTAGTTATTATTTTATTCATCATGATATTAATATTAATATATCATTTATAAATATATAGATAATATATTAATGTAACAAAGCAGGCAGTTACTAAGAAATACTTATTGATTGATTGACTGATTTCCTTCATTTCTTTTTTTCCCTTGTCATTACTGAGACGGAACTCCTTAGCCCTAACTTGGGGATGTAATTCTATTCTGTCATTTCCATATTCATTAACCATCTGCTAGTCCAGATCTCTCTAAAAGAGTATAATAGCTATGTCACTGAATATCAGGGATAGAAGGGGACAGTTGTTCTGACCTTAGTCCTTTCTGTTGCTAATCTTCAATATTTTCATTTTATCGATGATTGAACATAGGCCTGAGGCAGCTTGGTGTCAGAGATGGAGGCCTGGGTTCAAGTCTCACCTCTGATAAATACTGACTGTGTGACTTAGGCAAGTCATTTAATCTCCCAGTGCACCAAGCAACTCCCTATTATAAAGTTGCATCACAGATGTTAATCTGCATGGCTTGAGGGAATTTACTCATGTGGATTTCCCTACTAATGAAGTCATAGATAGAGGGGGGAAAATAGATTGGGGTTGGAGAGTAGGGAACCCGGAGTCTCTGGGAGTTGGGACTTACCCAAAGACATACATGTAGTTTTCAGCCAGTTTCCTGACTCCCAAATCTCAAAGATGTAAATGGGACTGTGAGCCTTTTTTTTTTTAGTTTATACCCACAGTCAAGATTGGCAGGGAGGCAGGAAAAATGTTATTTGAAGGGGGGAAATGGTAAAGTTCATCTTGGCTAATAGGAGACAGGGAAAAAGCTAGATTGCCAAGTAGGTAAATAGATACATGGATGTGTGTGAGATGAAAGAGTTCAGAGTCTGAATTTAAGGTCAGAAAAGGTCTTTATTCTTTCTCATGAGAAAGGACTCTACACCCTGTCGCCCAACATGACATCTGCAGGGAGAGAGCGAGAGGTAGAAGGCAGCCCATGGTTATATAATCTTCCAATGCAGAAACCCAACCCCCCCCAACTGGCCTTAACTCTTATTGGTAGGTGGGCTGTCCTATAACCTAAGCATGGGAATCTCTCTGAGACAAAGGACCCGGAAACATGTGGGTGTCCAATGAAAGCAGTCTTAACTTTATTTGGCATATCTTCTGCTGAGCTGGCTTTGGGGGAGGGTCTCCCTTGCTCTAAGCTTGAAGGTCAGATGACTTAACCCTAGGCCTAGGGTTTCCTACCTGGAAAGTTGTACTGAAACCATTCTAGATCTGATTTTTCAGAATGGGGAAACTTCACTATAAATTATGCCTCACAGATGGATGGATGGATAGATACAGGAGATAGATAGATTAGAGAGATATAGAGATAAAGATTATAGATATAGATATAGTCTGTATTTATACACATGTACATATACACAAGTGTGTGTGTGTATATATCTGTGTAAAATTGTCTCATTGTGCTAATAATATATATTCAGACAGAGAATTGCACCCAACTGTATGTATCTCTCCTCCCTCTTCAGGATTCTCTGGCACCCCCTTTGGTTCCTACACCCCTGCTAGGTTCCCTTTATCTATTCAAATCTCCATTCCTACCACATTTTCACTACAGGTTTCCATTCTCCTATTCACACCTCTGGGTGACTTTTCTCTATTGAGGCAATTGTCCCTTTGGCCTCAGGTCAGTCAGGCCTGAAGATTCAGGCGTATAGTCCTTTCTCCAGGAAGGCTCAGAATTGTAGTAGGGATAAAGTTAATCAAATGTTCCCAGTAATTCTAGCACCAATATGATGAATCTCTAGGAGCTGAGATCACCATGAGCTACAATCATTAGCCCAGAATGGAAATGGATCAGGTCAAAGCTTCCATAATGGACTGGCAATCTCCACGAGTGACCACTGAACTTCCTGCCTGAATGAGATAGGGAGACCCAATCTCAGAAAAGAAAAAAAAAATGCACATCAACCTCAAGCCACACCAGCATTAAGAAGAGCATCTTGGCAAATCCTGTGCTTCCTCAAGACTCAGCTCTTCCATGCAGCCTTGCCAGATCTCTCTAGCCACAACAAGATCTCTTCATCATGTTGTTATTGAGTCTTTTCTGTCATATCCAACTCTCTGTGGCCCCATTTGGGGTTTTCTTGGCAAAGATCCTAGAGTTATTTGCCATTTCCTTCTCCAGATCATTTTACAGATGATAAACTGAGGCAAATAGGGTTAAGTGACTTGCCCAGGGTCACATAGCTAGTAAGTGTCTGAAGCTGGACTTGAACTCAGGTCCTTCTGATTCAAAGGCCGGCTGTCTACCCGCTGCACCACCAGCTACCCCTCCTCATCATAGGACTACTATTTACTACTTATTTAACTCATGAGCTACTTGATCATGTATTGCCTTGAGGCAGAACTTGTATTAATGGGCTGTTCTTTTTTCATCTTTATGTCTAACTATCTCAACTCCTGCAATCATCCGGAATCATAGCCTCAGTGTTATCTTGAATTCCTTGTGATTTCTACATCTCTCACATATGTCCCCACTAATGCAGCCACTCTCCTACGTGATTTCCTCATTGCCTATTCCACTAGCTGGACTATTCCAACAGTCCACTAATTGGTCTCCTTGACTCCATTTTCTCCATATTCCAATTGTTTTCCACTCAGTTGCTGAAGTTATTTTTACTGAAGTGCAATTCTAACCCTATCACTGTCCTACTCAGTCCATGGCTCCCTATTGCCTCTACTATCAAATACAAACTCATATATTCGGCATTTAAAATTCTTCACGCTCAGCTCTTTCTATTTCTCCAGTCTTCTTGCATGTTACCCTCCTCTGTGCATGATACAGTCTAGCCATACTGACCTCCTTACTAAGACTGAGAAGGAGCAAAGAGACAGGTAGGAGGAGATCCCAAAGAGAGCACAGTCATGAAAACCCAGAGAAAGGGAGTACACAGCAAGAGTTAGTCAACAGTGCCAAATGGAGGATGAGCAGCAGAAACTTTGAAAAGAACAATTTCAGCCGAAGTCAGAAATCAGATTGCAGGTTAAGAGGAGAATGATAGAAGTGGAAGCAGAAAGTGTAGGCTGCTTTTTAAAAGGAGTTTAATTGAGAAGGGGAGAGGAGAGAGGAGATATAGGACAAGACCTAACAGGCATGGTAGGACCTAATGAGAGTTTCTTTAAGATGGGGAAAGGGAGTATGTTTCTAGGTAGCAGGGAAGAAGCCAGTAGCTAGAGAGAAATTGAATATTAGTGAGAGAGGGGAGAGCAGCTCGATAGCACAAAGCATAGGGCTTAGAGTCAGGAAAACTCACCCATCCTGAGTTTAAATCCTACCTCAGACACTTCCTAGCTGTGTGACCCTGGGCAAGTCACTTAACCCTGTTTGCCTCAGTTTCCTCAGCTAGAAAATGAGCTACAGAAGGAAATGACAAAGCACTAAGGTCTAAGAAAACCCCAAAATGGGGTTGCGGAGAGTCAAACATGACTCAACAACACAACAGGAGGCAGTGGGGGTAGAGTGGGGTGGGAGTGACAATAGAGCAGTCTGCTGGAGAGAAGACAGGAGGGGACTGGATCAAGAGTGTATGAAAAGAGGTTGGATAGCAAAGAAAAAAAAAACCACCTCATCATCGGAGATTCAAATGAACACTTGTGATTATGACAAAATCAAGGGTGTAGCTGAGCTGGAATGGAGGAAGGGTAGGGCATAAGAACTCAGTAGATTGAAAAAGTAGGAGATTAGGGTATTGAAAGAGACATCATTTATAGCCTGTTCCAGTCTATGAGCTCCAAGGTTCTATCCTGGGTCCTCTTCTCTCTATATGTAGTCTCAGTTGGTAACCTTGCCGGGTCTGATGGGTTTCATTAACAACCACGTGCAGATGACTCTCAAGTCTATATGTCCAGCCCTAGTCTCTCTCCTGAGCTCCAGCCCTGCATCATCAACTGCGTTTTGGACATTTCAAGCTACACATCCTATAGGCATCTGAAATTCAACATGTCCAAAACAGAATTCATTATCCTTTCCCCCAAACCCATCCTTCTTCCAAACTTCCCTATTACTGTTGAGTGAATCACAATCCTTCCAGTCACCTAGATCCATAACTTCCCAATCATCTTCAACTCCTCACTTCCACTCATATTCCAGCAGTTGCCAGAATGTGCTGTTTCTTCTTTCACACATCTCTCACCTGTACCTTTTCTTTCACTCACACAGAAACCACACTACGTCCTCAACACCTCTTGCCTGTACTGTCAAAATAATTGTCCTCCGAATTGGTCTCCCTACCTCAAATCTCATCCTTTCTGCAGTGTCCCCTCCATGCAGCTGCCAAAGCGATTTTCTGAAAGCACAGGTCTGACAATATCACTCCACTGCTCAGTAAACTCCAATGGCTCCCTATTATATCAAGTATGATTTCCTCTGTTTGGCATTTTGAACCCTTCATAATTGGGTCCCAAAATCACCTGTCCAACTTTATTCCACATTACTCTACTTTATTAACACTACTCTTTGATTCAACTCCTCTTCTTATTCCATATACAAAGTGCTCCATCTCTCATCTCCCTGCCCTTGCACTGATTGCCCCCAAATCCAGAAATGTGCTCCTTCCTCACCCTCATCTCTCAGAGCCCCTAGTTTCCTCAAGGCTTAAGCAACATCTTCTACATGAAATCTTCCTGTATCTCACCAATGTTTAGTACATAGTCCCCAAAATGATCATCCATGTATTTTCTATTTTGCATAGACATACATCCAAATATATGTACTAATTGACTTTCCTACCTAAATATAAACTCCTTGAGGATGGCAACTGTCTTACTGCTTTTTACTTTTATCCCCAGTGCCTAGTACAGTGCCTGTTATGTAATAGATATTTTAAAAATATTTGTTGGTTCATTTTTTGAGTACTTTTAGGAGTTTGTCATTATTTGTGAGTTGTTAGGAACCCTGTTCTTACCTGTTTTGTATTTCTTCCCTTTTTCCTCATGCTCAGTGAGGGGGTTACATAACCAGAGATTAGATAAGGATATGAATGGAACACCTACAAGCCTGCCAGGCAGTTAGAAGGATTCCTTTTTGGCTGCAAGTTATACCAGGATTGTAAAATGGACCACTGCATTCATCCCATGGCACTCACTTGTGCCTCTGCCAAATTGGCCATGGTTATTCTAGGACAGAAGGCATCACTTTTTCCTGGAGGCAAGAGATAGTCAGATGTGGCGTCATGGGGCTCCCAACCTGAAGAGGGCGCTAGACAGAACTACACCTGAGGAACTGTAGCTAGGTAGAAAAATAGTTTAGGAAGATTAGGTCCCACCTGGTCTAGGATTGGGTAACTGTTATTGTTGTTGTTTTTAATGCATTTAATTACCTAAGTTTCTGAATATGCCTGTTTTATTTGCTCCTTGTAATAAACCTTGGAAAATCTATTTAGTGGTCTTACGCCCCTGCTTTTCTGTCACACTGGTTACATGAACAACACCCACACAAGGAAGCTTCACCCCACTCAATCAAAGCCATGTCATCAGTAAATATCTTTTCCCTCTTCTGAATTCCTTTCCTTTGCTATGGCTAAGTCCTCTTCTTAACAGTTAAATGAGCCAGAAGTGTTTCATTTCACTTTAATCTCAAATGTCAGGTACTAGACCAGACTGAGTCAGTCCTGGCCTACTACAAAAGGATAACTTCTTCTCTTTTTCATTTCTTTAAAATAATTCTCTTTCTTTTTTTCACATCTGTCACTTGGATCATTAATTCCAAGACATAAGAACAAAAATAGTCCATCTCACAAACTAAGCCAATTACCTAATTATAAAAGGTGTACCATATAACATCATATTAATTCCAGGAAAGGTACCATTTTAAAAGTATTTTTTTCCCTGAATTCTGTTGATGAAAATGATGGACTGCTTGTTGCCTCTAACAGGGCTATAGTGATTGATGGTAAGTGCCTGGAGAAGGTATGGGTCAGCTTTGGCAACTCATATGTCAGGCATAAAAAGAAGTCAAAAGCCTACCCATGGCAAGGAAGTGATGGGGAATGAGGAGATGAAAAGAATGGGAGGCCGCCAAGAATAATTATTCCACCAGCTGGGCAAAACTAAGATATTTCCTGGGTCCTTAGGTCTTTCCTGACTTTAAACTACCACACCTAATGATAGGGTAACAGAAGATAAGAAAGAGGGGGGAGAGGGAAGATCAAGACTGTGGGGCCACCCTGCCTCCTGGCATTTCCTCTAATGTGGGGCAGGCTGTCTATCTCTCAATCTGTCCATCAATCAATTAAAATGCACAGTGAAACCTGCTTAGAAGGACCACCCACAGCTGGATAGAAAATTGTACTTTCTGATAGGTAGCCTTTGAATAAAGGGGATTTACTAAGTGCTCAATTTGCACAATATAGTAGTAAGCCTGTGTGTGTGTGTGTCTGTGTGTCTGTGTCTGTGTCTGTGTGTCTATGTCTGTGTTTTTGTTTATCTGTGTCTACGTGTCTGTGTGTATTCATGAGTGTGTCTGTATGTATATGTGTGTGTATTGGTGTTTCTGTGTATCTGTGTGTGTCCACATGTGTGTCTATGTGTATCTGTGTGTGTATTGGTGTGTTTGTGTTTCTGTGTATCTGTGTGTGTCCATGTGTGTGTCTGTGTGTGTAAGTGAATGTGTCTGTGTGTCTGTATGTGTATGTCTATGTGTGTGTCTATGTGTGTCTGCGTGTGTGTCTGTGTGTATATGTGAATGTGTCTGTGTGTCTGTATGTGTATGTCTATGTGTGTGTCTATGTGTGTGTCTGCGTGTGTGTCTGTGTGTATATGTGAATGTGTCTGTGTGTCTGTGTGTATGTCTATGTGTCTCTGTGTGCGTCTGTGTGTCTGTGTGTGCGCTGCCCTATCTCGGTGTGAGGGCTTTCAGTGTATGCTACAAGCCTTCTGTGGGATGAACAGAAGAAGATGTATATGTGTGTTCTGCTGTCTGGGTGTTTGCTTCTCTTATTCCTGGATGGGAATAAATTGACTAGTTTAAAAAAATCTCTTCTGTATTTCATGTGTGTCGTGCCCTAACGTGTTGGGCTTGAATGCAGTCACAGTCAGTTGACCTAATTCATTTATCTTATTTATACTGCATTCCACTTTACATATGTGCAGTTAGGGCCTCCTGGATCCAATATGCAAATTATGAACAACAATTTGCAAATGAGCAGAGGCCTGGTACTTTAAAAAGCATTAATAATAATGCAACCCTGGGAACCTCGGAGGAATGCTGGAAACAAGCTAGACATGATCATATTGGCTTCAGTCCCAAAAGAGGTTTGGGTGCCTGTCGTCCTGTCATATATTTTCCCTGGCTTTACTGAACACCTGTTGGCATCAAGCTCCCCGGTGTTACTAATACCATCATTGTGAATGCATTAGGGGACCGACCGAGGGTAGAAGAAGCCCTGAGGGATAAAAAGACTGGTCCCAGGGGCCATAGATATGACTATGTATAGCACATAGAAAGGAAATCTCAGAAAGCAGTTTCCTTCAAGCAGCAAAAACAAGAACATGATGTGTGGAGCTAGATTCTTGTCTGAATACCATAGATTGGACTTCCAATCGTGGGTACATGAGTTCTACACAGAGCGAAGTGAAGGTGAGCCCATGGAGCCTGTGTCCAGTGATGGAGGCTTCTCCAGGCACTTACTCTAATGCATGGTTTACCTCTTTCATGTCCCGGACTCTTTTGGCAATCTGGTGAAGCCTAATATTTTTAAATGCATAAATAAAATATATTGGATTACTAAGGAGACCAATTATATTGAAATAATTACTTTTTAACCCAAGTTTATAGATGCCAATTTAAGAACCCCTGCTTTAGTGAAAGACAGCCACTACTGGCTGTAGGGACAATAATTAGTCAAAATGCAAGGACAAGTCCCTATACACCCAGTTTTGAGTTTGGTGCATCCATCTCAGGAACGAACATGACCCCTAAATTACACCCCAGGTGACCAACTATACAGCCTTACAGTATCTTCATCTCTCTCTTCCCTTGCCCTCCCCTCCACTTCCTTCCCCTTTTTTTCTCTTTCCTTTTCCTCTCCTCCCTTCTTCTTCCCTCCCCCCTTCCCTTCCTTTTCTCATCTCCTCTTCCTTTCCTCTTCTCTCCTCCTCTCCCCTGCCTATTGATCTTTCTGTTTCTCATTCTTTTCAGACACAGTATTTGTTCAGAATTCACAGGAATGGTGTGCACAAAGCTCAGTCACTATTCATGGCCCATTAGCTTAGAAGGCAGGGTATAGATGATAAGACCCATTCACAGCATCGAAAGCTGAATCCTTCTCAGAATCCCAGAGTATTGCTTATATATAGAAAGTTTGTATTTTCTTACAATGCAGGATGAGGGGTAATTTACCTCTAACATGATGTATAAGATCCAGGCTTCTATATATAAACCTAAAGCTTTATGAACGGGCAGCAATGAAATATGGAAGCCAGCATATGAACACTAAAGAAATAAATGGGAATGATCCCATTTCATCTCCTGGCTATGATCCAGGAGTTGAAATTAAAGTAATTTCTCCAATTTTTTCCTGTCCTGTTTTAATGACCTGCTCCATTGTTTTCTTATATACCATATCAGATATTCTTATATATTATATCAGAACTCATATTGGTTCAAAGTCTTGTGACTGGTTTGAAGCCAACAAGTCCTTTTATTTTCTACTGAAGTCAAGAGCCTACAAACACATAATCCAAGATTTTAAAGAGGAAGAACAAAGATTTCCATAACAAAGTTATATATTTTACTTGGCAGTCAGGAGAGCTGTATTTTTTAAAAAGGATCTTTGTTTATTGTTCTGTTTCTAAGAATATGCAGATGACATATCTTGAAGGTGGCAGGAAATCTTTCATCAAGAATTTCAAAAATGATGCTTAAAATGTTTTGCCATAATTAGATAAATGTGAACAAATACAAAGCAGGCCAATGAAGCTGCAAGGATAGATTTAACATGGGCAGTTGGGCAAGTTGTGTCAGACAAATAGGATGATGTTTGTGGAAGATTAAATAAAATTCAATGTGAGATCCCATAAAAGATCATGCTATCGTTACCCCTGGCATACAGGGTTTGCATTAAGGACACTCACAGGCCTGCCGTCCCACAAGCTTGAAGGTGATCATCTGAGAGCCAAATCCTACCTTAATATGATTCATTTAGGACTAGCCACCTTTGTAGGCAGTGTGGGAGGGGGCTTTAATTACAGTGTTCTCATTCTCAAATGGATGGCTTCATAGTTATCATTTCAGTCAATAACAACTCTGACTGTTTATAGATGTTCACCATCATCTCCTCTGCTGCTAATGGAAGTCAGGTGGGCCCAAAGCAAAAGCAAACACTGACTATCAGGCCAGGAAATACGTAACTTAGAGAATAAAGACCTGGGCATAAAAGGGGAAGGGAAGAGCAAAAGCATTTATCTGTGTGTACTAAATACTTTTTAACAAATATTTTCTCATTGCATCCCCACAATATCCCTTCAAAGATGATGCTATCATCTATTCATTTTAAAGTTGAGAAAACAGAGGTACACAGAGGTTAAGCGATTTGTCCAGGGTCACACAGTGAGTGTCTGAGGCCAGGTTTGAACTTGGGTCTTCCTGATTCCAGCCCCAGCACTGTATTCACTATGCCACCAGTTGCCTAGAAACCAACAAGTTCATAGATAGTGTGACAGAAATAGATAAGGAAAATTGATCTTGGGCAGAGGAAAACCATAAGGATAACCTGGGGGGGGGGGGGGGAGACAAGGAGAAGGCAAATTTCAGTTGTGATAATAACCATAGGGAAGATAGCTGTGTAAGGACAATAGGGAGGAAAGCTAGGTTTTTCATTTCTTCACTTTTGGAGATAAGCCTGTGACACATCAGGGTACGATGCTGTTGTTCTTGTTGCTGTTGTCAAACCACTTCAGTATTGTCCAACTCTCTGTGACCCCACCTGAGGTTTTCTTGGCAAAGATAGTGGGGTGGTTTGCCATTTCCTTCTCCAGTTCATTTTACAGATGAGGAAACTGAGGCAGTCAAGAGTAAGTGACTTGCCCAGCATCCCACAGCTAGTAAGTGTCTGAGGCCTGATTTGAAATCAGATCCTACTGATCCTAAGCCCAGTGCTCTATCCACTGAGCCACCTAGCTGCCCTCAGGGTACAATACTATGTGTTATTTACCAAGAAGTTCTGTAAACACTATGTAAAATAAATCCCTGGTCTCATGGAATAGGGCCAGGAGAATAGGGGGGAAAATGGCAGGAAATTTTTGTTTACCTGCTTCAGGCCATTCCCTATGCCACTCCCCACCTATGTGTCTATTCTCAGTTCAAGCCCCATCTTGAAGAGATATGGGAGAAGCTTAGTCAGAGGTATGGTAAGCATTGCTCTACTCCAGCAGTTCTCAACCTGTGAGTTATGTTCAATTTGTAACAATGAAAATACATCCTGCATATCAGATAGATTCATAACAGTAGCAAAATTACAGTTATAAAGTAGCAATGAAAATAATTTTATGGTTGGGGGTCACCACAACATGAGGAGCTTATTAAAGGGTCTCGGCATTAGGAAGGTTGAGAACCACTGCTCTACTCTATGACAGAAGTTTGGGAAATCAAGCTGAATATGACAGATCATCAGGACCTTGATATTTGCTTCATTTTGGTTTCCTGATCATACATGGGGCCCTTCAGCCCTCAATCTCTGATCAGCCACCAGCTTTCCTACTTGTCTTCAACTAATCCTGTTGTTTCTTGATGCTCCAAGAACTCTACTTACTAAGCCAACTTGGCTCTTCAGTTTATTCCTGCTCTGCTCATAACTCTAACAAAGCTGCTTCTGGCCCAGGTAAAGATTACCTCACTGACAGTACAACTGACACAGACTCTTCAGTCTCCAAATGTCTGCAATGCCTGGCTCAGGATGGTCTGGTGTTTCAGATTTAGGACTAAAAAAAGAGTTTTACTTATCTGTAGTATGGAAAGGAAAATGAACAAGGATACAATACTGGTTCAGAAAGACTCAGATCCTTCATCTGCATAGAAATGTATCTAGCCAGAAAGACATGTTGACTCAAATGACCATGGGATATCCATCATGTCTAAAGGGTATTGACTTCCTATGGGCTGGCCTTTTAGTGCCCTAGGCAACAAGGCTCTGGCTCTTAGACCAATCAAGTCTCAGGAACAGCTTTCTAGCCTTTTAGAGAAAAAAAAAATGGCCTAACCTCCATGGCAAATATTGTTTCCACCACTCCACCCACCCCTTGGTGGCAAGTGCCTAAAAGTTTTTTAAAGAAACTTCTGCAACTTAGTGACTTTACTAGACAATGCTGATAGAAAAAACCAGGCACAAATATCACTGGAGAAGTTTAGAGTATATAAAAGAAAAAAATAAAATAAAAAGCAAGTAGTGTGCAATCTCCAGAAGTAATTCAATATCAGGGTGATTGAATATGGTAGAGAACAAAGACCAGAAATCCCAGGTTTCACCTTTCCCCTTTGGAGAGATCTTCCATGTGGTGGTTGATGCTGAGGGCAGTCTAAAATGGACTCTCCCAAAGTAAGCTTGGATGCTCAACGTAAGCAACACAAAGAACACTAGGACCACAGCACAGAGACGTAATCACTCATCCTGATCCCCAGTCTGGGTCATCTGAAATCGTATAGTTATAAGATTATAAGACTCTTTCAAGAAACCTTTACCAGGATCTGAGTGGATGCCTAGACTCACTCTGGACTGACACTCAGTGATTCTTGGCTCACCAGAAAAAAAACCTCTTCTTTCCTGGGAACTCCAAGGGGTGGATGATATCAAATCATTTCCTCTTAAAAATCTTCTGCTGAAATACTGCCCAAAATTCACTGTGTGGGCTAGGCTAGGTTTTGTTTGGTTTTGATTTTGGTTTTGTTTTATTTTGTTTGGTTTTTCATAAAATTCAGGGAAATCTATCCCTGAGACTTGACTGATCTAGAGGGCTGAGGCTTAAGCCATTGATATAGCTATCTAGTCATCTAAGGCCTTACTGCATAAGCTGGGCTAGCTTCCCTAAGCCTGGCCACATACACTGGATTAATCTCCTAAAAGCTAGAGAAGTTCTCTTTAAGGCTTGATTGGTCCAGGAGACTAAAGTGTGAACCATTAATGTGGCCTCCCAGTTATCTAAGGCATTAAAAGGCCAGCCTTTGAAGAGTCAGTGCTCTTAGGCCTTGATGGATGTTCCATGACTATGCAAGTCAACACACTTCCGTATGGAGATTGGGGTCACCATCTATATGTCTACCTGAATGAGTGCTATAGTGTCCTTGACAAATATCTTTTCCACGTTTTGGTTAAGTAAACCTCTTTTCATTAACTGTTTAATAATCTATAAATGTCTCATTTGATTGGTTTTCATCAGACTAGCTTGAGTCAGTTCTAACCTACGATATTTTGTTGATAGCAAGATTCAATCAAGATGGCATTTGGATCATATCATGGTCTAAATGGTATAAGGGTGATGCAGATTATGTGGGGAGCATGTGAAGGGGGACTACTTTATCCTAAAGCAGTGGTTCTCAACCTGTGGGTCGCGACCCTTTCACAAGGGTCACAGGAACCGAGACACTGCTCCTCTATCCATCTCCAGATGGGTCCACCCACATGCAGATATACTCACATACGAGTATTAAAGGGTCGCGGCATTAGGAAGGTTGAGAATCACTGTAAAGGAAGATGTAGTGATTGGATGAGCAGATATGGTAGCATGGCATTATATAGTAAGAGCCCCTTTGATGACATATGTAAGCTCTTCTAAATAGTATATAGAGAAAGATATCACAGACCCAAAGAGATTAGCCCAATGGAAGCTAAAGGGAGTTGACAGAGGATAAAGATAACAGGAGAGCATTCCCTAGTTATTGTCAATGGTCCTAGAAAAGCTGTACAAGTATAAGGAAAATTAGGAGGGAAAAAAAAACAAACAAAAAACCACCACCATCATCCCCCACCACCACCCTATCCCCCTCCCCCCCAAAAAACACAACAATAAACCTAAAAAACTATAGTAGACTATGTGGCCAAGACTAAAGAGAAACTAACCCAGTTAACATGGCAGAGCCTTAGGTCACCAGGAAGCCATGTGAGTAGTTCAAGCCCTTGTTCCTTAAACCAATCAGAGGCAGCCTAGCACACACGGCAGATATTTTTTCTGCAACAGATACATTGTCCAACCAAAGTGATACTTATCTTCTGCCCAGTTATAATCTTGCTAGTGTTGTCTTGTATAATGATTTAACTCATGTAGTCATTTAACTTTCCATGTGTTTATTAAGCCTTTTCCTTCCAACTAGACTGCCAACTCCATAAAGGACTAGAAATGTATCTTTAACTTGTTTTCCCCCCAGCCTAGAATAGCACCATATGTAGATTTGGTACTCAGTGTTTTTGGAATGATTGAAAAATATACATTTTACAATTTACATATAACCCACAGCTCAAAATTCATTTGCATAAGGCTCTCCTCATTGGTGGAAATTGATTATTCAATGCTCCCTGACTGTGTGAAGGGTAGAGCCTTTAAGAGCTTGGGAGAAGAGAGATCTTGGTCTTCTAGCTGTCAGTTTTAAGAGAGAAGGTGCTGATTCCAGATTCTCTTCAGGGAGAGGAACTAAAAGGAGAGGAAGTCTCTGGGAAGAAGCTAACATGGAAAAGAGCCAGCACCTTAATCACATCCCTGTCCTCAACTGATTGCACTAGAAACTTAAGGGAATTTCTCCTTGAATGTGATCTGGGTCCTTGTCTTTGTCTCCCTTAACTTCCCTTCCCTTCCCTTCTCTTCCCTTCTCTTATCTTTCTCCTCCCCTCCCCTCCCCTCTCCTCTTCCCTCTCCTTCCCTTCCCTCCTCTCTTTTCCTCTTTTCTCCTCTTCTCTCCCTCTTCCTCTCTCTCTCTCTCTCTTTCTCTGTCTCTCTGTCACTCTCTGTCTCTGTCTCTCTTTCCTCCCACCCCCCACCCCATTTTACTTGGTTGATCTGAGATATCTCACTGCCAGTGAGAGAGGTCATTCATTCTGTATTTTGTCTGGTATATTCGCATCTTTATACCTTTTCTGATTTCTGTTTGCTATCAGCATGGATAGATGGGTTTATTTGTTAGTCATGATATATCTTTTCAGAACTGGTATTTGCTGGGAATATAGTTAAGTCTTGTACATATAACTTGTATATATAGCTCCTTCCCTGATAAGGGATAGTGATCAGAGTGCAGTTCGAACCTAAAAATTATTTCCTCTAGACTAACAATATTTAGAGGGGGTGAAGAACTTTAAATCTAGCATGGTACCTACCTCCTTTTACTGGGGAGAGGAGAGTGACCAGTCTCTGGTATCAATCTCCTATTTCCCCTCCTGACAAGGAACAAAGCCTTCCTTGGAGAAAGATGGGCAAAAAAGATTCTAGAGATATCCATTTCCTCCTCCCTTGAGGTCATATCTAGTCTACAAACCCATGTGGACACACATTACTATAGTCACCTGCCAGTCAAGGCATCATCGTGTGATAGCATTGGTCCTCTTCAAAAAATGAAGAATCGACAATGACAACATGTGTGTAATAGGGGAGAGATAATCAAGGGCTTCTCTAATCATTTCCCATTACTTTTGTGTGTGTGGTCATACATTTACATGCATATTATGTACATATAGTGCATGCACACATATGTATGTAAGATCTGTTTTGATGGTGTTTTTGGTTTTTTTACTTGAAATAAACTTTGAAGATCTCAGAATTAGATGATTACATTAGGTATAATTCCTGCCAAGCAGATTGTTCTACGTTCTCCAGAACTGACTCCTATCAGAGATGACTGACGGTGACTGTCCATTTCATGTTCCTTCATCCTGACTCAGGACTTTCACAGTGTAGGATGGGTCTTCAGGACCATACCTATCCTCTCTTTCATCACTATCAGCAAGAGATAATCATCCCTAGAGAGATCTAATAAAATCTGACACAACAGCCACAGCACTATGGCAGGAGACTCTTTAACTCCTTCACCATCACTGAACCCCAGGAGCAGAAAAGAACTAAGGAGAATTGTCATGAATATAACCTGATAAGTAACAGATTTAGGACCCAGAGCTATTACCATTGGAAATTCCTCTTCTGTCCCTTTCTGCCCATTGCCCACTTCTGTGATACGATAGCCTAGCTCAGTGGTTCTCAACCTTCCTAATGCTGCGACCCTTTAATACTTGTATGTGGGCCTATCTGCACGTGGGCGGACCCACCTGGAGATGGATAGAGGAGCCGTGTCTGGGTTCCTAAGACCATTGGAAATATGTGTTTTCCAATGGTCTTAGGAGACCCCGTTTGACCCCCAAAGGGGTCGTGACCCACAGGTTGAGAACCACTGGCCTAGCAGGGGAGCCTGAAGTCTCAAGGCCATATGTGAAGTTTGGATTCACTCAAAGGGTCACACTTGAGGACTTAGAGAGGTGACCTTGAGGTCCCTGTTTCCCCATCCCCACTCTTTGGTGACTGTTGACCCAGACAAGATGAGGCCAAGGCTCCTGGAATTGCAAGACCAGTCAACAACATCACTCAATGAGACAGAGAAAACCACCAGTTATGGTACTGATTGTTATCTAAAACATCAAGAGACTCTGACCAAATTCTACTGTTTAACACAGCTCTCAAACCAGGTGAAAAGCCATCCTATGAAGGAAAATCTGCCCTTTAGCACTGACTGAGAGGATAATACTGCTCTTTCTGTTGGCCAACGTTGCAACGGGGACTTCCGAAGCCACAGAATCAGACAATTGGAGAGCTATGGAGACAGTACCTGTTGTATGGATCCAGAAACAAAATACCTATATGAGGCTCACATGGAGATCAATGAAGTCCCTCCAGAATTTTCACCTTAAAACAATAACCATTGTTTGCATCCAGTAACTCTCCTTTGGGCTTTACAACTGCATTGTGAAGGAGGCAGTTAAGTATCACCATCCTCCTCTTGAGTCTCAAAGGCTCAAGAGCCTGTATGCTCTGTCTAGGGCAGTCTCCACTTTCCAGTGTAGTTGGGGAAAGCCATGGTAACTGGGTTGCATTTGATGCCCGAGCGCCTGTTGTGTTCCTGTTTCAGTGATGTGGCCATGCCAGAGGGGCAAACCTACTCTGAGCTGGGTCACAATGGGTCAGCTTCAAGTGCCCCAGCCAGCAACTGGAATGGCAATCCCAGTTTGGCTATTATGTCTTCTTGCCCCTAAGTCGCCTCTCTGACCTGAAACTTTTGTCAAGCAATCCAGAGGTGTTTGCAAGAAAAGAGAGAGGGAGGAAAAGAGAGAGAGAGAATGAGAGAGAGAGAGAGAGAGAGAGAGAGAGAAATGAAGCCCAAGGCTGAACTGCAGCTACCTCCTCCCTCTGGGCTTATTTGCAACCTTGGGGCCTAAACTTAGAAGCAAAAGTTGGACACATTCTGAGAACCTCATGGGCTTTATAGCAACTTTCTTGGAGCTCTAATCCCCTACTCCTACCTCTTGCTTACTGCAATCTATGGCAACTCTTTCTTTCTACTTCCCCTGAAGTTCATACTATGATCCCTTCCCTTGGCTGCTCTCCCACATCATCATCTCCATGGACTAGACTCAAGTCCAGTGCCAAATCCAGTGAACCTACCATTACCTTGTCCTGACTCTCCTGACCCTTTGCTGCAGGAAGACCAAGAGGCAACAGGAAAGAGAGGACAAGGTAATGAGTAAGTTCATTGGACCTGGAGTTGGAACTTCAGTCTAGTCCATGGGACTCAGCACTTATCAGCTATATATCCTTGAGCAAATCATAAACTTCTTTCTTTATTTTTTATTATATTTACATTCTAATAAAATGTTAGCTCCTTGAAGGCAAGAGTTGTTTCATTTTTGGTTCTGTATTCTCAGTATTGGGCACAATAAATGTTTTTTGATTACCTCAGTTTCCTCATTTGTCAGGTAGGCATAATAATACTTTTTCTGTGGACAACACAGAGTTGTCAAGAGCAAATAAGATAATATATGTGATGCATTTTGTGAACCTCAGAATGACTGAATAAAGTTAGCTATAATTAGTATCACTAAAACAGGCAAGTATCTGAGTCAATGGAATTCCTTCCTTGTATCATCAGTTGTGTGTGTGTGTGTGTACCTGTGTTTGTGTTTGCTGTCATACTAACTAGATAGTAAGGGTATAGTAGGGTTTTAGTAGTAAGGATTTTATATTATGTATCTCTTCACAGCCCCTAGGATTCTGCCCTGTTCATAATAGGTATTCAAAAATGTTCCTTAGTTGACTGAATGTGGGCTTCATAATATTAACTGAGACCTAAGAAGGTCATTTAGGTTTACAAAGCATTTTATACAGATTTTCTCATTATGATTCACATGACGATTTTGGAAAGTGAATATTTACAGGTACCCTTTTACAGATAAGGAAACTGAAGGTCAAAGTCATTATATAACTTGTGGATGATCTCTCAGTTAGTATTAGAGGCAAGACTTGAATTCTGGTCTTTCTGATTTCAAGACTAGCATTCCAGATTGCTTCTCTATAATGGCTTGGCCCAGTTTTCAGCCTGATTCAGTCCCTGACTAGATGGCTATTGATCTTTCAGAATATTAACAGCCAAGCTTGGAAATACTAGTATCAAGATGAATAGCACTAAGAATCAGCACCAGCCAAATGACTTTTCTTCTTATTCTCTTTCATAGAACTAACTACATTTACTTTCAGTTTTACATTCAGTCAGGTAGGTGGCTGCAGCAGGGGCATTTAGAGCTTGGTCAGGTGTCAAAGACCCTAAGGCCGTCCACTGCATCCTAGGCCATCACCAGTCATCTTGACCTTTGTCTTGTCACCGACTCAGAAAAATAGAGTGAAGCTGATGACTTTGGGCACCTCTGCCTCATTTAAATCTAATTCACCCACAAGTCAAGGCATCACCCCATGATGCCATTGGTGCTTTCTGAAAACGAAGGACAGACAACAACATGAAGTTTCATCCCTTTCTTATTTGGCTCTGTCATTTCATATTCTAGACACTCATGGTGGGGGAAAAATAATTTGATCTCCTTGTGCTCAGAAAAAAAAGTTCATTCCTGAAGGTTCTGAAAAAAAAATCCTACTTACTTATCATGGTGTACTTCTTGAAAAATTCCTCCTTTGTTTACCCATTGGTCTTTGTGCTACTCATTCTAATTCTTTGGTCTGAAACATCCTAAAACTTGAGATGGAAACACCAAAACTATAATCAAGGCAAGGTGACAGGGGCTTGATAAAGGAGTGGGAAATTTATCTGAAGACAAGAAATTTGAAAGACTATTGACAGCACTTTTATCTTCCTAAGGAGAAGCTCATGGTAGTTGGAATCTTTCATGAGCAAAGACGTTGAGAGTTTCAGTTTGTGTATGATTCTTCCAAGAGTGGACCCTAGGGGAAATAGTGAGGATGGAAGCAGAAACTTCAGCTGGGATAACAGTGCAATGTGACCCCATATTCCAGAGCTCCTCCCACAAGTGAGAAGATAAACTGAAGGCAAGGGCTGATGGTATCTGAGTTCTGCACCAGCTTAGGGGTGGCATGAGAAGTCTAGTCTTAGCCCTGGTCTGGTTTGTCTCCTCATTACCACCAGTCTACCCTTTTCTTTTTCTTTTTTTTTTTTTTTTTTTGGAGCAGGGAAGGCAAAGCAATTGGGTTAAGTGATTTGCCCAAGGTCACGCAGCTAGTAAGTGTGTCAAATATCTGAAGCTGGGTTTGAACTCAGGTCTTCTTGACTCCAAGGCTGGTGTTCTATTCACTGCTCCACCTAGCTGCCCCCAGCCTTCCTTTTTCAAAGCCTACCTTTGCAGGTTCTGTCAGGACAGTACAGTAGCACAGTTACCTGGGTCCTGGGGCTGACTCCACAGGCCTAGGAGTTCTCAGGTGCCTTTAGAACAAGCCAATGGAGGTGGACTTAAGGTGGCACAAGGTGGGGCCTCACCCTATACTGAAACATTATGCCTTTTTGGAGGTATTAGAGTTGCCTACCAGTACAAGTGAACAGAGAGGCCTTAAACTGGGGACCAGAGTGGGCCCTGAATGATAGAAATGCCCCCTTTCTCTCCTTAGTCATGAGCTCAGGAGCTATTATTCTGAAAGAACTGGTCCCCTAAGGGAAAGGTCAAATTTCAGAAACCAGGGGAAGGGGAGCTGGCCTGGGAAGCAAGAAACCTGAGTTCAAGCCCTTCCTCTAATATCCCATCTAGCTCCAACAGTCTATGAGTTTATGAGATTTGGCCTCTATTGGAATCTAACCCCAGCTCAACCTCAGTTTCAATAAGAGTTGAAGGAGTCTTTCACTAGGGCTCACTCTTCCTGTCTCTGTGACCTCACTTTCCTCTGCTGAAAGGTAGAGGAATTGGTCAGAATGATACCTAAAACTCCTTTTAGCACTAACGTTATGTTTCAAAAGTCATTGGATTTTTTTTTTTTTGGAGGGGGGAGTTAAGCCCTATCCACTCCCAGGCCTGGGCATCTATTTGCTATAAGAATTACCACTCTACCCTCATCTCACAATTACAAGGTTTCTTACATGCCAAGTATGAAGAGATAACAGGTGGGGAAGTACTGTGTCCTGGGGCTTCCTTCTCTTTCCACTAGGGCCCATCTACTCCACCACCACCACCCATACACACACACACACACACACACATAAACACACTCTCACCCCAGCTAAAAGTTCATTCCAAGCTCATTACCCTAGACACATTCGTGGTGCTTAACTCAGGGACTAAAATTCCTAGCCAAAGGATCCAAAAAACATCACTATTACCTGGTATGTCCTAAAACAGCAGTTCTCAACCTGTGGGTTATGTTCAATTTGTAACAATGAAAATACATCCTAAATAGGAGATATTTACATTACGATTCATAACAGTAGCAAAATTGCAGTTGTGAAGTAGCAACGAAAATAATTTTATGGTTGGGGGTCATCACAACATGAGGAACTGTATTAAAGGGTCACGGCATTAGGAAGGTTGAGAACCACTGTCCTAAAAGAAAACCAACAACAGAGTGGCTAGATGAGTCCCTGAAAGAGAACCAGATAACCCTGAAAAGAAAAGACTAGTCCATGAACAGCAGTGCAGAGTTCCAGGCCTGGGGTTTATTGCTAGATATCAGGAGGCACTAAATTCTTGGATGTATTCTGAAATGTAAACTATACCAGGTCTTTCTTAGATGGAGAGCTGAGTTGGAATTTGCTGTGAATTCTCATGCTATCAGAACTCATACATATATAAGAATGCTATGACCTCACCCTGAAGATTGACTTGTTGCCATTCCTCTGAGTTCGGGAAGCCATGCTGGCTCCCTAGCTGTCTGGTTCCAATACCTTAGCTGCCCCAAATTATCTTGGCCTAAGGCCAGTCTCAGCAAAATAGTTATGCCAGCCCAAACAACTATGCAGAGAGAGCAGCAGTGAAAGAGTTAAAAGACAGGAAGTGAACCCGACTCCTGGATAAAGCCCCATTAATTGCAATCTTACCAGAAATCCTTTCCCCAGCAAATCCATTGGCTACAAGGGAAGATCTGAATTGTTTTGAACATAGCTTTCTCCAAACCACAGATTTGCAGATACTTTTCTCCCAGGCCACACAAACGGCCTTCTGCTATTAAATCTTGCTGAAAAGTGGGCTGAGACCACTAGGTCTCCTGTGAAAATTACCAGACTAAGAAGATGGCTGATGTGGGAATTAGCAAAGTTGTACCATTGTGCTGAGGGGGAAGAACTAACCAGGAAAGCGTGTTCCAGGAAGTGGTCTCTGGGACTTCTGGCAGCCAAGCAGAGGTGCCTAGGGAGGGCCGCAGGTCTGCAGGTTACCTCCTAGAGGAGGAAATTGGGATCCATAGGCCCTCTTCTTGTTCCGCTCTACATTTCTAGAGTGGCTTGGGGGAACTCATTTAAACGCCTTGCTCCAGTTGCCCTGTTGGATGACTGGGAATGAATCTGCTGTATCTCACAGCAGGGCCAGGTGGTTGTTTCTACTGCAATTTCAGACTCCTGGGTAGGAGGGGCTATGACAGCCCCGAGATATTTCCTTACTGAGTTTGTAAATGGACCACTTAAGTGGCTGCCCACCAACTGGGGGTGCCTGCCTGTGGTGCACGCAAGCATACCCAATGCTGGTGTGCACAGGTGGGGAGGCCTTGGTAAGCAGACATAAAGCTGTTCATGTTGTACCTCTTCCCATATGGCTGGTTTAGATGGTGGCTACTTAGCAAAATTCTTACCATTTATAGAATCAACCATTTGAGTCGGAAAGGGTCTTAGAGACGGTCCAGACCAACCACATATTTTACAAAGGAAGAAAGGAAGGCCCAGAGATGCTAAACTTAATAATAATAACCCATGTTTCTATATCACTTTAACATTTTCTCATTTAATTCACCAAAACAGCTCCATGAAGCAACTGTTGTAATACCCATTTTAGAGATGAGGAATCAAGGTTCACCCTAGGCAAAGCGACTTGCCCATTGTTCCACAGCTAGCAAGTGGAGCGAGAACCCAAATCAAAACGATCGGTTCAAGCCACTGTTTCAACTTCACTGCATCACTCCAATCTTAAGAGACAATTCTCCCTCAATACTTGCTGATGAGCAGCAAGCAATCCAGGGTACACCACAGGCTGCTGCTGTTCAGTCATGTCCAACTCCTCCTGACCTCATTTGGGATTTTCTTGGCAAAGATAATGGAGTAGTCTGCCATTTCCTTCTCCAGTTCATTTTGCAGACAAGGAAACTGAGGCAAACAGGGTTAAGTGACTTGCCCAAGGTCACACAGCTAAGTGTCTGAGGTTGAATTTGAACTCTGGAAGATGAGTCTTTCTGACTTCGGGCTCAGCACTCTGTCCACTGCACCACCTTGCTGCCTCCGGTACACCAGGAAGCACAATAAAGGACACATTTTAATATTATCTTTTAATGACTATTATCTTTTAATGACTACATATACTTTTAATGACACTCTTCTTGGACAGCTAGGTCCCTAATTAGGACAAACAACAAATCCCTGCCCCCCCTCCCTTCCCAAGAGGTTGCATTATTGGAATTCTCACTAGATATTTTCAGTGGGCTCATTTATTTACCATATTTACATAATTATAACTTTGAATAGTGCCACTTCAGTAGATTCATTATTGGTACTAACTGGGACCTGGCTATATCTATTCTGCAATAAGTCAAATCACAAGTGTTATAGCAAAGGCTAAACTCTCCGGTTAACAATGACATGTGGGAGCTGTGGGAAGGGGGAAGGGAAAGGGGCCACTGTTAAATGTCATCCATGTGTCTCAGACTTTCCACACTCTGTTCTCTTGGCCTAAAATTCAGTTCTTGCACATCCCACCTACAGAAAAATGGCTGGACTGTGGGCCTCCTTCACCCTGAGGGTAGGGAAGTAGAAAGCCTTTGGATTGTGTTTTCAATAACCTTGTTAGCTCTGTTTTAAGAATATATTGTTGCAAGCTTGTTATCTCAAGGATATAGGGAAGGAGAAACAGACTGTTCCTGATTGAACGGAGACATCCATGACTCCATGGAAAAGGAAGATAACTGAAGAATGGACCCTAATTATTATGAGTTGTTACAAAAGCTTAAAAAGGGTTTATGGACAGTCATTATGTAAGTCATTAAGCCAGATTCGAGGCTGCCTGAGCGCATCGTGAGGGAGGAGGATATAAGAAGTCCTGTGTGGTTTCTGGGGAGCAACGTAGGGCTATGAACATATGTGGTACTCCTCCCTCCTGTGACTAACATGAACCACATGGGACAATAAAGCTTCCTAACTGCATCTTTAAAAGCCTCCATCTTACTTTACCTTGTGACCCCCAACCCTCTGTGGGATATGGTCGGGAGAGGACACAATTGGAACAGAAGTTTAAGCACTAACCGAAACCTTACCCATCCTGCAAGACCCAGCTCAAATGGGACTTCCTGTGAGCCTTCCCTGATCTGCTCCAAACAATCAGATGGGATTCCTCCCTTCCTCTTAACCCCTTTGTGCCTAAGGTTTAGATAGTATTCTGCTTGTCACAAGTGATCTTTATTCTTGTTCTTTTTTTCCCTCTTCCCTTCCATCTCAGATCATTAAACTCTTTTAGGACAGGAATGGTCTCCCTCACTTTATCTCAAAGCTCACTCATAGTAGGCACTTGATAAATACCTTTTGAGTCAAAATGAATTTTGTTCCAAAATGATTGATGCCAAAATCCATTTTTTCAGAGATGGATACAATCTGTTGAGAACCCTCCTTCTCTAGCTTTATTTTGAATAAGTCCCTCTATTTCAGAGAGAGTGAATCTCAAATTAACTGAGATGAGAAGAGAGGGCTGATGGAAATGGGGGAAAGTTTGTCTATGATTTTCATGGAAACTTTTAAACAGGGACTTGATCCACTTGCTCATCTAGAAATTAAAAAAAAAAAAACCACATCCTAACAGACTTGTAGTATATAGTAAAACTTGTTTAAATACCTGAATGCAAAATAATGTTCTCTCTAAACCGATAGATAATTTATTTAGGAAAGATAATTTATGAGTTATTTATATTACTCTCCAGTGTCCAGCTCTGCTATCATTGAGATGAAGTGCTTGGGATGGAGTGAAAACCCTTAATTACTCTAGCCTGGGATGCATATGTTTCAAGGAAAGAAAACATAATGCAAAGCACTTATATATTTCAGTGGCATAATAGCTTGATGAAGATTTTTAAATTTTTCAAAATGACATTTCTTTCCAAAAGATGGATTATTTCTGTTGGGGTTTAGTCTACCTAATTATTTCTGCCTTGATTACTTAACCACTCCAGATTTTTCATCCCACCATGCTCTTATCACATTCAGCATGTAAGAAGACAGTCAGTTCATTAACATAAACTCTACAATTCTATTTTCCGGAAGTTCTATTTTCCATAGTATGGGGTGGGGAACTGAAGGAGAGATTTTTCTTTCTTTTTTTAAGACTACAGTGACATGCAATCCTAAAACTAATTTCACATCAGTACATTTATAGTGGCCCAGACTAAGCTGTACCAGAATAATTGGCACCTTTATATAGTAGCTCTGATACTCTGGTTCCAAGTGCCAAAGTCACTATCTGCTTCCATCTATGGAGTTTGGTCTTGTTTTATTTTTAATTTGCAAGTTTAGTGCTATAACAATGTACACATCTTTATTTAAATTCCAATCTACCATTAAATCTATCCTCTTACTAGTTGTGTAACTCTGGGCAAGTCACTTAATCGAACTTTGCATCATTTTCCTAACCTGTGAAATGGGGCTAATTACAGCACCTACTTCTCAGGGTTATTGTGAAGTTAAAATGAGATAATATTTATAAAGTGCTTGCAAACCTCAAAGCACAATATAAGTGCTAGCTATTGAAATTTACTTGGAAATTGATCATATTTAATACATTTATTTAATGCCTCTGAAATCTATCTAGTGTGAGAGATACCTTGGATCATAAACTAAATAAGGATTCAGACTAAATTTAAAGGCTAACAAAATCGCCTTACTTGGCAAAAAACAAAGCAAAACAAGACTTATACTGGAATAAAGGCCAATCCTCAAAGACATGTCCACATGTCTCTGCAAGGGGCGGTTCTAAATATCTGCCCCAATACAACATTGGTCTGCAAGTGGGCACCAGGCTCTTTGTGGATTCCACTGAGCTAATTAGCCTCGAAACGCGGGGGAAACTTAGAATTTCCCGAGTGTTTTCCCGCTGCCAAGGGAAAACAGGGGTCTGTTACCCAACAACCCCTGTGTCATTCTTCATTAATGCAGCGGGAGCTGGTCAAAGAGAGAAAGAGCGAGCAGCCTGCTTTCTGGTGCACCTGCCAAGGTTGCATATTGTGTGAGGAATGCCTGCTGCCCTTTGGCTGATCCTGAATCCTGGAAAAAAGCCAGAATCTTCTCTGAGGGGCCTTTGAAAGCCCGTTCCTCAAAGTACCGGCAGCTCTCTCCCTCCTCTCCTGCCCCCCATCCTCTACACACGCACACTTTTTTTTTTTAACCTTGACACGCTTGATGTCAGCCTTCCCTGCGCAGCGGGGCAGGAAGGGATCAGGAGGGGCGCATTCTCTACTCACATGGCTGGAGGGCAAGCAGTTTCCTATTACACACGATTATAAAGAAACATTTGTTGAGAACTGATGAATTGCAGCAGAGCCGGGGCTTCGGCATTTAGCGCACCTGTGGTTATCAGCGCTATCAGCTTTTTTTTTTTTTTAATGTACACACTAAACCTATTTATACATCAAACACGGCAACGGCTTTTTCCCTTGGCTTTTTGCCCCTCCCCGCCCCGGGGGTTGGGGAGAGGGCCATTGAACAGCCAAGTGGCCTTCGAGATCTCTAGATCGCACTCGGGGTCGGCCAAGGAGTCATCTGAAAAGGGCGATCTCTAAAATTAGGAAATTGGGGGCGAGGGGAGTGAGAGTGTAGGTGGTTGGAGATGGGGAAGGGGGTTAAGTATGAGACTTGACTAATGCGATGAGGGGGGAAGGGGAAGGACTCAGAGATAAGGAAAGAGTTAGCTTCTAGATAATTGAATCCGAGAATAGAATCCAGTTCCAGGGGCACTTCCTTCCAAATGTTTGGGGCGGAGGAGGGGAGGGTAGAGGGTAGGGTGTCTTGGGGCTCTAGTGAAAAGCTAAGAGATAAAATTAATGAATAGCACCCGGTCAGATCCTTTAGCCGCTTTCCCTTTCCTTCCTCCACAGCCCCCTCCCCAAAAGGTATATACGGGCAGCATGACCTTTCCCTATTCCAGCCGTGCTGTGTATTCTGAGCTGCAACCAAGTCATTTTATCAAATACAAAGGAATAGATTAGAAACCAGCAGCAAACTGAGAGCTAGCGGCAGGCAGCAAGTCGAAGTAAAAAGCGCCTGGGAGCTCCTTAATAAGTGGGCTGACATGTGGTGAATGAAATTTTAATGTTGGCAGAAATAGAAAACACATGCTCCCAAAGACAGCACCCTCCCATCGCCACGACCTGTGCTACTGGAGGGCAAACGTGTCTGACCACGAGTGAGTTGGAAGTTGGGTGAGGCCTTGAGGCAGCGACTGGGGGGGGGGGGGCGGGGGGGAGCAGTGGGAAGAGCCATGAGTTTGGAGGGAGGGGACTAGGGTGCAAATCTTAACTCCTCCTCCTTACTCCGAGAGTAACCGTGGGTGTGTCTGCCTATCTGGGCTTTAATTTCCTCGTTTTTAAAGTAAGGGGATTAGACTAGCTCTAAATCTATGATTCTGTAATCCCCCTCCTAGAGATCTCATCTCTTTATTTGGTTGTGGATCCTACCTAGTCACTGACACTAGTGAGGATGAAGTTGTGTTTGGTACTTGGAAGTAGGACTGTAGTTAGTTCTCAATCTCTTGCTCAATTCTCCCTTAGTTTCCAGTTCTTTGCTACAACAAAAAGTGCTGCCACCAATATTTTTTGGACTAATTGAACCTTTTCTCTGTGGAAGTACCCTGAGATTAATAGGTCTGTTTTCTATCAGTTACCTTACCAGGCCGGTGCACAGGACACAGAGTAAGCCCATTTACAAAAGGAGCCAATCAGGAACTTGCTGTGGGCCAAAGTCATGCTCTCTCCCAGATAGCTTTGCTGACGTACCATAGGGGGGAAAGTGGTGTGCCAACACTAAAGACCGTATGTATAAACAATTTGAATCTGACTTTGGGCTGCCTTTAGTCAGACAGATATACCTAAGTTTAGTCTTTTACTTATCCATTTTTGCTGGATATTACCTTCTCTTGACTCTGCACCAACTACCATCAATTCAGGATCTGTAGGGGCCTTTGGAGGAAGCCCTAGGAAACCACTCAGTATCTCAGTATCTTAAAAAAAAAAAAAGAAACTGTGAATCTCTGTCATATGCAGTTTTTTAAGTGTAAAATTAATTCAACATGGCAGTTCCAAACCTGCTCTGCTTGTCTATGCCTCTCTCTGTCGTTGAATAATGTCTGACTGTCTGTGACCACATTTGAGGTTTTCTTTGCAAAGATACTAAAATGATTTGCCATGTTCTTCTCCAGCTCATTTTGCAGATGAGAAAACTGAGGCAAAGAGTTTTAAAGTGATTTGCCCAGTGTCCCACAGTTAGCAAGTGTATCTGAGGCAATATTTGAACTCCAGAAGATGAGTCTTCCTGACTCCAGGCCTGGCACTCTATCCTCTGTGCCACCTAGCTGCCCCACCTCTCTTTGTACTTGACTCTGTTCTTTTCTATGAATTTTCAAATGCTCCAATGATCCTCCTTTATTTCATTTCTTATTTTTAGATAGATACTATCTACCTCTTCCCCCATCCAATTTTTTAAAACTCATCTTTATAACAAATAATCATAAGCAAAATAAAATCTATGCTTATCAGAGATCTGATAGATCAGTGGTTCTCAACCTTCCTAATGCCGAGACTCTTTAATACAGTTCCTCATGTTGTGGTGACCCCCAACTACAAAATTATTTTTGTTGCTACTTCGTAACTATAATTTTGCTACTGTTATGAATCTATCTGATATGCAGGTTGTATTTTCATTGTTACAAATTGAACATAACCCACAGGTTGAGAACCACTGCGATAGATAGATAGATAGATAGATAGATAGATAGATAGATAGATATAGATAATGTCCATTCTGCACTGCTACTCCAATCACTTCTTTGTCAGAAGTTTCATAATTAATTTTCTGGAGCTGAGTTAGTTGTTGCATTGATGAAAACTCTCAACTCTTTCAAAGTTGTTTCACTTAACTTTTTTTGATCATTGTATAAATTGTTCCTTGGGTACTGTTCATTTCACATTGCATCAGTTTATACAAGTCTTCTCAGGTTTCTATGAATGGATCCCTTTAATAATTTCTTAAAATAATATTCCAGTGTATTCACATTCATAGCACAGAGGGCCAGCCATGGAGTCAGCTAAAAGGGGCAAGTCCTAAAATTTAGAAATGAGGAGTTAATATACTTGACTGATTAACTGACAAAAGGAGAAGGCAAAGGGCAAAAGGACATGGAAAGAGTGAGCTGATCCAGTTCCAGGGAAATTTCCTTCCAAGTGTTTGGCACAAAAGGAGGTGAGGTTAAGACATTCTCCAACTGATGTGCACCCTTTTAGTTTCCAGTTCTATGCTCCAACAAAAAAAAAGTACTGCCATAGATGTTTTTGCACTAATAGGTATTTTTCTCTTTCTTTGATTTCTTTGGTGTATGTGCCTAATAAAGACATTAATGACTTTGGGGGTATAATTCCTAACTGCTTTCCAGAATGGCTGTGCCAATTAACAGTTCCACCAACAATGCGTAAGTATTCCTGTTTTTGCCCAAGAGTTGTCATTTATTTTCTAACAAGTCTACTCTAGACAAGCCCCTAAAAAGGGAAGGAGGAAGATTCCCTCATGTACAACAGGATTACATGGGCCATCTATTACATTAATTTACTAAATACCCCTCAGCCTCTTACTTGGTTCATTCCCATATTTAATCTTATCATTTTGAGCTCTAAGGTAATCCAGAGGGCTGTGTGTATATTTTCAAATAATTAATTACATTTCAACATATCTTTCAATTAAGATTAGAGTCCAAACCCCAGTTTATCAAAAAGCTATTTTTTTATAATCCAGAAAAACTTTCTTTCACAATAGTGTTTACCCTCTCCCTATTAAATCCCTTAATTTCCTATAATTAAATATTAAAGTTATAAAAAACACAATTTATTAACAATGAAATTAATAATAAAAGACATGGGTAATTATTCACAGTATTTTAGCTGTGAAAAAGAACACGCAAAAAAAATCTCCTCACACACCACTAAAACTGTAGTTCTAAGAACGTAATCTTACAACATTTAATTCTTTCAGGATAACAAATAAAGTCTGTTTCCAAGCATCGTCTTCATCTTTTTCACAAGATAAAGGTTGCAATGGTTTGATAAAGAAAGAAGATGACCCTGTCTTCTTTCGGTTCTCAGATTTTTTTTCAGATGGGATGGGGAAAAGATTATCTTCTGCTTATCTCAAGCCCTCATTCTTAAAAAACTTTCCCCAGATTCACTCCTCAAAAAATTCACTTCAAGTTTCTTCATAAAAATAAATTAATCCATTCTAACAAGAAAGATGTTTCTCTTCACCTTATTTCTATTTTCTCCACCGTTTATCTCATAGAGCAGCTGTTCTCAACCTGTGGGTCACGACCCCTTTGGGGGTTGAACAACCCTTTCACAGGGGTCACCTAAGACCATCAGAAAACACATATTTCTGATGGCCTTAGGAACCAAGACACTACTCCTCTATCCATCTCCAGGCGGGTCGCCCACATGCAGATACGCCCACATACCAGTATTAAAGGGTCGTGGCATTAGGAAGGTTGAGAACCACTGTCATAGATCCTCATAAGTCAAAGCTCAACTCATAAACTCCCTAATTCCATAGGGAGAACCACTTCATACAGTAATAGTTACTACTATATCACCTATTTTCTCACCTTCTTAAAGGGATAGTAATAATCTCTTATAACAGGGGTTCTTAAATTTTTTTGTGTCATGGTCCCCTTTGGTAATCTAGTGAACCCTGTGCACCCCTTCTCAAAGTGATGTTTTTAAGAGCATAAAACAAAATTCATAAGATTACAAAGAAAACCAATCACACTGAAAAACATTTATCAAGATTAATTTTTTTAAAAAATTCACAGATTCCAGATTAAGAATCCCTGTACTCCATGGAAACCTCCATAGAAGAGACTTTTGAAACTGGGATTCACCTTTTTTTTTTTTTATCCCATTCATCTATCTGGTAAGTGTGAAATAGAAGCACAGAGTTTTGTTTTGTTTTGTTTTTATTTCTTTTATCTATCATCAATTTGGAACATTGAACTTCTTGTACCAATCATTTGACCATTAATTTATTGGGGAATGACTCTTATTCTTATGTATTTCAATTAATTCCTTGTATGTCTTAGATATCAGACCTTTATCAAAGAAACTATCTCCCAAAAAAAAACTTCCCCAGTTAACTGGTTTTCTACTAGTTTTATAACTGTTAAGAAAAAAAAAACACAACCAACTTTACCAGTAATCAAAATTGTCCTTTTAATCTGTGATCTTCTAAAGGTATCTCCTTCCCTGCTCTTCTAATTTACTTAGGATGTAACCTTCTTATGTCTAAGTCATTGATTTTATATTCATTTGGCACTTACTGTGATGTATGGTGTGAGATGTTCTAAACACTAATTGCTGCCAGAATGCTTTCTAATTTTGCAAGCCATGAGTCCTTACTCCTTAACTCTAGTAATTGGGATCTTTGGGTTTATTGAACACCCTGCTACTATGTTTGCTTCTCTATATTGTATATCTAATCTAGTCCAGTGGTCAATTTTTCAATTTTTTTTAACTGCTACAAAACAATTTTGATGATTACAATTTTGTATTGTAGTTTGAGATCTGATAATAATAGGCCCCCTTCCTCCTCACTTTTTTCATTATTTCTCTTATTTGCTGTATTTTTTTTTATTACATGAAAATTCTGAATTTAAGCTATGCCACTTTTTGGTGTTTTCATTTTGGGGTTACTTTCAAGAACTGATCTGTGTGTTCTTTTTATTTTTACTTTTCCCTCTGGTTCTAATAAATCTGAGTAATTTTCATTTGTAATTCTTTAAACATGCCATTCAGAGTTTTTATTTGATCATGGTTTTCAAGGAATCCAATCATGCTTAAATTAACTCTTTTTTAACCTGAGTTTCTAGGTCATTTGTTTTTTATTTTTTCTTGTTTTCTGGATGGTCCATGAATATCTTAAATTCAAACTGTCCCAAAATGGAACTTGTTATCTTTAAAAACAAAAAACAGAAAAACTTTCCCCCTTCTAAACTTCTCCATTGATATTAAGGGTGCCACCATCTTTCAATCACCTAGGCTTGCAGCCTAGATATTATCATTGACTCCTCACTCTCTCTTTTTCCCACATGTCCAGTCTGCTGCCAAATCCTGTTAATTCTACCTTTGCAATATCTCTCCATCACTAAATGGGCATTGCCTCAATCAAAATGAGAACTCCTAAAGACCTTAGCTCCCACTGCATCCTGGGCCATCTCCAGTTATCCTGATCTGTTCCTGGCCACTGAGTCCAGATGGCTCTGGAGGAGAAAGTGAGGCTGGAGACTTTGCACAGACCTCCTTTACTTAAATCCAATTCACTTGTAAGTCATAGCATCATCTTCCTGATATCGTGGTCCTCTTTGAAAATGAAGGACAAGCCAAACAACCACAACCAAAATCAGTCAGTCAGTAAACATTTATCAAGCACCTACTATGTGCCAAGCACCAAGGATACAAAGAAGGGCCAAAGATAGTCCTTGCCTACCAGGAGTCCACAGTCTAAGGGGGGGAAATATCTTAGAAAAATAAGCTGAAAAGTGGGGTCAGAGGAAAGGTACCTAATGCAAGGGATGGAGAGGGATGATGGAGTCCTGCAACTGGGTGGGAAATAAGGAGGTGGTCTGCCCGGGCCCTTCTCTTTAAATGGAGGATGTGAGGAAAGAAGGGGCCCCAGGGCAGGGGCTTCTGTGGAGGTGTAGGTTTCATAATTGATGTGATGTTGTAGGAAAATGAACTTCTGGAGACAATGGTGAAGTTCAGGAGAGCAGTCAGGTGGGAAACTGTGAAATGGCTGCCCTAGATCCCCTCCTTAAATGGAATATCTGGGAGGCAGTCTCTGATGCACCCTCCTCTCCTCTGACACTGCTGCAGTCCTCAAGGCTGGACTGGCAATAGCCTTCTGGTTGTGTTCTCTGCCTCAAATCTCTTTTACATTCTGGTCCATCCTCCATTCAGTTGCCAAACTGATCTTCCTCAAATGCAAGTCTGACCGTATCACTCACCTACTCAATAAATTTCAGTGGTTCCCTATTCTACCTGCAAGAGCAAATAAAAAATCCTCTACTTGACATTTAAAGTCCTTCCCAAATCGGGCATTTGCCAGAATGAATGTGAGAAATCTGGACTACCTGATAAGCATTCATGGAACCATCTCAACAAGCACTCTTTCACCCCACTTTCAGATAATCAAAAATTGACTATGATTTGGTTCAGTGAGTTGGGAATGAGAATCTTTTAAATCCAATATTTCTTCTAAGTCAAAATCTGTGATCCTGAGAAAGAATTCTATATTTGTTTGTTTCTAGATGAAGATTTCCCAAATTATATCCATGGAACTTTGGGGTTCCTCTCAGTGTGAACAGGGATATTAGAGAGTATCTCAAAAGTCTTAGTGCAGCTTTAAGTTTTAACAACCTGAGAAGTAAAATGCTATGAACTCAAAGCAAACAGCATTTGAAAAGTTAATTGTTTGAATTTTAAAATATTGATATGTTTCTTATTATAATTCAATATAACCGTTTATATTGTACTACACAGCTGCCTAGAGGATGCTAAGTGGAACAGTGGAGAGAGTACTGGGCCTGAATTCAAATCTAGCCTCAGACATTTACTAGCTATGTGACCCTGGACAATTCACTTAACTTGTGTCTTCCTCAGTTTCCTCAGTTATAAAATGGGAAAAATTATAGTACCTACCTCCCAGGGTAGAAATGTAGTAGTAGTAGAAACTATGAAATAATGTTTGTAAAGCACTTAGCACCATGCCTGATGCATAGTAGGCAAAATTTTAATTTTGTAAAAACTTTCATCAGCTGTGACTCAGGATTGCATCTGTAATCTTAGCCTTAAGATCATCCAAAGGATGAGGTTTTGAGTCAGTTTTAATGTGAGGCTCCCCACACACACACACACAAAATGTATAATGGAGATAGATTGGGTGACCAACATGCCCAAGCAAAAAGACTTCCTCTACCGAACTACCCAGAAACTATCAAATACATCATACAAATTGATAGGTTAACCTGTCTTGCTAAAAATTTAAAAAATTTGAATTTATTATTACAAAGTCACAAACTAAATAAGTATGAAATAAATTTAAATGGTTGAACTTTCAAATAATAGTTTTTTTTTTAAATAACTTTGTAGCCTTTATATTTCTAAAGTTCTTAAAGCTTAAAACTGCACTAAGACTTTTGGGACAAGACAATGTCAAAAAAATGCAATTATTTCCACCTAAAATAGTAAGTAAGAAATAATTTGTATGGAAAGTATCAAACACATGCATCACATTTTCAGAATGAAAAGTGGCTTGATTTTCTCAGGTTTTTCCTCCACAATGTCCTACAAATTCAACAAACATTTAACAAGTTCTGACTGTGGCAGAGCTCTACACTAGGTACTTGGGGAGGTAAGAATCCCTCATGGAACTTACAGTCTTGCAGAGGAGTGAGATCCAGGCATAGACGACTGCAGTACACACAATATTACATAGTAAGTGCATTAGAGAGGTGCAAACCAAGTGCTCTGTGAAGTACAAGGGGCAAGTCATCATAGAAAGAGGATTTTAGGGAAGTTTTCATGAAGGTGGTGTTTGAGTTGGGCTTTGTAAAATAGGCAACACTCAACAGGTGAGATGGAAACAGAAATTGGGAGGAGCCTGAGAAGTGCAAACCAAAGGCATAAAAGTGAAAAAAGTACAAAGCACATTTGGAGAACATAGAGTAGTCTAGGTTGGTAAGAGCAGAAATTGATGGGAAGGAATCAATATGCCATAGTTCAAAAGGAAGAATGGTGCCAAATTGTCAAGGACCTTAAAGGTCAGACTATGGCTCAGATCATGAGCTTCTTATTGCAAAGTTTAGACTTAAATTGAGGAAAATAGGGAAAACCATCAGACCACATAGATATGGACTAATTCTCTTACCAATATGAAGTGGAGGTGATGAATAGATTTAAGGGATTAGATCTGGTAGATAGACTGCCTGCAAGGGAAAGATATACCCAAATGAATGCAGAATTCCTGAGAATAGCAAGGAGAGAGAGGAAGGTTTTCTTGAATGATCAATGCAAAGAAATATAAGAAAATAATAGAATGGAAAAGACAAGAGATTTCTTCAAGAAAATTAGAGATATGAAGGGAACATTTCAGGCAAAAATGTGCATGATAAAAGACAAAAATGGTAGGGATTTAACAGAAGCAGAAGAGATTAAGAAGAGGTGGCAAGAATACACAAAAGAACTATACAAGAAAGATCTTAGCATCATCAGTAACTACTACAATGGTGTGGTTACTGATTAAAACCAGATATCCTGGAGAATGAAGTCAACTGGATCTTAGGAAGTATTGCTAACAATAAAGGCAGTGAAAGTGATAGAATTCCAGCTGAGCTATTAAAAATCCTAAAAGATGATGGTGTTAAAATGCTTCACTAAATATACCAGCAAATTTGGCAAACACAACAATTGCCACTGGGTTTAAAAAGATCATTTTCTATCCCAATCCTTAAAGAAGGTTAATGCTTCCAAGTATTCAAATTACTGAACAACTGAACTCATTTCACATGCCAGCAAGGTTATGCTTAAGATTCTTCCACAAGCTAAACTTCAGTAATATGTAAACCAGGAATTACCAAAAGAGCAGGCTGGTTTTCAAAGAGGCAGAGGAACTAGAGACCAAATTGCCAACATTCATTGAATTATGCAGAAGGCAAAGGAGTTCTAGAAAAATATCTCATTCTGCTTTATTGGCTGCACTAAAGCATCATTTGACCATGGATCACAACAAAATGTGGCAAGTCTTCAAAGAGAAGGAAGTACAAAATCATTTTACTTGTCTCCTGAGCAACCTGTATGCAGGCCAAGAAGTAACACTTAGAACTGAACATGAAACAACTGATGTGTTTAAGTTTGAAAAGGAGAACAAGAAGACTGTGTACTGTCACCTTATTTATTTAATTTATATTCAGAGTACATCATGCAAAATGCCAGACTGGATAAATCAAAAGCTGTAGTTAAGTTTGCTGGGAGAAATATCAACAATCTCAGATATGCAGATAATACCACTCTGATTACAGAAAGTGAAGAGGAATTAAAAAACCTCTTGATGTGAGTGAAAGAGGAGAATATAAAAGCTGGCTTGAAGCTTAAAACAACAAACAAAAAAACTAAGATCTTGGCACCTGGTCCCACCCCTTCCTGGCAAATAGAAGGAGAAGAAATGGAAGCAGTGTCAGATTTTATATTCTTGGGCTTAAAGATCACTGCAGATGGTGACTGTAGCCATGAAATTAAAAGATGCTTGCTCTTTGGAAGGAAAGCTATAGCAAATCTGGACAGCATATTAAAAAAGCAGATATATCACTTTGCCATCAAAGGTTTGTATAGTCAAAGCTAGTGGTTTTTCCAGTAGCAATATATGGCTGTGAGGCTTGGACTCTAAGGAAAGCTGAGCCCTACACAATCAATGTTTTCAAATGGTGGTACTAGAGAAGACTTTTGAGGGTTTCTTGGACAACAAAGGGATCAAATTAGTCAATACTTGATAAAATTGATTCAGACTACTCACTGGAAGGACAAATACTGAATCTGATGCTTAAATACTTTGGCCACTTAATAAAAAGACAGGACTCTTTGGAAAAGACCCTGATGTTGGGAAAGATTGAAAGCAAAGGGGAAAGGGGAGAGTAGAGGATGAGACAGATATGTAGTGTCATGGAAACAATTAACATAAGCTTGAATAGACTTTGAGAGATAGTAGAGGATAGAAGGGCTTGGGGTGCTATGGTCCATGGGGTCAAAAAGAGTCAGACAGGACTCAACAACAACAACATAATTTTAACTCAGTAGGCAATAAAGAGCCACTGACTACTGGGACCAGAGAAGTGCCATGACAAGATTATTCTTCCATTGCTATGAAGAATGGATAGAGAGGTGGAGAACTGAGTGGAGCTGAGAAGACCTATTAGGATGCTTAATAAAAATCAAGGTTTGTGGTAGACTTCTCATCTCCCTAGCTGAAAATGTTTTCTCTTTCCTTAAAACATGCCTAGAGGATTTTTGTGTATCTCTCTTTTGCCCCCGTTAATTTCAAACTTTGTATATTAATCTGTTTATATGTCAGAATTTTTTCCCCAGTACTACAAACTAATATTGGTGATCATTAGATTGCGAGCTCCTTGGGAACAGGAATAGGGTTGTTTTGGTTTGGTTTGGTTTGGTTTGGTTTTGGTTTTGCCCTTCTTTGTATCCCCAATGTTTAGCACAGTGCCTAGCCTATAATAGGTACTTAATGAATGTTTAATGACTTTCAGTAAAATGGAAGATCCATGAAGGCAGGAATATTTTGTTGTTGTAGTTTTCTCTTTTTTTAGCCCCAGTGCCTTATAAGGCTTAATAATAAATTTTGCCTGAATTAAATTGAATTGAATTGAATATTATTACACTGAAGACTGAGAGATCCATGGAACTAAGATTCATCAAAGACTCAATTAAATTCAATATACTGTATTTAATGGGATGGTATACAAATTATTCAAGTCCAGTACAGTAACTGACATATTAAAAGTGATTAATAAATGTTTGCTGAATCTGACTGAATTGAAGTTTACTTAACCAGCACACTCCATTCCCCAAAACATTCTGGTTATTGGGGATTTTACTGTCAGTCCTAAAGGATACAGAGATGGACTATAATCATTTCCTTGAAAATTGAAGACATGGGAGTTTGGAGCATTGGAATTCATGGCTTGACCTCTGTGCCTGATGTAATGTCAGAAGTAATAGATGTTGCCCTCATTAGAACATAAACAGAGGAACTGGTGTTGCCTCATATCTGACATTTCTAACGATGCCTGTGCAGGGAGAAAAATAATCAAACACAAATAAAATCTAAATATAAACAGACAGAACTTTTAAGACATTCTTCTGGCATTTCTATTTTTGTTTTAAATTTCTCTGGTAATTCTTCAGACACCTTTCTGTACTTTTTTTTGGACATTGGTTAATTCAATAGGAAAAATGCATTTTCTAGTTTCAAAAATGATTATTATAAGTAATGCAATTAAATATATTGATTATTCACTATCAACCATTTTAAATGTAAGTGATAATTATTTTAATAAAGGTTTGCTCTGGGCAAAGTTATGACATAAGTGAAGATGATGTTAGTACCCTGTAGCACCAATGCAATATTTACAGCACCCATGATCACGATAAAAACCCTGACTATAAGTATCTCATGATGTTTGATCACAAAAGATACCAAACTCTCCAGAAGCTGAAGGATTTATTTAGACACCAGAAAACCTGATCCCCAAATCCCAAACCAGTGAAACTAGTACCAAAGATATTCAGAAGCCATAATAACACTGAGAGCCACAGCATCCTTCAGCCTTTTCACAAATGAATACAAGATCAATATCTACTCATGAGCCTATCTGACTCCTTGCCTGAAGTCCTCCTCTCTCCCCCACCATCTGGCTAGGTCTGACCAGCTTCCCATGGGCTCTGCTTCTCTTCAGCAAACTCCTCCCACCACAGGCTCTACATGACTACATTCAGCCTATTAGGGGGCAGAGTTTATCTTCACAGCAGGGAAGCTTCCTGTGGACTCTGCTGCATCCTTCAGCAAATTCCCTCCATCACAGGCTCCATGTGATTACATTCAGCCTATTAGGGGGCAGAGTTTGCTTGCAAAGCAGGGGAGGTCTTCAAACTTCCCCCCTAGGTCTATTATGGAGCAAAAAAGATCTTCAAATTCCCATTCTCATTACATACCCCCAACTAAACTAGCAAGAACAAGCATTAAGGAAAATCAGGGTGGTCACCTGTGGCCCCAATATACCATGGGGACCAAAGGGAGAACCCTGTAGCCATTGAGGTATCCTTGGTACCCAGAGAAGACCACCACCTCAGCTAATGCTCCTCTCCCTCTATCACTACTCAGCCACTCAGAATCAACCCAGATGTGAGAGAGCCTGGAAGAGCAAGTGCTTTAGAGTGTTTTACCCCAACATTCCTACCAATATCTTGTTCACCTTCTTCCTTCTTGGATAGACAATGATCATTCTATCCCTACTCCTGCAGGAGAGAATCCAGAATCCTCATTCCATTCAGACCCTCAGGTTTACTTCCTCTTTCTTTTTCCCAATGGTGGTAAGCCAGGCCCCTCCAGGCATCACCATCATTCTCCCTTTGGAGCTTTGGAGCAAATATAGCTACTCACATTGCTTGGATGAACAGTCGTCAGTTACAATCTTTCCAATAAGGTAGAGTACCATAAGACCTTACCATCTGCTCTGCCTCTGTGCCCTAAAGACCACTCAGCCTTAACATCTGACACACCAATGAATTTATAGGACTTTGGGGATCTTCCATCCATAGCATTACAGAACCCAACCACAGACTATACAGAGAAACACAGGAAAACACAGACATAATTCATGAGTTCCTCACTACTTTCCCCAATGGTTCCACAACTATGACCATTCAAAAGAATCACGGAAAAATCAAGAAAGGAATCCCAGAGCACCACAGCAAAAGTACCACAAATTTTCCAAAGTCAATCCTTTTCTTCAATTTAGTGTTCTCCTATACACACTGCCATGAATCTTAACAAAATGGCCCTGTTTTGACAATTTCACATAAGCACTAAATGTGGCAAAAAAATAAAAAATAAAAACAAAAAATGCAATAGTTTCTCTTCCCTGAACTAGATAGAGGTGACATCTCTTAAGTTCATCTCTGGTGACTGGCCCTAGCCATGTACTTCAACCACCACTCCCATGGTTAACAGATTGTTCAATTGGTATTTTAGTATTATTTCTATGCTTTGGTAAACACATAGATGAAAATCAAACATTTCATTCAATAATCTGCATATTTCCAAATGTTGTTGTGCCATTTAGGCTGTCCAGAGAAGTAATTTGATATAGCAGATATTGAGTCATCCTTGAAATCATGAAGACTTGAGTTCAAGTCTTGCCTCTGACACGTACTAGTTGTCATTTGGGTAAGTCGTTTAATGTCTTTGGTGCTCCCAGACAACTCTCTAGGACTACAAGTCAGATAAATTTCTAATTTTCATCAGTGAGTGGGGTTTTGACAAGGGGACTTTATAAGACCTTAAATTAAGACCATGGTCATCCAGTTCAACCTATTCATTTTACAAATAAGTAAACTGAGATTCCAAAAGGTTAAGTATTTGCCTAGGGTCACTCAAGCTAGTGATCGTCAGAGGCAGGATCTGAACCTCAGGTGTTTTGTGTTTGTTTTGTTTTGGTTTTGGGAGGAAGTGGGGGTAAGTGACTTGCCCAGAGTCACATAGCTAGTGTCTGAAGCCAGATTTTAATTCATGTCCTCCTGAGTAAATGGCCAGTGCTCTCCACTTTACCACCTAGCTGCCCCTGACTTGAAAGTGTTTTTAACTCAGAGTCCAACACTATCCATTCTGCCTCTCCATGATTAAATTACAGCTCTAGATTGCCCCTTCCCCTCAAAAAAAGACACAAGTCATATTTATAATCAGGATGTTTTTAAAATACCCCAATTACTGGAAGAAAAAAAATAAATACACAGATTCAAAATCCCAAAATTAGTAGGACTGATCTGGACAAGGCTGGTAAAAGTTAAGTAAAGCCTAGTGGTCAGAAATAAGTGTGGCGCCCCTGATTGTCAAGAATATTGATTGATTGATGCCAAATTAAAAAGCTCACTGCTAGCTTGTTTGTTTAATGTCACCTCTGTAAGAGAATATCAATCACAAACAAGTTTGATTCCTCCACACGACAAATGCCAAACCATACGAAATTGTTCCACCAATATACATCTTATTTTCCCTCAACTAAAAAGACATTAACTACAAAAAGTAATATTGCTTAAAGAAAATCACCAGCCCAGGTTTTGTACTCCACAAGCCCACAGTACATACTCTGGTATTATATAGAGGGAGGATGTTCTGTTCATTTTTCTTATATTGTGAGAGGTGTAGCATAGGAGATGTCATGTGCCTCAAAGGGAGGCAAACCGTACAAGTCTAGCCTCTTTTCCCTACACCCTTCTCCAATGGAGACTTTATTTCCTGCCAGGAGGGGAAGAAGAGATGGGGCCAGGGGGCAGGGAAGGGTGAGTTGAAGCTTGGCCCCTCTGATCTTCTCAGTGGGGAGCTAGAAATGTATCTATTTAATATTATTATTATATTATTATTTTTATATATTATTGTAATTATTATCTATTTAACTAAACATTGTTAGTCTAGGAGATGTGATTTTAAGGTTCAATCTAACTTCTGATTGCTGTTTCATTAATTGAGGGGAAATAGGACCCCAAGTTTTATATCTAAGGCTCGACTCCATTTCCCACCAAATACCAGTTCCAAATGCCACAGAGAATTCTAAAACACTCCCATTTATCCAATTTGATAGCCAGACAGAAATCAGAGAAAGGAGAGGGCAGCTGGATTGTGTAGAAGATAAAGTGTCAGGCCTGGAATCAGGAAGACTCATTTTCCTGAGTTTAAATCTGGCTTCAGACACTCACTAGATGTGTGACACTGAGCAAATTGCTTAACCGTGTTTACCTCAGTTTCCTCATCTGTAAAATGAGCTGAAGACAGAAATGGGGAATCACTCTGGTATCTTTGCCAAGAAAACCCAAAAATGGTATCACAAAGAGTCAGGCAGGACTGAAAAAATGATTGAACAATACATAGGAGAATATACACCAGACAATATAAGAGTGAAGGAGCTCTCCCATTGGAGGCGAAGTAACTAGTTAAGAAACAGAAAGGGTGGGGAAAGAGAGAGATAAAGAAAGAGAGAGAGAGAGAGAGAGAGAGAGAGAGAGAGAGAGAGAGAGAGAGTCTTAGATCTCATCCAAGGAGAAGTTCCCCCAAAGTCTCTAGTGTAGCAAGTTTGAAATAGGGATAGAGACTACCAGCTCTTCCATGTTGGCTTCTTCCCACTGTCTTTTTCTTCAGCAACCTGATGTGGGGTTGGTGTCTTCCATCTCCTCTCTTAAAGTGGAAGCCAAGAGCACCAGAAGTAACTGTAGGAGAGCTCTCCTCTCTCCTGCTGTTGCCTCATCTCAGGTAGGCACACAGCACTGATCTCCACCAATAAGGAAACAGGCCCATGAACTAAAGGATTTCAGACCTAGGGTTACAGTATTTCCCTGTAAGAAGTCTGAAGGCCTCCTTCTCATGCTTCATAACTCTTGATGATGGCTGTCAGCACCATTTGCCCTGCCCTTTCCTCAGCCCAGAGGAAAAGCCTGCACTAGTAGGCTAGTGTAGCAGCAACACCACAGCCTAGGACACCAAAAGACTCAGGTCCAGGACCAACCTTGCTTGGTTGACCAGCCCAGAGGACCTAAAACACTAACTACTCACCAAGCTCCTCACAGGAGGAGAACACAAGAATGACTAAGGCCTTCCACCCTCACCCTCACCCTCACCCTCACCCTCACCCTCACCCAGAGAGAGAAACAGGTGGTAGAATTCTGTGAACTTTATGACCAACAATTTCTACCACCTGTTTCTCTCTCTTTCCTATATTAATCAATTATTCAATGACTTACACCATAAGAGAAAATTATTCCTAACCCCATCTCTTTTCCTTCATCCTCATCATTCTCATGGTGACTTCATTACTATGACCCATTCCAACCCTGCACTGTACTCTCTGGATTTCCCATTCCATAGTGAGTAAATTTTCCTTCTTTATTAGCCCTCAGTGAGACCTGGCTTCCCCCTGAAAACATCATAACCCCAGTTCTCTTCTCCACCACTGGCTTACCTGTTTGTTACCAACATCACCCAAAACTTTAGTCTAAGAGAGGGAGTTAGAACACTCCTTGTTTCCCACTGCCACTTCCAGACCCTCCTTTTACCACCATCATTTAGCCACTGTTCTTCCTTTGAATCCTATAGTATTAAAATTTGCTACCCAGTCCAGATAATGGTAATTTTTGTATGCTGATGCTCAGGTCATTTTCCTTTCTCAATAAGGTCGGCACCTCTACTTAACTCTTGCGCTTACACTAGGAGGTTTAATATCCTTAACCTCTCAATTTTTCAATATCCTTATATTCCATGACCTATTCCTTCCCTCCAGTTTAGCCTCAATGGATGGTTACACACTGTATCTCACAACTGCCCCCCAAAGGGCTCCATTTTCCTCATTAAAAACTCTTGACATTTCTCTCTTTGACCATAATCTCCAATAATTCTCTCTCTCCCTATTCCTGTTTACTCCTCCTAAATCCAATCTTCATCCTCATTAAGACCTCTATCCATCATTAATTTCTGAGAACATTATGTCTGACTGACTCTACTTCTATTCCTCTCCAATTTTGATCCTGTAGTTAGCCAATTCAACTCTGCAATGTCTCCTACTCTCAAAGTCCTCATTCCTTTCTATCACCACCACTCTTGCCTTCCCAGACTTCAGACTTGGATCACTCCCACTTTCCAAGTGTTTGATTTTATCCATGTGCTAATTTTATCCATCCTCCTTTCCTAAGTAGGGCTAGAGGAAATCATATCACATTCATGTTGACTAAATACATTGTAAATTCATATTATCCAAATTCAACTGAGTCTTCACTGGAACAAGGCAATCCTTTTATTATTCCCTACTTCATCCTATATCTCACTCCCTACATAAGTTTTTACAAACCTCTTCTCTCCTCAAGCCTTCCACTTTTGCCTCTTATATTCTCTCTCAGCTAAGAAAATTGCCTCTTGCTTTACTGAGAAAATCAAGACTATTCAACGCAACGTCTCTTTTCTCTCTTTCTCTTCATCTCAAAATACCTTGACTCTCGTGATCTCTCCTTTCTCTCAGTATCTAGCAATGAGGTAACACATCTCCTTAGAAAGTCAATCTGCCTCCATGTGTCTTTACTCTATCCTCTCTTCTCCCAGTAAATTGTAGCTTTAATTATTCTCTTTCCTCTAATCTTCAGCTTTTTCTTATCTATTGGTTTCTTCCCTATGCCATTCAACCATTCACAGGTTTCATATTCCTTCATCCTGGAAAAAAACAAACAAAAACAAAAAACAAACACCTTTTCATTAGACCTTTGTTGTTGTTCAGTCATGTCCAACTCTTGATGACCCCACGGATGACAGCAAACCAGGGCTATCCAAGGGTTTTCTTGTCAGAGATCCTGGAAGTGCTCTGCCATTTCCTTCTCCAGTGGAATAAGGCATACAGAGGTTAAGTGACTTGCCCAGGGTCACACAGTTAGTAAATGTCTGAGTCCAGATTTGAACTGAGGTCTTCCTTACTCCAGGCCTAGTGCTCTATGCACTGAGCCAGCTAGCTGCTTCCTCATTAGACCTTACCATACCCCATACCCTCAAGTTATTGTTTATCCTTTCTCAGACTCCTGGGAGTGGTAACTGTCTACACTTACTGTCTCTACTTTCTTCCTCTCATTCATTCAATTCTTTGCTCTCTGTTCTCTGATCTCAACACTTAACAAATTGTCCCACCAAAACTAGCAATGATCTCTGAAAGTGCCAAATCTTAGAGTTTTTTCTCAGTCTTCAATCTTCTCAATCTGTTTGCTACATTTAACTCTATTGACCATCTTCTAGAGATTCTCTCCTGTCTGGGCATTTGTGATCCCAGTCTTTCCCGGTTCTTCTCTTATTTGTCTAAACAGTTATTCTCAATTCTTTGCTGGTCCATCAACCACAACTTTCCCCTAAGTACAGTTGTTCCCCAAGGTTCTGTCCTAGACTTTTTTTTCTTCTCTCTTTCTTTCCCTTCCCTTCCTTTGCCTTCCCTTCCCTTCCCTTCCCAATCCCATCTTCCTTTTTCTTCTCTTCTTTCCTCTTTCCTTTCTTCCCACTCCCCAACATACACATATTCTTATCAAGTTCCCATGGCTTAAATTATCAGTTCTATGTCAAAGACTCCCAAATCTATATATCCATCCCTAAACTCTTCCCCAAGCCTGTCTCATATAATATTTCAAACTGAATGTCCCATAGACATTTCAAACTCAACATGCCCACAACAGAATTCATCTTTACCCACAAACACATTTCTCTGCTAAATTTCCCTAAGTTACCAATATTCTTCTAGTCTCCTCCTAGGTTCATAACCTTGACATCATTCATGATTCCTCATTCCCCATTATTGTACATATCCAATCAGTTGCCAAATCTTGCCTTTTTGACCTCCATAACATCTCTTGAATATAATTCCTTTACTCTCACTGCTACCACTTTGGTTCAGATCCTCATTACCTCTTGTCTGGATTGTTACAAAAGCCTCCTAATTATTTTCCTGCCTCAGGTCTCTTCCCAATTCCAGTCGATAGCGATAGCCCACACTATTACCAAAATGATTCTCCTTAAGCACAAATTCAACTCTGTCACTCTCCTAAATTTAGTAAACTCCAATGGCTTCCCATATTGCCTCAGAATCAAATAAAATCAAAAGGTGATGATCAAGACAAACAGACCCAAAAGTAGAAATGGCAAAAATAAAGATTAGAAACAAAGTGAAGAAATGAGGGAAAGGAGTTGGGGAAATGGATTGGTATAAAGCCACAGAAAGGAGGTAGAAAAAACTCAAAAATAGAAATACAGTTATCTCTTCCATGTCTTGGGGGGTGGGGCACAAAGTCCAATGATTTGGAAAATCCATGTAAAATTTTTGCCCTCCCTTCATATCAGAGAAGTTTGAATTTTTTTCCTTTATGGGGTGGTTACAGTGCCTTCTTTTAAAATTTGGGTTAAGTATTTGATCATAGGCTCTGTGTCATCTGCTGGTCTCCACAAAACTCCCAAAAAATTCCCATTTAATTTCTTATGTCTACCCACAATATACCAAAACCACAATGGGTCAAGTCGGAATGTGAAAGGGATAACTACAGAAAGAAGGAAATGGAGACATTGGAAGGAGACTTGGAGAGAGAAAGTGAAAGCAACAGGAAAAAAAAAAAAGAACATGAAAGGAGAAAATGGGAACAGGAAGAAAACTAGGAAGTCAGAGAAGAGAGACCTAGAAGAGTACATAGAGGTAGAGACAATGAGAAAAAGAAGGGAGGAAAGTGGGTTGGAGATATATGAGAGAGAAAGAGAGAGAGAGAGAGAGAGAGAGAGAGAGAGAGAGAGAGAGAGAGAGAGAGAAGAAACCTAGAGATGAAAATGAGATGGCATTGATTAATAGACAATCAAGTCTCAGGTTTATACTATACTGTATGGTAAAGAAAACTTTTCTTAAGCTCACAATTGTCATAGGAGCTAAGAATCTCAAAATAGTTTGACCTAGGCTAATTGCAAATGTCTAACTAAAGGGAACTCTAGATCTATCCTAATGTATTATTATAAGCTAATTATTGGTTACCATTGAGCAAATGTGAGAAGGAATGAAGTAAGAATTGAAATACAAAATGTATAATGAAGTGTCTTATGTTTGTGGTACTCAAATCTGGGTAAAGAAATATTCAGGTTTCTAGAACTGCATTAAGAAAAGACAATCCACAGAAGCAGAAAACAGAGGACAGCTAAGTTGAGGAAATGGTTATCTTACTCTATAAAGAAATATACTTAGGTACAAGTACATTGAGGGACAGAATTCCAATAAGGTGCGGCAAAAAAAAAAACAAAAAAACAACGCAATAGCAGGAGCTTGTGTACCCATGGGAGGTACCTGGAGAGGCTAAATAAAATACCATCATAGAAACTGAAAATAATGGAATTGATCATTTTGATATACAATGATTTATTCCTTATGCATTAGAATTTTTGTGGGGTGTGGCAGTTGTTGAGCTTAAAATATAAATAAATCAATGAATGAATAAACAAGACAAAAGAAGAAAATAAAATACCAATTTAAGGAAAAGGAATTCCAAGGACATGACAAAGTTTATGAAGAAATGTTGAATTACTTAAAGTCATTGCTGGCCCTGTTTTTCCACATCACTGCTGGAAGGCCACTCTTTTCCTGAAAAGCCTGTGAATCAGTCAAGCAGGCTCCTTGTCTTTCATTCTCTTGGAGAGGTTTATAATCACTCATTAAGCTCATTAGTGGTATTCTTATAAAGAAAGTTAATATTTCAGGCTCCATTTGCAACCTTTGCATCACAAAAGCTGAAGAGCTGACTTCAAGTCTGGTGTGGTCCAACAGTGTTATGATTCCAGCCAGCCCCCCCAGGTCAGAGTTAGACAGCCAAATTAAAAATAGATTCCAACCTTCTCATGACTCCATGAGACCTAAGGAAAAAAATAAAAATCAACTCCAACTCACATGAAAATTTGGGTTTCAAGAAAGGAAAGAAAAACAAAATGAATCATCTTTATGTGTTTGGAAAAGCTGGAGAGCCCGTTGCCATGGACACAGGGTCCTGTTTACAAGCCCCAGTTTTTCCCAGCAAGTCCAAGACCAGCAAAGGAGCCAATGGAAAGGCAGCAGCTGGACCAGCGCATCATTGTCAATATGTTATCACCACTGTGTCTGCCCTTCTGTAATACTCAGTATGGAGCAGATGATGTTAATGACTACCATGTCAAGCTTAATGTCCTCTCTCCCTGGAACCACTCTGTCCCTAGGAGGAAGCTTAAGAGGAATGCCAGTGGCCTCTGGGATTTGAGAGAGACCTTTCCAGGTTTTGTAATTTTCCTAACAATAGGAGAAGGCAGTGCTGGTTTGTAGAAGAGCCAAAGAAAAGGGTTCTTAAATCACAAGAGGGAAAAGCATGTTTTTCACTAGACACTAACCAGCTCTTGCATTCCAGTGCCCTTCAGTTCTGAGATTCAAGCCATAGGTCAGAGGAGAAAGAGAGGAGGAAAGGGCCATGGGACCCCAGAAGACTGCTAAAATGGGACTGTATTCGTGAAAGAATCTATCAGACTTAGCCTAAATCATAGGTCCAGGTTGCCTGTCAGACCTACATCTGAGTTAGTAATGGTGTACCCACCCCAAGCCAGTGGCCCCCAGAGGATAATTTCACATGGTCCAGAGTCCAGAACTAGGATTTCAGGAATTCATTCCTTTGAAGTGGAAGAGGGATTGGGACAGTCATTCTACTCTAGTGTAAAAGCTTTTTTCTAATGCAAGTATTTTTCCACTTTAAGAAAACCTGATAAACAAAAATTCAAACTTACAAAACAAATAACTTGGTGGGGGAATGGAAGAAAGGGAAATTCACATGATTAAATCATTCCTCATTGACAAAAAACATTCACTGATTTTTTAAAACTACATTTCAATAAAATTGGATTCGCAAGTACAGAGAAAGTCTCTCTGAGTTTTTATTTTTTATTTATTTTATTTTATTTTGCTTTTTGGAGGGGAGAAGGCAGGGCAGTTGGGGTTGAGTGACTTGTCCAAGGTCACATGGCTAGTAAGTGTTAAATGTCTGAGGCCACAGTTGAACTCAGGTCCTCCTGACTCCAGGGCCAGTGCTCTATTCATTGTGCCACCTAGCCACACCCTCTGAGTTTTTCAGATGCCACTCTCTCTTGGTTCTCCTCTTACCTGTTTGCTCTATTCCAGTCTTTTTTTAATGGATTATCCTGCATGTCACACCCACTAATTGTGGGTATTACTCAAATGTCTGTCTTATGCCTTTGTCTCATTTCTCTCTCCAGTTATCCCTTCCACATCTTGGGAGTTAGGTCACAGTTGCTCCACAATCTGGAAAATCCACATAAAAATTTTTGACCCGTCTTTGTACCAGAGAAGAAGTCAGAATTTTTTATTTTTTCTTTTATGGGGTACGGTTATTGTAAAATTTGAGTTACATATTTGATTATAGACTACGTGTGGGTTAATATTGGGTAAAACTACTCTATGAAAAAGAACTTTTTGTGTGTCATCTGCTGGCCTTCGCCTGTTGTCTGTGGCTTCCACAACACTCCCAAAAGACTCCCATTTAATTTCTTGTGCTGACCCCCAATACATTGAAACTGTGGTGTGGAAAGTTGTGACACAGAAGGGATATGTGTATTTTCTCTCAGTTGTTGATCACAGCAGCTCCCATGAATTCAATTATCTTTTCTATGCAGATAATTCTGAGAGATAGATAGATAGATAGATAGATAGATAGATAGATAGATAGACAGATAGAAAGACAGACAGATAGATAGACAGACAGACAGACAGATAGATAGATAGATAGATAGATATAGATAGTCAGAAGATATATGTATAGATGCATATGCATATGTTTATTATGTGTATTTATTATTATCTATGTATATGCATCAGCTTTCTCTTGATTTATCTTCTGTTCCCATCACCAGGTACCAGCTTGATACTTTGAATTGGATATCCCACAGGTATCTTAAACTCAACATGAGACTATTTGTAAAGCCTTTAGCACAATCTCTGGCACATAAAATAAATCCTTGTTCTCTCCCTTCCATTCCCCCTCATTCTAAAACTTATCTTTTTCCTCAACCCCACACCTCTGGCTAATGTCCATGTTACTGTTAAGAGCATAATCATCATTCTGGGCTCCCAGACTTATAAGCTCAGTATCAGTCTCAATTCTTCACTGTCACTCACCCCATATATACCTGCAGAAGCCCAGTCTTGTCATTTTTACTTCTATGCTACCTCCTTATCTCCACTCTCACAACCACCATCCTAGTTTCTAGACTATTACCATAGTTATCTATTTGGTCTTCCTACCCTCGCTCCCAAAGACCATGGGGTCTCTCCACTCCCCCCCCCCCCCCCGCCATGCATCTTTCATACCAAAGCAATTTTCTTAAAGTGCATGTTTGATCATGTCATTCATTAAACTTCCATTGCTCCCTATTACCTCTAGGATCAAATATAAATTTCACTATTTGGCATTTAAAACATCTTACATTCTGGCCCCTTCCTACCTTTCTAGTCTTCTTACATATTACTCCTTTGCATTACTGTACTACTCTGGTCTAACCATCCTGTCCCATTTACCATTCTACACATACAACCCTCCATCTCCTTTCTCTTGGCCCTTCTCCTATGCCTGGAATGCTCTTCCCCCTTACCTCTCAGTTTCCCTCTTATCTCAGTGGCCTTTATCTTGCATCTAGAACCATCACTGATTGTCCCTACATATGTCTTGCCACTGGACTCCAGCCACCCTGGATGAGAGAATGGGGCTGATGACTTTTCGACACTTAAATACAATTCACTTGCAAGTCAAGACACCCCCCTCCTGATGTCATTGTTTCTCTTCAATAACAAAGGAGGAACAGCAAACAACAACAAGACAGTGCCAGGTACAAAGTGGTAACTTAAATGTTTGTTAATTGACTGAAAATCTGTCCTCAGAGGATGTGAATGTTCTGCCTGTCACTTCCTGTTGACTTCAGGTCACTCATTTAACTTTTCTCTAACCCAGTTACCTTCATCTGTGAAGCGAGAGGTTTTGATTAGATGACCTCTTGGGCACCCACCAACTCTAAATCTATAATGACCTATGACCTTGAGTTATTTAACTCCCCTGACACTCAAGCAACTTTCTAAAAACAAGTAAGAAGTCTCATAAGGTAGGACTTATCAATTAAAGTATAGAAGGGTTGAGATCTGCATTGGTGAAGGGAGTTCTCAGTGAAGAAATCAGAGAACCTTGACTTCTTGATTAATACACAAGTTGTCAGGAACACATCTATGCCACTCTATCTCTTTCTTCATTGGTGTTTCTATAGTATTTAACACTATCCACAACCCTTCCTCCTGGACAAGTTCTCCTCCTTTGGCTTACAATGACCTGCTCTCTCCTTATTTTCCTCTAGCCTGTCAGATCATTTCTTCTCAATCTCCTTTGCTTCTTCACCAGCATCTTTCAGTCCCTTAAATGTAGAGAACTGCCTACACCCTGTCCTTTGTCTGTGCTCTCTCTTTTGGTGGTCTTATTCACTCCATTGGTTTCAGTCATCACAGTGCTATGAATGATTCCTATCTCTGCCTGAGCTCCCACATCTCCTCTGCCAGTGATACGACACTTCTGCCTAGATGTTACCTACCACTTCAAGCTCAGACAAGCTGCTCCTCCTCCTAATTTATTTTGGTTGATGGCATCAGTATCCTCAGATCCCCAGGGTCTAAACCTTACAACAATCATTGTGCTGACTCCCTCCATCAAGTCAATTGCCAAGATCAGTTGATCCCAATTAGATTGCTATTCTCAGTTTCCCCTTCTCTAATCTTAATGCAATTTTTAAATAAATATATTTTAATATATTTAAATATATTTTAAACATTCTTTTCTTTTTAAATTTTGAGTTCCAAATCCTCTGTCTCCCTCCCAACCCTCCCCTTCCTACTGAGATGACAAGCAAAATTATATCAATTACGCACGTGGAATCTTGCAAAACATATTTCTATATTAGCCATATTGCAAAAAAAAGCAAAAGAAAAGTGAGATTATGCTCAGAGTTTATCAGTTTTATCTCTCTCTTTTTCATCAGTTCTCTTTCATGTTTTTCATCATGGGCCCTTTGGAATTTTCTTGGATCATTGTATCAATCAGAGTAGCCAAGTCTCTCACAGTTGACCATCATTAAAATATTGTTGTTACTGTGCATAAAGATCTCCCAGCTCTTCTCACTTTATTTTATATCAGTTCATATAAATCTTGACTTCTTTCCTGAAAATGCCCCCCTTGTCATTGCTCATAGCACAATAATATTCCATCACAAAAGAAAAAAAAATTCCATCACAATAATATGCCACAATTTGTTCAACCACTTCCTGAAAGATGATCATCCCTTCAATTTCCAATTTATTCCCACCACAAAAAGAGCTGCTATAAATACTTTTGTACATATAGGTCTTTTTTTTCTTTTTCTTCAATCTCTTTGGGATAGAGACCTAGTAGTGGTATTGCTGGGTCAAAGGGTATGTACAGTTTTATAGCCTTTTGGGCATAGTTCCTGGTTGTTCTCCAGAATGGTTGAACCAGTTCATAACTCCACTAACAGTTCATTAGAGCACCTATTTTTCTACATCCTCTCTAGCGTTTCTCATTTCTGATAGGTGTGAGGTGGCACCTCAGAGTTGTTGTAATTTGCATTTCTCAAATCAATAGTGATTTAGAGCATTTTTATATGACTATAGAGTATCTTCATACAGTTATAAAAAATAATCTCCCCATTTTACAAAAACATTTGTTTGTTGCCTATAATGTATGATCCTTAGCTTAGCATTTAGGAGCATATACAATCTGGCTCCCACCTGCCATTTCAAGTGAGGTCACACATTTATTAAGGACTTGCCTTGTACCAAACTCTGTCCTAAGTGCTGGGGATATAAAGACAAAAATAGTCCCTGCTCTTAATAATTTCACATTTTCATGGAGGAGATAGCACGCAAACAGGTATGTATGTACAAGATATATACAGGGTTAAAAACTCAAAGGAAACTAAGTGGCACAATGGATAGAATGCTGGGGCTGGAGTTAAGAAGACTTAGTTTTATGAGTTCAAACCTGACTTCAGACACTTATTAGCTGTATGACTCTGGGCAAGTCACTTAAGCCTATTTGCCTCTGTTTCCTCTGGAAAATGAATTGGAAAAGAAAATGACAAACCACTCCAGTATTTTTGCCAAAAAATATACCAAATGATGTTGGGAAGTGTTGGACACAACAGAAAAATGACCAAATGACAACAATGAATTGAAATTTACTCAGAAGGAAGGCACTAGGAGGAGAAAGAAAAGAAAGCCAGATAGACAGATAGACAGACAGACAGAGACAGACAGGGGGCGGGGAACAGAAAGAGAGAGAGAAAGAGAGAGAGAGAGAGCATTTCAACTCTTATGTTAATCCTCTTCACATACTTTATATATCAGCAATATAATACTTCTCTTCCTTCAACACTGAGTCCAGCTACCACCTCCCATATAAACCCTTTTCTGACCCCCCAACAAAAGTGTTCTATCCCTTCACTGACATTCTTAGAGCACCTTTTCAATATCTCTCCTTTGCCTAACACAACCCTACCTGGCAGCACACTTACTTGTGAAGATGTTGCACCCGCCTTTTTGGACTGGAAACTCTTTGAAAACAAAGAACTACACTGGGGCTTTGTTTTTGTTTTTATATTTTTTATCTTTGTACACTCGATGCCTTATTGTTCTCAATATAACTGAAGCAGAAGACTAAAGAAAATTTCAGCTAAATTGAAGGATGGCTCAAAGGTTCTCCTCAAAGAAGTAAATAAGGAAACTGGTGTGTGTGTGTGTGTGTGTGTGTGTGGTCATCTTATATTGCATAATTTGTGATAATGATTTGCAAAAAAGACAGACAATCATGAAAATAATTGGAGCTTATAAGTCCCTTCCTATTGCAGATGACAACATTAAACAAATTCTGTGCAGAATTTAATTGAATCTCCTAAGTAAATCCCAAGCAAGCTTTCTTTCATAAGTGGTGCCTTCAAAGCAAAAATGGGCACAGGTAACAACAGTGAAAAATATGTTGGAAAATACTGTTAAGGAAAAAGGAGTGAGAAAAACTAAAAGTTGTAGAGCACAGAGAAGCATCACATCTGGCATCAAGAATGCTTTCTGCAATGAATCAAAATAAAGAATTGAGAGGCATTGAATAACATCACATTAACATATATCTGTTAATGTGTTATTGGTGTTAACAGCAATCTGTTACTGGTGGGGTCATTTTTTAATCTGCCGCCTGTGGATAGTAAGGTCCCCAAATTATTAGAGATAAAAAAATTAATACAAAACTAAATGAAAAATAAACATTTACAAGATACAGCATATATGTAAAACAAGGACAATCTGGTGTATTTAACCAAGTTGTCAGTACTGAAAAAATATGAAATTGATGAAGAAAGGGCATCACAAATTTTGTAATAATTTTATATATTATATATTATTTAACATATATATTATTATATAACATATAATATATATATGTTAATTGCTACAATAAGGATACCAAAAGAGCCTTTTAAAAACCCATTAGTCTTGATGTTGTTGCCATGTAGGGAGGACAATATGAGTTAAGACCATAAATTCATTTTTAAAATCTAAGAGAGAAAGATGGTAGAAGACAAGGAGGAACATCGTCTATAAAACGATTATAAGCTATGGAAGAAAAATTGACATAAAGAAGCTAGTGAGATCCTCAACTAAACAAAGTTATCTCTGATGTATTAAAAGATCAAATTGAAAGAAGGACTACAGAAGACATATGGAAAACATGTAAAAAATCATCATAAGAAATGATGGAAGGGACAGATTTAAAGAAACCTAGGGAAAATGCTTATGAACTGATAAAGAGTGAAATGAACAGAACCAGGAGAGCAATTTATGAAATGACTACAATAATATGAAAGAAAACAACTTTGAAAGTCAGGTCAACAAGCATCTATTTAGCACCATTCTTTTCAATGAAATAGCCAGTCATTATTCCAGAAGACAAATAATGAATTCCACTTCCGTAATCTCATGTCAGAGAAGCAGTAGACTACAGGTAAAGAATGAGATATACATTATCAGCTATACCCAATGTATGAATTGGTTCTCCTTGATTATGCTTATTTGTTACACAGAAAGTCTTTTATTTGGGTAAAGGAGTCATGAGTAGGGAGTGGGTGGGCAGTAATAATGAAGGGAAAATGAAAAGAAAATCAAGGAAATAGGAAAAGCACACCTATAAAAGATCACAGAAGGAAGAGCAGAAGAGGACACAGTCTAGCAGAGCAATATTGACACTCGTGTTAAATTTACTGTGTACTTTAGAAAATGCTAAGATTCACAATTTCACATATAATCCTCTTTTTCTGTTCTTTGTGTATTTGCTGTTCAATCACTTCAGTTGTGTCCAAGTCTTCATGACCCAATTTGGGGTTTTCTTGGTAAAGACACTTACTGGTTTACCATTTCCTTCTTTTTATAGAATTTTTACAGATTTTTTTTCTATATAAATTTATACATTTCCTTCATTTTATAAATTTTCCCATCACTTTATAAATGAGAAAACTGAGGAAAACAGGGTTAAGTAACTTGCCCAGAGTCACCCAGCTAGAGTCATGAGGCCAGATTTGAATTCAGGAAGATGAATTTTCCTGACTTCAGGCTTGGCACTCCATCCACTGTGCCTCCCAGTCACCCCTTTATATGGAAACGTTCAAATTTGTTGACAGTTTATTAAGTTCATAATGAAAGAGAAAAATTTAAAGGGAGAAAAAAACTGTAAATATTTTTATAATAAATTCTGTTGACCATCAAGGAACCAGAACCACCACATTTGGACTCTGCTTTATAGTCCTACTGGTGGTTAAAGAGAAAGAGGAAATGAGCCTAAAGAGAAGAAGAAAAGTGGCTGGAGGAGACCTAGTATATACAGAGGAATTCCATGTCGGAAGCAGCACGATTTTAGAGCTCTGGGCCTAAAGTCAGGAAGATCTTAAATTTTTTAGTTTAAAACCTGCCTCAGACAATTACTAGCTGCTACACATCACATGACCTCTCTGACTCAGTTTCCTCAGCTATCAAATGAGTGAGTTAGATTCAGTGGTCTCTGAGGTCTCTTCAAGCTCTGAGTCTATGACTTCTCTATGAGAGGCCCATAATGGATATGCACTGCCCTCAACAAAGAATTATGAAGAAGTGGCATAAAGAATATGATAAAAGAAATACGTGATCAAAAAAGATAATATAGCAATTTTATAGCAAGAGCAACAAACAACCAACATCCCATATATTCCCTAGGTATCCTCTCAATATCAAGACAACTAGAGGAAGGCCACATTGGGTGATCCCCAGGTGGCAAGCTCATGAGAACAGGCACAGGTCATGATCTCCATGTTGGAGGGAAATATCCACCAACTGTAGACCCACTAGTGTATTCAAATATCCCCAATACTGAGCACAATGCTTAATAAATTTGATGACTTTAGTCAACTATCACTAAGCCCAGATATTGGCATGATGGCTAGAGCAGCAGGTCTGGAGTCAGGAAGTCCTGATTTCAGATCCGGTCTCAGATATCTACTAGCTGTGTGACCTTGGGCAAGTCACAATCTCTACCTGTCTCAAGTTTCTTTATCCATAAAATAGGAGTAATAATAGCACCTACCTCCCACAGATGTTGTGAGGATAAAACAAGACAGTATTTATAAACTAATTTGCAAACCTTAAAGTGCTATACGGGCATACCTCATTTTATGGTCTTCATTTTATGTTAAATTTCTTCATCATGTTTTGCAGATAGTGCATTTTTTACAAATTGAAGGTTTGTGGCAGCCCTGTGAAGAATAAGTCTATCTGCTGGAGCCACTTCTACAACAGCATGTGCTCACAACATATCTCTGTGTCACATTTTGTAATTCTTGCAATATTTCAAACTTCTTAATTATTATTATATCTGTTGTGGTGATTTGTGATAGTCCTCTTTGATGTTGCTACTTTAATTATTTTAAGGTGCCATGAACCACACCAATGTAAGATGGCAAACTTAACTGATACAGGTGTATTCTGACTGCTCCACTGTTGTTCCTCATCTCTCTCCCTCCCCTCAGGCCTCCTTATTCCCTGAGACACAACAACATTGAAATTAGACCAATTAACAACCCTACAATGGCCTCTAAGTGTTCAAGTGAAAGGAAGAGTCAATTGATATGACAAACTTCACCGATTGTCTTAATTTAAGAAATTGCCATAGCTACCCCAACCTTCAGCAACCACTACCCTGATCAGTCAGCAGCCATCAACATAAAGGCAAGACCCTCCACCAGAAAAAACCAGAAAAAAAAAATTACCACTCACTGAAGGCTTAGACCAGTGGTTCTCAACCTTCCTAATGCTGTGACCCTTTAATACAGCTCCCCATGTTGTGGTGATCCCCAACCATAAAATTATTTTCATTGTTACTTCATAACTGCAATTTTGCTACTGTTATGAATCCTAATGTAAATATCTGATATGCAGGATGTATTTAAATTGAACATAACCCACAGGTTGAGAACCACTGGGTTAGACGATGATTAGCTTTTGGGGGAGGCAATAAAGTATTTTTTAACTTAACGTATGTATATTGTTTTCTAGGCATAATACTATTGCACTCTTAACAGACTATAGTATAGTGTAACCATAACTTTGATATGCACCGGGAAACCAAAAAATTCCTGAGACTTGCTTTATTGCAATTGATTTATTGTGGTGATTTAGAATAGAGTCTTCAATATCTCCAAGATATGCCTGTACAAATGCTAGTGAAGACGATGGTGATCATGATGATTATCGTTATTGTTGTTGTTTATTATTATTATATCATAGATTTAGCCAATTTGGTAAATAGTCCATACATATTTACTGAGTGCCCATTTAATTTATTAAGTGCCTGGCCAAGTGATACAAGTGAAACAGAAAACCACAATGAGCTTACAGTCTAATGGCGGAAAACAGCACACCAAAGGGAAGCTGCTTTCAGCTGGGAGGCTAGATGCCAGAGGATGCCCGATCTGGAGCCATGACGTTTCCTCTAGAAAGGGAATAGTTTACCTCCAGCTCTCCAGTCCAAGGGGAGAGGCAATTGAGGGTGCAAGGATGTGACCAGTGTTAAAGCTGAAGGATGTTTCAGATCACGAGCTGAGAGAGGAATGATGTCAGTGGGAGAGTCAAAAGCAGTCAAAGCAGCTAATAGGAAACAAAGAGAGATTTAGTGATAGAAGGAACTTTAGAGGCCATCAATCATTTCACAAATGAGGAAACTGAGGCCTGAAAAGGTGATATGATTTGCCAAGGTCATGTAGGTAGTATGCAATAGAGACAGAATTAGAACATGGCTCCAGTACTTTCTCTCACTGCACCAGCTGGCAGCCTCAGTGGTTCTGAAATTTTTTCAGGGGTAGAACCTTCAAACAGACTCAGGGTTGTTGAATTTTAGGATTCCAAGGAACCTACTCCCATCCCCACATTTTATAAAGGATGAAACTCAAACCCAGACTTGTCCACAGTCATACAAGTGATCACAGGCTAGAAATGAATTTCAGGTCATTTGACCCTTCAACTCTTGTTCTACTAGGCCAAGATAAACTCATTTTTACATAATTTTTAATGCCAACTACTAAGGCACCCAAATAAGGGAAGACTGAAGTATTTATTTTATATATTCAGATCAACTATTTTAAATCTAATAATATTATAAATTACTTACTTGGTGAGGATATAATTTTTCATTATCGATAAGTGTTTTATAATTGGAAATAAAATTCAATGTGATAGCTCACCTCATAAAATGTTTCACAACTTTCGTTTTCCCCTTTACTTATATAAGCCTTTATTTGGGGGGTGGGGTAGGACAGGATAATTTCAGTTCATCATATTTTCTCCTTTTTATTGTAAGAATCTTTTCTAATTTACTAAGGTTGTCTTTTTTAATAAATAAATCTTGAATTTGCTGTATTCCTGAAATCATTTTAGAGGGGTTTTTAATTTTGAAATCTAATATACACTAATGAACACACACACTTGCTATGTGACCATGGCTGAGTCACTTAACCTCTTGGTGCCTCAGGTAACTATGTAAGACTAAGGATTAATTGTTGATCTATATTGGTGGGAGTTTTGCAATCAGAAGTCCTTATACTGATGAAATCATAACTCAGAATCAACCAACACTACTAAGTGCTAAATAGATGAGGAAATAGTCAATCAGATTAATTATGGACATTAATTATTAATAATTAGTAATCATTAATGCCCAAATCAAACCAAAAAAATCAAACAACAAAAAAGAAACTGAAATCCCCATTGTTGATCAAAATCACTGGAATGAAAATTAAATTGGACATAGCCATCATAATATTAAGATTTAGTGTTAATTTAGCATAAATTAAGATTTAGTGTTTCACGTATGTTGATGCTTTTGGTTTTTTGTCTACTCTAATTTTCCATTTCTATCTGGTAATCCATGATAGGGATTCATACAAAAATGCTAATGGGGACAGGGATGGAAGGATGCCTTCTCTTTCCTCCTCCCAGTTCCTTATGTCCAATTCCTTCCCACCTGTCAAGGTCCAAGTCAAATGCCATCTGTTTAACAAAACCTTTCCTGATCAGGGGAATAGGGGTGGGGTCAGGGTGGGGGAACCTGCCAAGAATATAAATGAATACCAATTACTTTACATGGACTAGCCTGAGACAGGCCTACCATCATGTTACTGCATCAGAGATTACTGGGCAAATTCAGTGTTTGATTCCAGACCAATAAAAAGTCAATTTTTGACCATATGATGTATCTTGACCCATCTCTAATGATTCTCTGCATGTACACATAGTATTTGAGTCTGACTCAGGCAGCAAAACAAACAGGTTTGCAATGTGTTGGAATTCCATCTAGGGCTTGGTGTTTCCAGGGCATATACTTTGAGAGGCCTTTTCTCTTTTTCTCAAGAGCAAACCCACCTTCTAGCAGAATTTCAGATAAAAATAATCTACGGTGATACAAAACTGGAAAAGCATTTACATGCATGTGCCCAATCAAGGCTTTATCCTTCATTGAGTCGTGTGCAAATAGGAGCAATCTGTAAATAATTCATGATCTTCTGCTCACCTCTATCTCCCAAAGGAGAACCAGGTGCCTCAGGACTACAGCCTTTGCCTATTTATACATTAGGATCCGTTTGTCCTTATAATTGCCAGAGGTGAAAGGTCGGCACCCTCTTACATCATTGTTTTATGAGACGCGGACACTCATTCGTTTTGTCTGATATGGCTCATTTGTGAACTAGAGCAAACCACAACACAGTGACTCTACCTCACTAAGTAGTGAGTGTGTGCTTGTGTGTGTGCGCGTCGCACGAACGCGAGCGCACACACACACACACACACACACACACACACCCTACATTACATGGGAGAGCTCATCAGTGCTCATTATTATCTCTGAGCTGTTCTGCAATTCATCCAACAGCCAATATCTCAAAGAAGACACAGTCTCTTCCCTCATAGAGCTTACAGTGTAACAAAGGAGGCATAAATAATAACACCAAGTGGAATGTGAAAACATAGTAAGAGATGCTCAAGGCACCTATGAGAATTCAGAAGGGAGGAGGATTAGAATCATGGAATATTAGAAATGGAAGAGATGGATCTGACTGAGGGCAGATTTGATCCTCTGTTTCCTCATCTATCCATCATCTGGCTCCATAGACACTTAATAAGTACTGAACAACTTTTTGATTGACTTTAAATGAGGTGGTTGGACTAAATGGTTCCTAAGGTCCCTTCCAACTAACTCTAGACTTACCACGTAATCCAATCCCCTCTTAGGACCTGTGGACAGGTCTTAATATAGAAGAGGGTAAAGTCTACAGTACTGAGCATAAAGAATGTGGAAATGCAATGACTTACCTAAGATTACACACAAGTTGAACTGTAGAATCAGGACAAAACTCCTGACTCCTGACTTCTAGCCTACTGTTTGTTCCATTATTCCTTGTAGCCTCTGGCTAGAAAGATCAGGAAAGATTTCCTGGAAGAGAAGGTATTAGAGTCCAACCTTGGCAGAAAGGAAGAAATTGGATATAAGGGACTGGGAGGGGCCAGGAGAAGGTATTTCAGGTAGAGGGAATGGTGTGAGCAAAGACTTGAAGGAAAGAAATCATAAGATATTTTAAAAATGTAAGTAGTCCTATTTATCCAGAGATACTTTTCAAAACAGTTGAAGGAATGTTATAAATGCCTATAGAGAATATAATCTTCATAAGTATCATAACATTTCTAGAAAAAGTCAACAATCTGTGGTGGAGTAGGGGGCTCCTTGTAAAGAGAGGTCAATCCTTTTACTAGCAACCACTGGCTCCTGGCCTTTAGCATTCAATGGAGGTTTTAATTGTCTGCACTCTATTCTTCTGGTGGTTTTCATTAGGGCTTCTTAGCACTGTCTCTGGTTTGGCTGTCCCTGTGACATGAGGTTCAAGAGGCACAAAAGATTTAAATTATTAAGTCTTATATTAAATGAATGAGTTGTTTTTTATATGCCATTTGTATTGAGGATGAAAATTGTGGTGAAAATTACTAAAATGGTTTATTATTACTTTTCTCTGAGATTATATTCATTTTAATTTTTTTTTTAAATATTAACTCAAATTTTTAACACACCCAAACTGGATGCGAGAGAGAGAAAAGATTGCTTGGAATACTTAGGGAAGAGAAACAAAACAAATGAGAAACACCCATTTACAGGTACTGTCCTTGCAGGGCAAAAAGAAACTGACTTTACAGCACTCAGGCAGATATATAGTGGCCTGTGTGGTTTTTTGTTGTTTTTTTTTTAATGCACAGAAGTAGAAGGGAGCATGATTCAAATACAGGTCAAAGAGAGACTGCATAGGTGAAATCTATTGAAGTGACTTTTTTTTTCCTCCAGGAGTGAATTCTGACCCAATTTAGTAACTGTTATTTGAATATTTTAACAATCTCAGCTTCATTAGTACTTCCTCCACCACTGCAAACTCAAACCCTCTAAAACTTTGTGGACAGTCTTTGAAAGCTTCTGTGACCAGTAGAAAATTAATCACTGCATTTGACGAGTCATGGATTATGAATATTAGTTGAGGCATAAAACAGGGAGAAGCATGCTCACTAAAGGCATCTCTCATTGTTACTGAGGTGAATCCAAATTGATGAGGGATTCCTCATGAAGAGCGACATTCTCTGGATGCTCCTATTTGGGAATGACATTGTATGGTTTTCTCAAGACTTGCAACATTATGGAAGAAATCCATAATCACTCAAAAGAGTTTGACCCAATTGTCCATTGTTGTTGCTGTTGATGTTTGTCCTTCGTTTTTAAAGAGGACTAATAACACCAAAGGGGAATGTCTTGACTTGAACGTGAATTGAATTTAAGTGAGGCAGAGTTGTACAAAGTCATCAGCCTCACTTCCTTTACCAAACTCATCAAAGTCCATTGGCAGGACAAAAGTCAAGATGACTCTTGATGGCCGAGGATGCAATGGATTATCTTGGCTTCTTCAACATCTCACCAAACTACAGTCACCTTCATGACTTTTGGAACAAATTGTTCTTATCCACCCATTCCACCAAGGGAAGTCTTAGGATGCTTAGGATAGACCATCCACACAGGTGGATGGAGAATGCCTACTGTGCAGAATATGACATTAAGTTGGATAGACAACCTATTAACTTTATCACTGTCTATACAGTTGTATTGTCTATCCAAGATATATATATATATGCATGTCTATATGTATTTGTATTTAAATTTTTGATAGATGATATGAATTGGCAATTATTTGGGTCCAAGACTGAACAGAAGATCAGGCTATGTTATCCCCGAGAAATGGCAAAATTCTTTTAATGACCACAAACTTCCCTGAGAAATAAAGGCTTATGTTTTTAATACCAAGATTCTGATGGAATTATATGACTGCAAGTCATGGAACACCATAGTCTCTGAAGAATTAAACATGAGTATCACTCAAAGGAGAGGCATGTGGTAGGTATGAGCCAGAAATGACATATAATAAACAAGGAACTTAGAAGAACTACTAAGTGCAGCTATGGATAAAGTATTGGAAATGAAGTCAGAAAGACCTGAGTTTAAGCCCTGCCTCCCACACTTGCTGATTATTTCATCCCAAATCAATCAATTAATCTCTCTTCAGCCTCAGTTTCTCGATACATGTATAGAATGGAAGTAATAATAGTGCTGATCTCAAGGTTGTTGTAAGTATGAAATGAGATTAACGCATATAGATAGAGTGCTTTGCACAATTTAAAAATATTATAAATGTTAGTTATTATTGTTATCACTAGTAACCAGAATTAAAGATGTCATCAGGGAAGTATTTTATTAAAAATATGGCGAATAACAAAAAAAATTTTAATAAAGAAACTTTTTTTTAATTGAGTAGCTGAATGGTGCGGGGGTAAGAGAAAACCAGTGGACAGCCATGAGCTCTGCTGGTATTCTTACAATGTCAGGAGAAATTGCAGGGGGATTCTAGCACATTCTGAGGACTCCCTGTGTTGAATTTATGGAAGGGCATAGATACAAGCCACACAAGTAGACATGGATGAGTTTCCATTTGCATTGTTGGAGAGAATGCCCTTACCAATGAGATCCCAGAACAACTGAGTTTGAGTGTGACTGGCCAGACATGGTGATGCCACTCTTAGCTTAGCTTAACTAGTCTTCAGGCAACAGACTTCAGCCTATTATGAAGGTATGCTGACTACAGTTTCCTCAACTGTGAAACAAGATTAACAATAGAATCTACCTCCTAGGGTTGTAATGAAGATCAAAGGAGATATTTGTAAAGCACTTAGCAATAGTGCCTGGCCCATAGGGATCAAATAAATGCTTGTTTCCTTCCTCCCTTCCTTCTTTCCTCCCTTCCTTCCTTCCTTCTTTCTGTCCTCCCTCCTTCCCTCTCTCCCTTCCTTCTTCTCTCCTTCCCTTCCTTCCTCCCTCCCTTCCTTCTTTCCTTCCTTCATTCCTATGTGTAAATGTTCCAGATGTCCAAAAATATGAAATGGTTATACTTTTGATCTTTCCAGGAATGGATCCCATCTGTGTGTGTGCTCATAGTTGTGTATCCTTACCCATGCTCTGCCCCTCCAATCCATCCTTCCTATTGCTGCTAAAATAATCTTTCTTACACATAAAATGGAGCACATTACTCTATTGCTTCAAAATCTTCAGTGACTCTTACTGCATACCAAATGTGGAAGTATATCCACCAAGGCATCTCTTTTGTCTAAGCAATGTTATGAAATAATATGACAGTAGCCTTTGATCACTCCAGAATGAAAAAACCTTATCAGTTTTCCTTGAATAGAAGGCTTAATCAATGCCAAGGAGTCAATGTCCTAGCCTGAAGTTATTGGTTTCATTCTTATCAAAGACCTGATGGGTTTCTGGTAGCAGGAGACAGTCAAGTTCTAGAAAAGTTCTTGTTTCCCTGAAATTGAGAGACTTTGCCTTCTATGTTTAAACTAAGTGTGTGTTTTGGTTTGGTTTGGTTTTTTTCTCTTTGTTTACCTATGACTGGATTGAAAAGGGAATTATTGGAGGAAGGTTAAAAAGGGAATGTCTCTTTTGTTAATAAAAGGATTGTCCCTTAGTTCATCAAGGTCTGAAGTAAGAGAGGTGACTCTGTTGTTCATCCTGAACCTGACCTTAATTTTCCAGGAAGATAGGTCATCTCCAAAGATACGTCTCCAATATTAACATTTCTATAGTTCTGGTTAAGGGAAAAAAAAAACAATCCTGAACTTTGTGTCCTTGTTTTATTGATCTGCAGAACGTTGTCTTTATTTCTTGATCACTATGAAAAGTTTACACAGATTAGGTTAGAGAGAATTCCAAAGAGTAGGAGAGAGGAAACTGTAATTTGATTCTCTTTCTCTAAGCAGAAATACTTGGATAATTAATTAATTATCCCTCACAGACTCAAAGTTCCAAGTGTCGAGTTTTTCTTCCATACAAAGTTCCAGCTTGAGGTCTGGCCATCAAGACCCTCTACAATCTGGTGCCAGTCATCTTTCCAGTATTGTCCCATAGTCTTTTTCCTTGGTAGTTAGGTGGTACAGTGGAAAGAGCACTAGGTCTGAAGTCAGGAAGATCCGAGTTCAAATTTGACCTCAGATACTTGCTGTGTGATCTTTGGCAAGGTACTTAAACTCTGAGTGCCTCATTTTCCTCAACTATAAATTAAGATAAAAATAGCACCTACCTCCTAGGGTTGTTGTGAGGATAAAATGAAATAATAATTTAAAGCATTTAGCACAGTGCCTAGCACATAGTAGGATTTATGTAAATGCTTCATTTTTTCATGACCTCTTACCTATGGCAACAGTGAACTGCCATCTGCCTCTTAGAACATGCAATTGATTCTCTGTGATCTATTTCTTTGCTCACATCATTGTTTATACTTATAATGCCATTCCTTCTTATCTTTGCCAGTTGAATTCATGCTCATCCTTTAAAGACCAATTCAAATATCACCCCCTCTAGAATCACCCCCTCCTAGATCCCTTTAGTCAATAATGACCTTCCCCTAGAATTTCATGTAGCACATTGCCTTGTAGTACTCAAATGTACTTATCATATACTACTGAATCTTATACCTTATCTTCCTATTAAACTGTAAAAGATAGGAACTGTGTTTTAATTGAACTTTCTATCACCCTCCTGACATTTCCTAGAACAATGATCTGTACAAATTAGATATTTAATAAACATTCGGAGTTTTTCTTGGTAGCCCCCATAGTACCATTCCATCTCCTCCAAGATAAAGCACTTTCTCCATGCCCATATCAGAAATCTACAATTCCTCTTGAAGGGAAGGGGAGATCCAAATGCAAAACATAGTCATGACCCCTAGTTGCTCCATTGGAACACAGCCTAAGGAGAATCTTTCCTCACAACAACTCTTTGAGCTAAGTAATTCAAGTATGATTATTTCCATTGTCCACATAAGGAAACTAAGGTTGAGAAGTTAAATGACTTAGTTGAAGTCATGCAGTTGGCAAGTATCAAAACTGCAATTTGAAGTCAGAATTTCCTGCCAATAACTACAGTGCTCTTTCCACAACCCCATCCTGACATAAGAAAAAAATGGCAGAACCCGTTTAGGATAGGAACCATACTATAGGTTAGACAAACCCTCCATGATGCTGAGCTACCAGGCTAAAATTATAAGGAGCAGCAGGCAATTATAGTAACCTGTCCCCTGCCAGCCCCCCAAAAAATTTAAGTTACTTCACAGGCCAATCAATGGCCAAATACTTATCGTCTAAGACATGTTACCTTAACCTGGGATCTACCTCAGGATGAAAGCTATGTGAGCAAAGACAACTAAGGAAAGTGATTTTGAAGGGATTTCCAAGAATGTTGGAACTGAAGAAACATAAGAACTGAATCTTAGAGATAGAAGGGATGACACATTTTGCTTTTCCCCTGGATGATTCATAGATCCAGGGAGGCACTTGAGCAAGCAAGATCGAAGCCAGAGGATTGGCTGGCTTGTGACTAGTTGGAATCATGGCCACAATGCTCAGTAAAATTGCCTACTCAGAAGCTGCAGAGAGATACAGAGAAGCAGATGTGAAAAGAAGTCTATCCTTCCAAACAAACATATAAGATGCATGAATTCCAGTAAGAAACAGGAAAAATTGAAACATGCAGAAGGATGGAAAGAGATTCAATCACCAGGGAGAAGTTAAGTTTCCACAAATGTGTGGTTTTATTAGAAAGCTCATTTGCTGCATCAGCACCCAAAGTAAGACTCTGAGAAAAAAATTTTCCCAACAAGTTGGAAGAGCTGCTAATGAAAATTTAGCCAGATATCAAAGCTTACACTCACTGAGACCTGCTGAGTTTTTATAGCAGTTGCCCAGGCATTTGAGATGGGCAAAGACACATCTAATTCCCTGTAGCTACAGGGGGTGGGTAAGGGTATGTGGAGGGTGGTTCTACAATTCCAGTTCCAAGCATATGTAGCTTCCAGCACTGGACAGCAGCTCCCAAATCCTTGATATAGTTGGACCATGGACAGCACTCAGGTATTCTCTGATGGGACCTTGGAAACCATCTGGTCACACCTATAACAATCCACCAGTGTAAGAATACTTGGTGGTGATTTTAAACATGAGTCTTTTCCTAACTAGATAAAACATGTAAAGCAAAATAGAAAACCATTAAAGTCTCAGTATTATTTGATTTCATTTAAATTCTCTATTTCCATACCAAGGTGCTATCAACACGATTTCTACATTTGGGAAATGAAAATAAATAACACTTGCAGAACCTACCTTAAAGAGTTGTTACAAAGAAGACGCTTTGTAAACATTAAAGCGCTATGTGATATGAGTCCTTTATTATTGTTCTAATTATTCACATTGTCTGTCACTTTAGAATTTATAAAACACTTTCTTCATAACATACAAAATCATCATTGTACATCCTAGCAGCATGGTGTAGCAGATAGAGAGCCTACAGGTGAGAAGACCTGAGTTCAAATTCTGCCCTTGACACATGCCAGCCTTTGGGTTTTTTTATAAGACTGAGTCTTCCTATGGCTCCAAAGTTGGAAGAACAAGAGCTATTCATAGGGCTAATCCCACTGCTGATTCACACAGGAGGTTTGCCCCTCCTTAGGCATCCTGGTATCTTCATTTCCACCCCCCCACGCACATACCTCCCACTCCCACTTCTTGAGGCTCACCATATTGATACTGAACTCAGCTCAGACACCAATCAGTGCAGCCCCCTGCAGCACAGAATTCTGAACTCAGGGGATCCACCAAGCTTCAACCTATTCAGTAGGTTTACAGTACTCCAGATATGTGCCACTCTTCTCTGCTTTGCCATGGGCACATCATTTGACCTCTCAGCACCATCCCCCACCCCTCCTCAGGCAATTCTCTAAGAGTATAAATTACCAATCTGTATCAGAATGACAATTTATACTCTTAGTATAAATTAGAAGGAATTTCCACACTGGGCATCCCCTACACCCATGGACTCACAAGTCTGGCTTCCTTCCCCCCCAAAAAAAACAAAAATAAAAAAACTCAACCTGATTCTGCTACCTATGTTAGGAAACTAGTACTTAATAGCAAAGTCCAGTTTATAAAACTTTACAATTAAAATAAAAATATGTGAATGACAAGGTATTTCTAGTGAAAATGTCTTGCAGACTCTAAAACACTATAAAGATGTGTTGTAGCAATAGAGCAGCAGCAGCAGCAATAGTAGTAGTAGTAGTAGTAGTAGTAGTACTAGCAGCAGCAGTAGTAGTAGTAGTAGCAGTAGTAGCAGTAGTAGCAGTAGCAGTAGTAGTAGTAGTAGTAGTAGCAGTAGTAGCAGTAGTAGCAGTAGCAGCAGTAGCAGCAGTAGCAGCAGCAGCAACAGCAGCAGTAGCAGCAGCAGCAGCAATAGTAGTAGTAGTAGTAGTAGTAGTAGTAGTAGTAGTAGTAGTAGTAGTAGTAGTAGTAATAGTAGTAGTAGTAAACTAGGTGGCACAGTGGAAAGAGTGCTGGGCTTGGAGTCAGATAAAGTTTATCTTCATAAGTTCAAATCCAGCCTCAGACACTTACCATTTGTGTGATCCTGGACAAGTCACTTTAACTCTGTTCATGTCAAGTTTTCTCACTTACAAAAATCAGCTGGAGAAGGAAATGGCAAATTACTCCATTATCTTTGCCAAGAAAACCCCAAATGGAGCCACAAAGAGTCAGATACAATTGAACAATAGCAGTAGTAGTAGTAGTAGTAGTAGTAGTAGTAGTAGTAGTAGTAGTGGTGGTGGTGGTGGTGGTGGTGGTGGTAATCATAATAATACAGACTAGGAGTATGATTCCCCCAAGAACAGAACCCTGAAATAAATATCCAACAGCATTTATTTTGTATGACTAAGACATTTCAAAGAATTAATGTTTCTATTTTTAAGGGTAGAGGAGTTATATATCAGGAAAAAAATGTTGAGATACCATCTTCATGTATATGAAGCAAGACAGGGATTTTTCTTTATACTTCCTAACTGTTGGAAAATGGATAAGGAGAATGGATCTTCAGAACCCAAGAGCTTAGGAAGCAGTGAATTTATATGCCAGCAGATAGAGCAATGAGAAGTGGAGGCCGGCCCAGAAATGGAACTCTACGGAACAACATGAATTAACTGATAAATATCACATATAAGCACCTTCCTCCAAAGCCATCACATAGCATCATAGGTTTTGAGCTGGAAGGGACTTTGGAGATCATGTAACCCAGGAAACTGAGGCCCCAAAAGGCTAAATGATGGGCCCACCATTGGACAGATATCAAATGGCAGTGCCAACCCATGCTTTCTAACCCAAATTCATCGTTTAACTAATTGAAAATGCAACTACAATGCCCATTTGAAAGTCCAAAGAAATGGTGGATTGTGTTAGCCGTGGGTCCCCTTGACTTAGGAAGACAGAAAATAGCATATCCCTGCTGTGAGGACATTTGGGACAGGAGATGAACAACATAACTTCTGGCTGACAAAGAATTCTTCCCATGTTGGGGGTGGTAGTGTGGGGATACATGTTCTTACCCTTAAAAAGGGAGAAGGCTTCTGCCTCCTTAGACTCAAGCTTCCATACCCTCAATTCTCAGTAGGAATGTGAAAAAAGCCAAACAGAAAGATCTGTGGAGATTTTTGAGTAGGAGAAAGGTCATGGAGACTGGAGCAGAGAATTCTGCTGACCCCTTTCCTTGCCCTTTTACACTGCCCTCAATGGGAACATTGTTTGTGTCTTTCTAGGCCCTCCCAACAACAAACCAGAATCCATCCCGTCATTTGGGAGGCCCCCTGGAGGACCTATTATCTGTAGCATATACAAACTAGGAGGCTGAATCACAGCTCAGAGCTTTTCAGTTTCTCTGTTGGTGAGTTGGACCTTGTCCTGGAATTCAGAGGCCCTTGGAATTACAGGAATCTGGAACTACTAAAAAAAAAAAAATCTTACCGTATGTATTCAACTTTCTGTGCCAGTTACATAATATGCTGAAATCTCAGCCATGTGTTCCTCTGAAGGAGGAATTCTGCCCCCTTTCCCACCCCCAGCTATTAATGTATACAGAGATTCCATCTGTATTCAAACCTGTCAGCCCAGCTGCAAGCTTCAGCCACAAAACCCACTCCAGCCAGTTCTACTTCTGCCGGCAGATGTCACTGCTGCCTGACCTCGGGTTATAGAAAATAAAATGCTAATTTTGTTCTTTAAAAGCACTAAGGGCCTGCACCTAAAGCAGGGACTTAGAAGATTCCAGCCCTGGACTCTATTCCTGACTCTGCCACAAACTTGCTGGCTGCCTGAAAGATACTTTTATCTGCCTCTATTTCCCCATCTGTAAAATGGACGCATGAAGCAATGGAGCAGCTAGGTGATACAAAAAAGTGCCAAGCCTGGAGTCAAGAAGACCAGGGTTCAAATCTGGCCTGAGACACTTACTAGCTGTGTGATCCAAGGCAACTTAACCCTATTTAAGCCTGTTTGCCTCAGTTTCCCCATATGTAAAATGAGCTAGAGAAGGAAATGGAAAAGAAACTGCCAAGAAAACCCCCAAAAAGACAGCATGAAGAGTCAGATACAACTGAAATGACTGAACAACAATAAAAATGGACACATTTCAGGGTCTATTTTTTTATGGTTACTTCAGAATTCATGGATTTCCTGACACACAACGTATTATTACTTCATAGTAACAATCATCATAATGCAACATATAGACACAATATCCAGTTTAAAACTGAACCACCAGGATGGTAATTGACTGAATGTCCATTCACAGGTGACACTGAACTCCAATCATTTGCATTTCAATCATCCAGTGTCCCATGTCCCAGTCATTGTACTAGATACTGGAGACACAAAAGGGGAGGGAAGGGGAAGGGAATAAACATATATTAAACAGACATATATAAACATTATACAGTGCCAGGCACTGTACAAGCACTTTATAGATACAATCTCATTTGATCCTGAGAGGTCAGTGCTTTTATTATGCCCATGTTACAACTGAGGAAACTGAGGCAGACAAGTAAGATGTCAACAATATGAATAGCACAATGATTCTAAAAATCTAGGTAACAGACTTTTTAAAAACAATAAAAGCAACCCCAACAAAAGAGAGAATGATACGGAAGATTATAAAGTACTAATTTGAGAAGACTTACATAATTCAATCACGCTCCTGGCATGCTCGAAAGACTGTTGTCCCCAAGTTTCGCCAATAAAGATTCATCTCATCACGTATATTTTCAAGGTACCCAGCCAGCACGAGTTCCATTAGATTCAGATTTTTCTTGCTTACATGATGGAAGTAGACTATTTTTTAAAGCAAGACTATTGGGAGCCATAGTTTTTATTGGCTCTGCCCTGAAGAGCATGAAGAGCTGGAGACAGAGGTGGCAGTCCCATTAAAGACATCCCAAAGACAGGATGCACTGGAAGGCACTGCTGGGAAGGTACCAGAAGAACATCTTTCCAGTCTCTGTGTGAGACCTGTCCTCCTTTGAAGGTCAAGTTGCCACCAAGTCCCTGCAGCAGGTCCTACTCACAGAACCATAAAATTGACCTGCCTGAGAGAACACAGAGACAGAGAGAGATTAGCTTAGTTGGAAGCAAACAGCTATTATGATGAGAAAGCAGAAGAAACCAATCAATCGGCAAACATTTATTAAGCACTTAGTTATCCTTTCCGCATCTTGACTTTCCCCATCATGAAATATATTGATATATCATGGGTAGGCATGAAAAATTAAATGGGAATTTGGGGGGAGTTTTTTGGAAGCTGCAGATGACATAGAAAAATATTTAGAAATTCAGAAATATATAAAATATATGTGTGGTATTATATAATATCAACTACCATAATCATTTGAACTTATTCATAATATTTTAGGTGGATTTTCCAGATTGAGGTGACACTGAACCCCTAATCCCAGCAACATGGAAGGAATAACTGTACTACAATTCCAGGGCATGTATGAAGTGTTCAGAGAGGACTAGCACCTCTAGCATAAAGGCTTGTTGAGCCCTTTCAGGGCTCTCATCCACCAGAGGTGGCTTCACTGGCCACCTCTCGACCAACTCTGACCTGTGGCTCTGAGAAGCTATAGCATGTATAGCAGCCTCACCCCTGGAAACAGCTAAATCAGGTCATTGACGAGCCTCAAATCCATTGGTGAATGGGGAGGGGGTGTCTACTCCAAGCATGTGAAGCCTGTGAATGGGCAGGTAAGAACAATTTGTCTTAATGACCATGAATATGGCTAAAGCAGGTACATGGATGGGGTAGACAGGCATATTCGTAGGGCTCAGGGAAGGAAACAGTAAATAGGGAAATATTGAAGATTAGAGAGAGTGGGAATAATTAAGTGGAGACAATCTGCTAGATAACTTGGGAGGGGATGGTATAGTGAACCAGACCCAATTTGTAGACCCAATTTGGCTCAGGCTAGGCTGGTTTGAGATCGGAATGAAATAAACCTTAAAGAATTCATGTAACAGTCACTAAAAGATTTACTTATCAAAAGCAGAGGAAGGAGCATCATTGTATGGAAAGGATACCAAACAAAGAATGATTCAGCTGAACACAACTTCCCTGCATTTGTCTTGTGCATGATGGTCAAAACACAAAGAAGGAGTTCCAGTCCCTTTTGGGTTGATCATTTGAAAAAAAAAAAAATCCAGGTGGCCAGGAAGCTTTATCAATGACCCAAACCTTAGTCCTTTGTGCCAATTAAGTGTCCTTTTTTCCCCAATTTATTTTTCCCCCAATTATGGGTAAAAACAATTTTTAACATTTGGACTTTTTTTCCATTTTCTGAATTCCAAATTTTCTCCCTCCCTCCCTTCTCCTCCTCATTGTGGCTCATTTAAATCTTAAGGACTGTTTCAATTATCTTTTAAGAAAAAACTTGTCTAATGGGACTGGGGATTAGAATATGGCACCCACTATGGATATGATCAAAGGTATATGACAGGGATTGGCTCTGACAAGCAAAAGGGCAGTCTAATCATCAGAGATTGGGGTGAAAAAGGACATATTGAGGGATGATGCCAGAGGCATGTAAGATGAGGAGCAGGGGACAAGAGGAAACTCTCACAGAATGACCTCAATTTTCTCCAGCCATGCCTACAGTCTAGACTAGTAACTCAAATGAGAGGGTTGGGGAAAGGTCTATTGAGAAAAGAGAAAGCTTGGGTACAGATGCTAGGAATGGCTGCTGCGATGAGTATGATAGGGAATCATAATAGGAGTCATCAGACCGTCCTGCAATGAGGACTTGGTTGAAACTAACTAGCATAAATTTGTGGTGGAGCCGGAGTCCACCATTTTGCGGTTTCCACTAATCTTGTTCAGCAGAATGTGAATAGGAGTAAAGAAGGTGGATGGTGGGAGCAATCCAGAGCATTTGGCAAGGCATGATTGCTGATGGGACACTGGGGCAAGGGATCCAATGGAAGAGAACAGTGTAGAATTAAACTGATTCACCAAATGATCCATATTGGGAAGAGAGGAGAGAGTATGGCCAACAACAATAGTAATAGTAGTGACATAGTGCTTTGAGGTTTGCAAAGCATGATAGATGTATTAGCCAGAGTAGGGGTGATAACCTGAGACCGCACTGCAAAAGGGAGAGAAAGAAGCATAGAGTGAGGGTACAGAATAAGTTTAGGAAGAGTACATAAGGAGAGATAGAAAGGTAACAGATTACCAAAAGATTCCTCTCCTATCTTTTGACCTCCATTTCACTCCTTTCTTTTTCATACATGCTTCCCACTCTTCCAGTAGAGGGGGAGATAGAGATCTGAAAGGAACTTTAGATATGTCTAACCCTCTCATTTGCAGATATAAATATGAAACTTCTTTGTCTTAATTTGTCCGAGGTTGCAAAGGTAGCAAAACCAGGATTTGCACCTTGTTTCTATGACATCGAATCCAATGACTTTTCTGCTTTTCCCTACAGTCCAACCCTCTCCTTCACTCTGTATTTTACTGATGAGGAAAGGAAATTGAGACCCAAAGAAAAGTGACTTGCCTTAGGTCACATAGCTAATAAGCAGTGCCCACCACCCAACGCTGTCCATGCATAGAGGGGGATGGTTTTTGTAGATTGAACCATGAAATTCTATGGAGAGCACAGTTGCTCTTTCTGACCTCCCACTCTTTGGAGGTTACCATGGCCTTGCTGGAGCTTGCTGGTAAGAGTCTGAACGTGTCGGCACAGCTTAATCAAATGCTAATTCTATGTGGCGAAAGAATTTGCTGGAATCTGCGAGGGTACTGCTGGCAGGAGGGGAGTGCATTGATTCACTCCAAAATCTGCTTTGCTGAGAGCCAGGGTGTGATTTAGAATGTAAAGCTGTATTAAATCACAAAGTGCTGTTTGGCTCACACAGGAATCCTTTGTGTCCTTAATGAAGGGAAAAACAGGGCTTTATTCTGAAGCTTTATGTATAATCAGATGCCATGTTGTAAAGCTCTGGAAAACACACCAGAAATAATAATTGGGAGGAAATAAAAGGTTTAGTTCAAAACAGCATATGATTTAAATAAGAAGCAAAAAAAAAGAAAGAAAGAAAGAAACTACCCCCAAGATTTGAGCATTTAAAGAATAAACTTTTAATTCATTTGCATTGAGATTACAGGGGGGAGGGGCAGCATTTAAAATAGTATGAAAAACTAGTTTAGATGTAAATTAGAGATAATGGTCTTTAGCCAGGGAAATAAGCAGGGGGATGAACTTTGTACCCTCAGGAGACTGCATCCTGGCAGTCATTGTTGGAGGCCTCCTAGAGCCCAGATGCTACAATTAACAATGAGTTTGGGGCAGGCTGGACCAAGGGCATCACTCTCTAGAGCAGGCGACCATCTGGGGAGATTGGGGAGGTTAACTGGCTCATGACAATGGATCATTAACCAGCATTTAGGAAGAAGAAAGAAAGAAGATTGCAGCCTGGGATGGACACGTAGGGATTTCTGGAGCTCGGGAGGGTGGGGAATGGGAATGCTGTTTTGTGTATGCGTGGTTTTTTTTTTTTTAAGTTGTTCCTTTAGTGTTAACATGTTAATGTCACTATGAAAAGAGCTGAGTTCTTTTGCACTTGTCCTATAGCCTGAATTAAGGAAAACAACATTCCATGCTCCTATTCCTTAATTCACTAATGATCTGCTTATTAGTTCTGATCAGGGAGTCGGGCTTCTGGAAAGATGTGAATTGGCATTGATTTATAACTCTTCAAGTCTGTACAGCTGTACTTGCTACCCCATCAAGGAAAAGGCAGAACAGTGGAGTTGGGAATTGGTTGACAGGCTCAGGGAGGGCATATTCATGCTTTCTGCCTCTCCCCCTTCCCCCATCGCACTATCCTTCCCTCCTTTTTGTGAATGTCTGCAGCTTCACTCATAGAACAAAATATGGAAACATTGCGACACCTTGTATGGGGAGCTGGATTTGGAGTCACAACACTATGGAATTCCCAGTGAGGAAACTCCCTCTTATAAGCACAGATCGTGACGTGCTTTGCAATTTATAATCTTAGAGAATTGCCTGGCAGCCACCGAGAGGTTGAGACTTGCTCGGGATCAAAATGCCAGCATATGTCAGAGTTTAGATTTGACCTCGAGTCTTCCATGACTCCAGACTTACCCTCTACCCACTACACCATGCTGCTTCTCGATCAAGGCATAGAGTAGATATCTAATACATTTTTGCTGAATTGAATCGAACTAAGTGATTGGGTGCAAGAGATGTTGGGGAGGCGAAATCAACGGGATTTGGTAACGGCGTCTGAGAAGTGAGAGGAAGATTCAATGAGAACTGCATGGAAAACTGAGTTTCTGTTCTAAGCTGTCTCCTCCTCCTCCTCCCCCTCCTTCTTCTCTTCCCCTTCCTTCTCCTCCTCTTTCTCCTCCTCTTCCTTCTCCACCTCCTTTCTTTCTTTCCTTTTAGTGCTTTTTTCTCTTTCTTTCCTTCCTCCTCCGTCTTCCCTCCTCCTCCCCTGCCCTCTTCTCTTCCCTCTCCCTCTTCCTCCTCCTCCTTCTCTTCCTTCCTTTCTTTCTCTTTCTTGCTTTATTCTTTTTCTTCCTCCTCCATCTTTCCTCCTTCTCTTTCTCCTCCTCCTCCTCTTTCTTCTTCTTCTTCTTCTTCTTCTTCTTCTTCTTCTTCTTCTTCTTCTTCTTCTTCTTCTTCTTCTTCT
>CM053591.1:59725766-59744912 GCA_028646515.1 Pseudochirops corinnae | reverse complement strand
AAGGAAGGAAGGAAGGAAGGAAGGAAGGAAGGAAAAGAAACAAAGAAGATATCCTCATTCTATATGCTCAAGGTCCAACTGAAGTTTCATGTTGCTGAGAAACAATACTGGATTTGGAAACAAAGGTACCAAGTTCAAATTCCACTTCTGAAACTTTCTGGTTTTGTGACTTTGAACAAGCTGTTTAATGTCTCCGTTTCATCTATAAAATGGAAAAACATTGGACTCCAAGAAGTCCTCAAAGGCCATTTCCATCTCTAAATGCTATTATTCCTATCAGTTGGTCAGTCAGCAAGCATTTGGCATTCACCAGATGCCAGTCTCTGTGCCAACTGCTAGGGATACAAAGAAAGACAGAGCAGACTCTGCCCCCGGGGGAGATCACATTCTGATGGGGGCAGGAGCATGCCAATATGTAAACAAGCATATATAATGGATATTCAGAGTACAGGGAATGAAGCCTGAAAGAGAAGGCACTAACAATGGGAGGGACCAGGAAAGTCTTCCCGAAGAAGGGGGATCCTGACCTGAGTCTTGAAGGAAGCCAAGGAAACCCAGAGGTGCCAAGTATTCTGGGCATGGAAGGTATTTCTTATCTGGCTTCTGCAAGGAAAACATGGATGATAAAAGCAGGGGACAGGCTAGCAAATTTGGCAAGTGATTCCACTCTTCTTCAGGAATCTCTTGCCATATGTGTCAACCAACCCCACCTTCAAGTCTTTTTCAGACCACAGGTATAAATGAATTCATCCTCCTCCGACCAGGACCCAGGTCTCCCTACCCTTGAAGGAGAAAGCTACAACAAAGAGGAGGTCGAGATACCCTTTGCAGGGCACACAGAACACTGACTACAAGTTGGCTCCATCCCCAGTCTCAGAAATCTGACCCCATTAGACTGTGAGTAAACCTTGTTGTTGTCCGGTCCTTCAGGCTTGTCTAACTCTTCATGACCCTGTGGATCAACTGTCCCTGGGTTTGTGTTTGTTTGTTTGTTTGTTTTTTGCAAAGACACTGGAGTTTGCCATTTCCCTGTTCAGGTTTGGGCAGGCAGGAGTTAAATGACTGCCGAGGGTCCCATAACTAGGGTCAATTGGAACTCTAGGCCCCGTGCTCTCTCCAGTGCCCCCAGCTGCCCTTACCAACCCTTTATCTAACTAAAAGACATTCTCTGCCTTTAGTTACAGATACTGAAGGCCTCTGGACCATTTTAGGTAATCCTTCACTACAAAGAGATCGGAGACTACATGAATAAAAAGTTTAAACTTAGTGTGTTTTCCCCTTTGTAAAGTAGGGGAGAAGAGAGGAAACCCAAAGACAATCCCAGAGTACATAGGACTGACAGTGTAAATAGGGGGATATCACACACACAATTATAATATAAAATAATACATGATAAGAGCCTTAAGAGGGGACAATTCAATTCAATAAACATTTACTAAGTACCTACCATGTGCTAGGCACTGTGTCAAGGCTGAGGCAAACAGTAAGTCCCTGCCTTCAAGGAGCTTACAATCTAATGGGATAAAACAAAGTGCTAACTGAGCTAGGGGCAGCTAGGTGGAGCAGTGGATAGAGCTCTGGGTCTGAAGTCAGGAAGACCCATCTCCATGAGTTCAAATCAGGCCTCAGATACTTATTAGCTGTGTGACCTTGGACAAGTCACTTAAACCTGTTTGCCTCAGTTTCCTCATCTGTATAATGAACTGGAGAAGAAAATAGCAAACCACTCTAGTATCTTTACCAAGAAGTCCCAAATGGGGCCATGAAGAGTTGGACATGACTGAATAACAAGAGCAAAATGAGGTAGGAATAAGAGTAAGAAAGGGCTGTTACCAATAGAAAAGGAACCGGGAGAAAATTCATGGACAGGACAGCAGCTGAGTTGGCTTTTAAAGCCTGGAGACATCAGATCCATTGGCGTGTTGAAGTTTTTAAAGGATGGACAGGAATCCATCAGGCACACTCAGTGACGCCCAGATTATCCTGTCATGTCATAGTTCACAGGAAACTTCACTCCATCCTCCAACTACCTCTATCCTTTTTAATAAGGACTGCCTTTGGCCTGGATGTTGTCTGACCTTGTCCTGTCAGATGCTCTGCTGCTGTCATTATGGTTAAGAACACCCCACCTGTGCTGCTAAGATGCTCTGTCATCTGGTTTTAGTTCAGAGCAACTTGACCTGTCATTTCAGAGACTATCAGCCACCATATACCACAACACATTGAGTTGGGGGTGGAGGCGGATAACAAGTTTCCTTTCTTTCTCTTTTCTAAAATAATTTCTTTTGTCACTCTGAAGTTGACAAGTACCGAGAAATATGAGCATTTCCATACGCAAAAAAACTCACAGGAAAAAGAGAACATGTACATGAATTGCAAATCTCCATTATTTGCAGCTTTTTAAAAAAGTATATAATACATTCAGTATGTTAACCCCAAACTGTCCAGCTTGCCTGTGTTCTGAACCTACTTCTGTGGTCCTGTTCTGTTCACTTTCATGTCTTATAGGTGTTTTTATCATTCTTTTTTAATCTACCTCACTATCATTACCCCCTCTTACTCTACTTCTCCCCAACACAAATAAGAAAACCCCACCTGTAACCAGTACATATAGTCAAGCAAAACAAATCTAACCATTGGCTATGTTTGCAAACGTATGTCTGATTCTTTACCTCCAGTTCATTGCCTGTGTCAAGAAGCAGGAAGCATCCAAAAGAAAAAAAGTAAGAAGCATTGCTCACCCTCTGTCCTCCCACATTCATTTCTGCTTTGTGGTAAGATCCTCACTGGTCTCAAGCACATTCAAGCACAAACACATTCCTTTTCCTAGATACATAAAGTGAGTGTAAATAATAAGTCTCCCTCACTCCTTTCTTTCTCTTCCTTCATTTTATTGCAAGGTGACCTCTGTCAAGGAAAGGGGCAGTATTTCCCACCCACCTCTGATTCGAGGCTCATGCATGAGGGCTTCTGGGAACAAGCCTTTTACTTGGACTTGAAGGCCCCTCCACCACAAAGACTCCAGCCTTCTCCCAATCCCAGCTGTCCATTGGCTCCCACTGTCTTTGTGGCATCTAAAAATATAGTAATTGTATAGTTCTGTGTCCTCTATAAAATTGAACTCCTTAAGAAGAGGGACTATGTCATGTACAGTTACCAACACCTGACTTGAGAATATCCTGTAGATTCCAATGGTCATTTAAAGACTGGCTGCCTGTGTCATGATCTACTATAAGGTTGAAATTCCCTTCCCCATCCTCTGTCATACTTGTTCTAGGGTGCAACCAAGCTGTCCTGCTCTAAGGGTACCATTTGATGGCAAATATAAGGCGTTTTATAAAAATGTTTGTTTTTTTCCTCTACCTACCATCTTCTTTCTTCTCCCTCAGAAGGATTATGTTTCCAGCTATCTTATGGATTGAATATTGGTTGTTGGTGTTGTGTGTGTGTGTGTGTGTGTGTGTGTATGTGTGTGTGTGTGTGCACACGCCCGCGCTGTGGAAACTAACCTCCTTTTATGACATTTCTATGGGAAAATGCATTTCTCCTTCCAAATTATTCATTATAAGTTCACTTTTAAAATACAATCTATTTAGATTTAGGATTTTTTTGTCAGGTAAAAATTTCTTAAACCTCAACCTACAATGCTTATTACAGAATAGACACAATAATTTCATGTAATAAATGAGTGAAAACTCCCCAAGATTGGTAACATTCTATGTGATTTTGCTAGAAGGATGTTGAGAAACACAGAATTTAGAAAATAAAAATTATCCTTTCAGAGTAGTAGTAGGAGCCACCCAGCAAATGGCTGAATGCCATCTGATCTACTCCTACCCTTGTCACTGAACTCCAAGCTTAGAAATCCCACCTCCCCCAACCCCAGTCTTTGAGGACCTTTTCAATGTATCTGCTCCACACAAGTTCACAACTAATTTCTTCAGAGAAAGCCGATAGCCACTTCGCCGCTCTGCTAGTAAATAATTTTCTCCCCTTCTCCCACTTTCCCCACCTTCCCTCTCCCCAGAGCAGAGTAACCAGATGACACTCAGTTGTTATGTTTTGTGCAGTTTTTGTTTGTTTTTCAGGTTTTTTTGGGGGGGAGGGGATGTTTGTTCCTACAGCATGGATAGGAAAATGAATGCTCGGGTACTGGATGCTCTCATCTGTTCAGAGCCTTTTCTTGGTAGATTAGGGGCATCATATACAGCCATCATTTTCCCCAGGGAGGTTATCTGTGCCCTAAGAAGACTGTATTGCCTCTTCTATCACCACCATTACATGGCTGGAAGCAACCTTCTAGTGATAGGAATGACATGCTATGTAGCTGCTCTGCACTGGGATAGGACCAGTCACTCTGTCCTCTGGGCTCTTTATATGTTTAACATTCCAGGGTCTGTATGTGTCTTCATTTGGCTCCTACCTCTTTGTTTCTGCCCTCACTTCTCCCTTCCCCCATCCCAATCACTTCAACTTGCCACGATAACGATAACATGATAAATCTCCCTTGTTTGGAGCTACACATTAAGGATTAAAGACTTTCTTTTTCCCATAAGCCTAACGTTTGGGGAGGAAGGATTTTACTGTGCATTTCAATGGGGCATTTGTCATCTCACACCCGATCTTCAGAAATTTCCCTCCTTCAAATCATCCTAGCCTAAAAAGGCTGCCTTGTCACACACATCAAACCTGATCCTCCGGACAGCTCCTCGAAGAGCAGTCCTTTGGCCGATCAAGAGGCATTAATGAATGAGGCAGTCAGACAAAATCAGAGTTGCTGGTCCACATGAGCCAGGATTTGTGGGTACAGCTGGCTACAGCATAGCCACAGTGCCAGGCTGGGAAGGAGGAGCCACCGTTCTCCTCACTGGTTTCACTCTGGTGGTAGGTCTTCCAAAGCCATAGGAGAGGAACTACCTACAAAGCTCAGGACACTGCTTTTTACAGATTCCTTAAGGAAGCTAGAAGCCCTTCTCCTCCAGCCCTTAAGGGAACAGTTACACCAACAGCCTTCAAAGGCTCCCTATTTCTCTTCATAGCAGAACTGAATTCCAAAGCCTGGCATCCAAATAAAATAATATGCATTACTCCTACTTATACTTTCAACAAAATACTTTCCCCGCAACACACTTTATCCTCATTTTACAGATGAGAAAACTGAAGCTCAGAAAAGGTTGAGTGACTTGTTCTTGATCACAAAGCCTAAGTGTCAAAGTCAGGTATTCTAACTCTGTTGTTGTTGAATCATTTCAGTCATGTCCCATTCTTTGTGACCCCATTTGGGGTTTGCTTAACAAAGATAACTGGAGTGGTTTTGCCATTTTCTTCTCTGGCTCATTTTACAGATAAGGAAACCGAGGCAAATGGAGGTAAGTGACTTTTCCAGGGTCACACATCTAGGACGTGTCTGAGGCCAGATCTGAACTCAGGAAGATGAGTCTTCCTGACTCCAGGCCCAGCCCTCTGTGCACTATGGTGCCACCTAGCCACCCCTTGTTCTAACTCTAAATTTAAGGCTTTTTTTTCTACATAATCCACCTTATAGAGCAAGAATAAGATAGCATAATGTATACAAAATGATTTGCAACCATAAAGTGATTTATCAATGTGAGCTATTAAGGTGCTGTGTGTTGATTCTATATGCCAGAAGAAACTAAGCTTATTAAGAGACTAAACTAGTATCCTTCAAGATTTACCAATTTTGCAAGGACTTTCCTGCCCCCTTTCCCACCCCTCCAAGTGTCTTCCCCAATAAGGTTACCTCTCATCTACCCTACCTTTCTCTTGTATGCAAAAGTGTGCTGACAAATGCTTAACAACCAGCTCTCTCTCTGAGACAAAATTATACACTGGACCCACTTAAAAGTTTAATCTGCATCACTAACATTTTCTCCATCATTTTCTAGAAAATCCATAAAAACATCAAGCAGTGATTAGCAACATTTGTTGATTTTCGAGGTATAAATGCTCAGACTGGAGAATTTAATAATCTTCTCAGGCTAGTTTGAAACCCTTCTTATAAATATAATTATCTGCATTTTTCTCCCTTGTTAATATATAAGCTTGTTGAGGGCAGGGGCTATTTTGCCTTTCTTTGGATGCCCAGGATTTAGCACAAGGTCTTGTATTCAATAAATACACATTGATCAATAGTCTTGTTTCTCTTCAAATCTATGTATGTGGTAAAAATTCACTGGATCAAATAACCTTGAAACAATGAATCAAAAGTATTCGTTAAACAACTACTATATGCCAGGAGAAACTCTGAAGGTCTTCCCTTCCCTGACTGTTTCTTCTGTGAAGTCAAACTAGGTCATCTTTTGCCTCAATTCTTACCTAGTCTTAATCACTGAATGGGCGTTTCCTCAGACAAACTGAGACCTGGGAAAGACCTTAGCTTAAAAAGACCAAGGTTTTCCTCTGTATCAAGGACCATTATCAGTTATTCTGACCTTTATCTTGCCACTGGTCTCCAACGACTCTGGAGGAGAGGCTCAGGCTGGTGACTGAGCACAGATCTGTCTCACTTAAATCAATTTCACTTGTAAGTCAAGATATCATCCTCCTGATGTCATTGGTCCTCTTGGAGAATGAAGAATGAACAACAACTATACTCGAGGCACTGTGCTAAGTACTGCAGCAAAAATCAAATGGTACCAATCCTCAAAACCCCAAATGCTCTCAGGGAAACAACATATTTATATATACAGAAATGCAATGTAGATACAAAGTAAATTTCATGGAATGGAGGAGGACAGCTGAATGAAGGGGAAAAGGCTTCACGTAGGTTAGGTAGTGTTTCAACTGAGTTTTGAAGGAAGTAAGGGTTCTAAAAGATGGGAATGAGAAGGGAGTCTTCTATTCCTGGCATGAGGGATGGCTGGTAAAAGCATTGAGATGGGAGACAGTCTACCATGTGTGAGGAATAGCAAGGAATATTCTGGTTAATAAATAGCCAGACAATTCCCACTGAGGGCATGTATATTTGCAGAAAAGTGTGCCCTGTGTTTATGGGGGAGATCTTTTGTTGTCATAGTGCTCACCAAACTAGTCTGTTAAATGCCTTTGCTTTGAAATGTGTCCTTTGGCTCAGAGGAGTCAAACATAGGACCCACGTGGTCCATGACACTCCCCAGGGAGGCTGAACCAGATTCAAATGTAATTGGGAATTATTTAACAAAATAAATAAAAATACAATAAAGCATAGATATATTACATTACAAAACTCAGTCAATGTGCAGCCCACAGGGGTCCTCATGTGTGGTTTAGCAGCCCCGTTTCTATTTGAGTCTGATATTGCTCTCGGTAGAAAAGGTAAAACACATTGGTGAAGGTTTATGAGCTATGACTTTGAATGGATGCAGAGCCACCGACTACCTTGAACCCAATGGACCCATTGTGCTGCTGAGGGCAGGGAGGCAGGGAACAGTGTTTTCAGGTGCTACATAACTAAATGTAGGTCCTGGAGCCAGCTGGAGCTGGAGAGAGCCAACTGTTCTGTTTTCAATGTGAGCATTTATGCCTCAGCAATCAGCAAATGCAACTGATCAAGTATGGATTGTTTTTTAATACTTTAAACTTAAGAAAGTGATGAAGAGAAATTTACTAATGCAGATTAAGCTTAAACGTGTGTCAAGTATACATGCCTCCCACCCCACCCCAGACAGCCAGTTTGTTAAACATTTACCAGCATGTTCATGGTTATTTACCAAGCACGTGGCTAAATGGTGCAATGGACTGAGCACTGAACTTGAAGTGAGAAAGACCTGAGTTCAAATTCCGTCTCAGACCTTTACTAGCTGTGAGACTCTGAACAAGTTATTTAACCTCCCTCTGCCTCAGTTTCCCCTTCTGTAAAATGTAGGTAATGATAGCACCTACAACTCACAGGCTTGTTAGCAGATGTTGAACTTTTCATTGTCTGTTCCCCATGCCTGGAATATTTTCTCTCCTAATCTCTACCCTCTATTGGCTTTCCTGACTTTCTTCAAGCACTGAAAATAGGAATAAAGTACCTAAAAGTACTGAAGATGAGATAGTCTCCCCTATCTTCTACAAGAAGCTTTTTCTGATTCCCCTTAATTTTAGTGCCTTCCCTCTGAGGATTATCTCCAATTTATCCTATATTTATCTGTGAAGGCTACATATTGACTTAGTTTTGAAATGCAATATCTATATTTTATTGTATTTTTCCTTTATTTTGTTAAGTATTTACAAATTACATTTAATCTGATTTGCCTCTACCCTGGGAAAATTGAACGTGAAGAGCCATACTAGCTTCTGCCTTGCTCTGCATCCCGAGCACTTGGTAGTGCTGGCATCCAGTAGGTGCTCAATGAATGCTTACTTACTATTGACAAATGGAAAGCACTTTGCAAACCTTAAAGCACTATGTGAATACTAGCTATTATTATTAATAATAATTAACACTGGGCGAGGCAATGGAGATTCAAAGATACACAAGAATATAATCCCTACCCACAATGAACTTACAAGCCAATGGCAGGGAAAGGCATAAATGCAAATAAGTGGAATGCAATGGGTAAAAGGAAGGTTCCTATGAGGAGAGATCAAGGTAGAGGAAGCCTCCCAGGAGAAGATAACATCTGAGCAAGGTCTCAAAGGAAGAAAAGAATTTCAATTGGCAGTGACAAAAAGCTATGAAAACTTGGAAGACAAAGAGGGAGAAATGAATCTGGGGAACAGTTTGGAGTCTGGTTTGACTACGGTGTTGAGTATTTGAAGGATTAGATTTGTCCTTCTTGTTGTTGTTCAGTCTTGTCTGACTCTCCATGACCGCATTTGGAGGTTTTCTTAACAAAAATACTGTAGTGGTTTGTCGCTTTCTTCTCAGTTCATTTTACAGATGAGGAAACTTGAGGCAGTCAGGGTTAAGTGATTTGCCCAGGATCACACAGCTAGTAAATGTAAGAGGTTGGATTTGAATTCATGAAGATGAGTCTTCCTGATTCCAAACTTAATGTTCTTTCCATGGCATCATTCAGCTGCCCTCAGGGATAGAATAAGAGCTATTAATTATTGGAAGACCTATTTTTTTTAAAAAAAGAAGAAGCCATGAAACCATCCATGTATCATGACATTTTTAATATCTTTCTCTTTCTCTTTGGTGTTAAAGCTGAGATAAATAGGTAAATAAACTCATAGGGCTCATACATGTATACCATCACCAATCAATATTTATTGATTTCCATGTCTAGGAGCTATACAAAAGACCCAAAAGATACATTCCCTGCCCTTAAGGTGTTCATGGTCCAAGACTGAAACATACTCATATGTCCCCATTAACATAAAATATTGACTTGACCTGAAGATAGACACGATCAATAGCTACTGTATAAGGAGAGGGAGCATGGTCTATGCACGGGAACACGGCATAACAAAAAGTACTGAACTGAGGGTCAACAGGTCCAATTTTTCCACTACTTTATGATATGGCTTTGTATAATTAACTCTATTCTTCAGTATCCTCATCTATAGAATGACAGAGTTGGATTTTAGTCTTTTCAATCCTATTCAACTCTATGGATTTGACTTTTATGACCCCTTTCGGGGGTTTTCTTCCCAGAGATACTAGAGTGATTTACCATTTCCTTCTCCAGCTCATTTTACAGATGAGGAAACGAAGCAAACAGGGTTAAGTGATTTGCCCAGGGTCATAAAGCTAGTAAGTGTCTGTGACTCAGGAAGATGAGTATTCCTAGCTGCAGGCCCAACACTCTATCCCATGCACTATCTACCCACTATCTATGCCTTCTAGCTGCCGTTAGGGCTGGACTAGATGATCTGTAATGTTCTAGTTACAAAATTCTATGGTTTTATTAATTATAAAGACAGACAGATAGACAATTGGCAGGAAATCTACAGTTTCCAGAATTTGCACGGTTAGCAGTTTACCTCAGGAAAGTTCTAGTACCTTATCTTGCCAAGTGACAATTCAAATGGAAGCAATTGAGTTTCCTGGCATGGCTCTGGTAGACCGTCCAGGTTTCACAGGCATACAACAATGAGGTCAGCACAACAGCTCTGTAGAACTTCAATGGACAGTCAGTCAGTCTTATACCTCTTCTCTCCCATACTTTCCTTTGGAGCCTCCCAAATACTGAGCTAGCTTGGGCAATGCATGTATCAACTTCATTATCAATGTGTACATCCCAGGAAAGTACACTGCCAACGTAAGTTAACTTATCCATAGCATTCAGAATTTCTCCATTTGCTGTAACCAATGGTTCCATGTATGGATGGTGTGGTGGTGGCCTTTGGAGCACCTGTGTTTTCTTGGTGTTAATTGTTAGGCCAAAATTAGCACAAGCAGCAGAGAATTGATCCATATTTTGTTGCATCTCAGCTTCAGAGGCTTCACTGAGTGCACAATCATCTGCACCAGCACTCCCTCCACTTTGGTCTTGGCTTGTAGTCTTTTCAAGTTGAAGAATTTCCCACCAGTACAGTAGCTGACCTTGATGCCGTGTTCATCCTCATTGAAAGTAGCTGACAACATGGCTGAAAACATCATGCTAAAAAGCATGGGAGCAAGCACACAGCCTGTTGCACTCCATCGGAAACTGGGAAGGCACGAGAGCCTTGTTCATTATCTAGAACCCGAGCAAGTAACACTGTCATAAAATTGACGTATAATGCTGATTTGCTTCTCCAGGCAACCACATTTTGACATAATTTTCCATAAGCCCTAACAACTAACAGAATCAAAGGCTTTGGTCAGATCTACAAACATTGTATACAGACCTCTGTTCTGCTCCTGGCATTTCTCCTAGAGTTGTCAGGCAACAAAAACTGTATTGACTGTTCCTTGGCCCTTTGTGAAGCCATACTGGCTCTCAGGTAGATGACCATCTTCCAGGTGAAGGATAAGTCTATTAAGAAGAACTCTGGCAAGAATCTTGCCAGTAAGGACAAGAGAGAGACTCCCCCCCCCCCCATGTAATTGTCACAAGACAATCTATTTTCCTTACCTTTACACTCCATTGTTAGTGCCCTTTTTACTACACAAAGCTGCCTCTAATCAGTGAGTGAAATATAAAGTGGAAAGTACAATTATCCCTTCCACATCAAAGGGATTAGGGGTTCCCCCCCTCTTTCCCCACTTTCTCCATGCCCCCAACCTGATCTGGAAAATTCATGTAAAATTTTTTTTTGCCCACCATTTGTGCCAGAGAAGAAGTCTGAATTTTCTTTTTCTTTTATGGGATGTTTGCAGTACCTTACTGTAAAATTTGGGTTGAGTATATGATCATAGGCTCTGTGTCCTCTGCATTCCTTCACTGTGTCCTCTACAGCTTCTTCAAAACTCCTCCAAAATTCCCATTTAATTTCTTATGCCGACCCAGGATATATGGAAACCACCACTGGGAAAGTCGGAATGTGAAAGAGATAACTGTATACTCCCAAGCGCGCATGCGTGCGCACACACACACACACACACACACACACACACACACACACACACACACACACACACACACACACACACACACACACACACCGTCATAATCACACACTGGGGAGAACATCTTCCAGGTGGTATTCTCTAGCTCTCCAGCTCGCAGCGACATCTAAGGCCTCTTAGAAATGCACGGTGGGTGTTGGGGGATGCTCAGAGGGAGGGGTTAGGAGGGTATGAAAAAGAGGAAGGCATTTTGCTTTTTTTATTTAGACGCGGCCTCGCACGCTCATGTTAAAGGTCAGTTGTACTGCTGCCGTGGGACTGCCGAGGCTCCCAGCGAGAGCCTGCTCCCTGCTCCGTCTCTGCGTGAACCACTGCCGAACCAGTTTCTGCTTCTAGCGGGGTCAGTGAGCACAGCCCAGCCACATGTTTGAATGCCAAAAACATTTAATGATTTAAAAAGATCAAGATCAATGGCTTCAGCATTTTCTGGGAAGCAGTAATTCAGCGAGCTGTGGAAGGTTCTCAATTTGCCGTGCCCGGGCTGGCCTCGGTTGGAGGATTTATGCTGAATGGGCTTTACAACCTGAATGTATCCTGGGATCGGGGCTGATCGGATCACCCTGATCAGGAGGTTCGCTCTCATTGACATCATTCTCACAGCTGCCAAGTCCTGCTCGCTCTGAGGGAGATTCTTTCATTTCACATTAATTATAAAGCTATTTTCCAAGCATTTCCCTCCCATAATGAAGGGCTTTTTGCAATGTCCCAGTGAAACATTAAAAATCTAGTTTGCCATATTTTTTTTTCTTTAATACATCCTGTCTACTCAATCTGTATCTTTTATTACTCTCAATACTCTCTAAGGGAAAAATTTTGTTTGGAAACATAGGATCACTTGCCTAAAGTGAACAGATGGGCTTATGAGGGTGGGGGTAGAAAAGAAAAAAAGAATGACTCCCCTTTTTTTCTCCCTCCCCCTGCTATCCCCTTCCCTCCTCCAGCACATCAAACACTTTGGCCTTTGATGGTTAAGGGTATAGGGAAGAAGAAAAAGGAGTGGTGGGGAGGAAGACATGATGAAGAAGGCATATGAGGGCAAAATTTGGGGATGGGAATATAAGAAAAGAATGGGAGTTATCAAATAACAAGAACTCTCTTATTCTCACCACACCTCAAGTATTGCATACATATATAGATTTCTCCTTCTGTTTCATTCATTAATTTATTCATCACACATTCAACAAAAATGTCATTAAAAGATCAGGAAAAACAAGAGAAGTACCAAAGGACAGAAGGGCCAATATTTTTTCTATGTTGCAGCCCAAACCCTCCAAGCTCTGGATTAAAGCAGTGTTCAATCTCAAAGAACGATTCAAAAGAGTAACTTTTTAGACTCCTGTTCCCAACCAGTTAGTTAGACAAGGAAATCTGCAAGTATGATCATGCTGTCAAGGTTTCCACCATTGTGGATAAAAGGGGTCCTCAAATCTTATACAAGCACTAAAGGTAACCGATACATAACAGGAAAAGGGCCACAGGAAAGGAATAAGATTCAAATGGTTCACTCAACAGATACAACAGATACACTTGAATATTCCCATCAGTTCAAAAGTTCCACTTGAAAGGAAATTGAACTTGAAGTTGACAGCAGGACCACTTCTTCACATTCGAGCAAAATCTTTCTTCTCCATAGTCTTTCCATAACTCCTAGTGTCCTAGTGTCACTCTGCAATTTGGACTATCCCAGGAAGGCAAATACACTTTGAAAGTGCTGAATAGGTAACTCCCCTTCCCATTAAATCTGTATTATTCAAATCAGTCACTCATAGTAATGGGTGTGTGTGTGTGTGTGTGTGTGTGTGTGTGTGTGTGTGTGTGTAGAGAGAGGGGACAACAATATCTTGATCTCTTACTCTTCACAGATAATAGTTTTAATTCCCTTCTAGTGTTTGTACAGCTGTGGGGGCCATGTGGGCAATTCTCTCTGTTCAAGAGATACACTGTTCAGAACCAGCACCAAGTGAGTTGCTTAATTCTTGAATTTAGGAGTACTCACAAGGGAATTGTTAAGGCTAGTGCTGCCTGAAAAAAGTCTCCCTTGCCTGACTAGAAGGCTAGACTCTGGGACCACACAGCCTAGGAAATAAAAATCCCTCTCCTCTACCCTAAAAGTTGGGGTTCATAAATATTGTGTATGAACACCTGTCTCTGGCCTTCTAGGCAATGTAGGCGCTTCTGCAGAAATTCTTGATACTCCACTGCTGTTCCGTCTGCTACCATCTTTTGGCTGGGTAAGTTCATTCTCAAATCTCTCTCTGTACTCTGCCCTATGTTCAGAAAGGGAAGCAAAGACAGGAATCTAAAGTTTAAGAACTCTACTCTCAGCAAAGACATGCAGCTTTCTCTATATTTATGCTGCAAGACTTCATTAGCTGTTCCTGGAGGTGAGGTATAATGAGAAAGAAATTCCCTTCCCTATTCCCTTAATATTATAGAAGAAATGCACAAGGAAAAAATGATGTAAACGAGAACAAAAAGTGAGCAAGTTTGTAGAGGTTCCCTTTTATAAGCCTTCACAAAGAGGTGGCTCCTCCCACTGAAATCCATCCTCTCAGACATCCTAATCAATCAAATCATCTTGGGAACAGCCCCATCCCCTAGAGAATGTTAGATGGTAGCTACAAATCAGTCAATTCATCTTCTTATACAGACTTGCCTTTTGTCCTTTTAAAATGGTGTCCATGGGCATGTCCATATTTAATAGGAATAGAAGTAAGCTCACAAATTGATGATGGAGAAAGAACTCACCTATTCAAGCCCCCTTGCATCTGTAATAGGAACCCTAATACAAATTATCCTCACCACTAAGTGATGCTACCAAAGCTTTATCTTCATACTTCTGCAAGCCTGGTGCCTGGGTGCAAAAAAAAAACAGAAGCTAGAAATGGGAAAATACATCTGCTGATGCTGCATGTGGACCTTTTTGTCATGCCCATACTACATCATCTCCCAGGGGATTTGGGATCTCAAGGGTTTACCTTTCCCCTTCTAATATACACTTTTTACACACCAGGTATGAGTCACTGTTGAGATTTGATTTTTGTTTCCATTCCTGGTTAAGATTCAGTGTGGTTGTATGTTTAAAGACCCTGGGAAGTCCTCAAACCATCTTTAATTGGAGCAGCAGTGGCTGATTCCTGATCTTGCAGCACTCCTCAAGGAAATCAGCATTGGTGATCTTCTTTAATGAGGGATAGGGGGTAAGTTCTTATCCCAGTGTTTCTTATTTTTCTGGGTTGACCTTAGGCCAGAACTAGACAACACTTATGTCAATTGGCAAAGAAGAAATGGAAGAATTGAGAGGAGGTAAAATGATTTGTTGAAAGCCACAAGTATTGGGAGTATTTGGCATTAATGCATTTTTTAATATCACAGTGCTTTCTCATTTAAGTAAGCCATATTTGTTATCCTGCAGATATGAGGTCATTTAATAAATCCTGCCTAGTCTAAAGGAGGAGATTCCATGAGTGGGGTTTTGTGAACATTACTGTGAATAGTATTTAATTAACCCTAAACCAGGAAGATACCTAAAATTTCAGCTTTCAGCTCTGTCACACGTGGGGTAACTCTCGCCAGAAGAATTTTCAATTTCTTTGAATTTGAGATCATTTTAGTGAGATTGCTTTGAGTACTAGGTCAAGCTGAGTCTGTTTTCTCTAAAACTGCTAAAACTCACTGAAGATAGTTTACATGTTTCCTTCTCTCAAGGATGCAATTGATAGCAAAAGGGGGTTTCCTCTACCCACTAATATTCTTTCTAATCAGACTAGTTGTTTTCCTATATCTCACATTACTATTTAGACAGCGTCTCGACAATGTTGCTCTTGTGATTCCTCTTCCATTGTTGTAGAGCAAAGTATCGAGGTTTGCCTTTAAAAAGCGCTATAGTTTTCTACTTACTGGAAAGTTGGCATGAATTAGTGGGATTGTAACCACATCAAAGACTGCAAGTTTTAGTAGTTCCTGAAGGCCACTGTGTTAAAGAGATAGAAAACACTTTATGCAATGGCACTGACAATGTAGAGTCTTCTCGTTACAGGTCTAAATTAGTTAAGAGTCTAAACCAATGAATTTTAAAATAAGTGATGCTTATTTTTCTAGTTTTACATAATAACCCAAACTAAGATTAAAAAAAAAAAACTATTGTCAGACACAGTATTTTTCATGTAACAGGCAATTGATAAATGCTTGTTAAATAGAAGTGAAATTGAAAGGATATTTTCTCAAGAGGTCCTTGGACCTACTTTATTAAAAAAGAATAATGTGTAATTAATGTGTTAATTGTAAATGCTGCTTCTAAGATGCTTCAAAACAGTTTATTCCTACAAGTACATTAAACAGCCTCTCCTCCCATGTTGGTTATATTAATGATTTACTGAGCGATTCTTTTTTTCATAGATAGAATAAAGATAAATTCAAGATAAGACCTTGTCTGAATGATAACAAATTTCAACTCAGTGGATTTTCAGTGAATGTGGTTATACTTTATGGTGAGGGTCTTGGTATAACAGAGCAAGCTTGCAGCACAGCTTTACTAAAGCTATTGAGTACCAAGGTTACCCTTCTAAATGAAATCATAGAATCTGGACATGACAAAAAAGATCATCTAATCCAACTCACTCATTTTCAGGTGAGGAAACTGAGGTCTTGTGTACCAGCTTTGTTCCTCAGCCTAGGTGTAGCGTCAATTCATAAATATTCATTGGGCACTTGCTCTGTGTGTTAGGCAGTGTGGGATGGAAACAGTGAAGTATAAGATATAGTCCCTGTAGGATTTGGGAATTTACAATCTAATCGTAGTACAAGGAACTTACAATCTTGTGAAGAAATAGGAAATGACCTGGGATTCCATAAGCGTAGCGATTTCCACCTACCCATGCAGGTCAACACTTTCTCTGTAACTTAGAGTCTTAGAAAGTTGCCTGGAATATGGGGAGGTTAAGTGACTTACCATGGTTCACACAGACAGTCTGGGTCAGAGGTGATACTTGAGCACATTTTTTTTTCCTGGCTTTGAGGTCATCTTCTTTGCCACAGTGCCTCTCACTGAAAGGACAAAGTATAAATACCAACAAAATTAAGTATACTCATTCTTCTGATCTAGAGTAAGAGTGAGGGACTGGCTGTTAACTCCCTACCTCTCTCTGCAGACAAGAAGGCAGGTAGCAAAGTGGATAGAGCACTGACCCTGAAATAGGGAAAACCCATCTTCAGGAGTACAAATCTGGCCTTAGACACTTACTATGTGACTCTGGGCAAGTCACTTAACCCCCATTGCCTCAAAAAAAAAAAAATGTGTTGGACTGACCCAAAAATTCTTGCTTTAGTTTAGCTTAAGAGTCCACTCCAAACTAGAAACTTCTTTTGTTCGGTCATTTTTCAATTGTGTCTAACTCTTTGTGACCCCATTTGGGGTTTTCTTGGCAAAAATCCTACAACAGTTTTGCCATTTCCTTCTCCAGCTCATTTTATAGATGAGGGAACTGAGTGAAGTGACTTACCCAAGGTCACAGAGCTAGCAAGTGTCTGAGGCCAGAGCTGAACTCATGAACATGGGTCTTCCTGACTTCAGCCCCAGCACCCTATCCACTGTGCCTCCCAGCTGCCCTTTAAACTGCAGGAGGAGGGGCTTACTCCAGGCCAGTCTGGTCCAGCCTAAGGCTTTAGAACTGAAGGAACTTCAGACATCATCCTGCCTGTTTCCTTTAGTTTTTGAGAGGTTGTTGCTATTCTTCAGTCACACACAAACCATAAGGAGTAGAAGTGGAATTCCTGTCCAGGTCTCCTGACTCCAGAATCCAGTGTTCTTTCCTCTATTCCATTTGTCTGTAAAATGGGGGCCTGTCCTAACATGAAGAATGCCTTGGACTAGGGGGAAGCTACGCTGCACAATGGATGTAGCGCTAGCCCTGAATCAGGATAGACCCATCTTCACGAGTTCAAATGTGACCTCAGATACTTACTAGCTATGTGACTCTGGGCAAGTCATTTAACCCCCATTGCTTCAAAAAAATGTCTTGGACTGACCCCCAAAGGCTATTGAAATCAATCAACTAGAAAATAGAAAAACGGGTCACACTCCACTCTCCTCATAACAACATGGTTTTGACTTGGATATAACTATACCTATCCTTATTGCCTAAAATTCCTTCATTCCTCATTCTCTCTTTGCTGTAAAAACTCCCAACTCCTCTGCCCCAAGCCAGGTGTAGGAACAGACCTCAGAGTAATTTTAACTTGACTGCTACCAGAACACACACCACAGCTACACAGGTGCCACTGGGAAAATTCCACATACCTCCAACCTCCCAGCATCCCTATCCCCCACCTTCTATCACCTCATGAATACAGGGCATGCCCCGTGATCTCTGGCAATGACTGGTGGGTAATAGCCCCATGCCCCCTCCCCACCTGTGAGCATATCTCATTGTATTATTTTTCCCCCAAAATATCTCCCTTTCCAAACTTCCTTATTACTGGTGAGGGTGCCACCATACTTCTAGTTAAGGCTTTTACACATCCAGGTTCATGACCTTAGTTTAATCTTCAACCCCTCACTCTCACTCACCCCAAATTTGTCAGATTTTGTCATGTCCATCTCCACATGTAGGTCAGCTAGGTGACACAGTGGATAGAATGCTAGCCCTGGAATCAGGAGGACCTGAGTTCAAACTCAGCCTTAGACACTTACTGGTCCCTGGACCAATCATTTAACCCTGTTTGCCTCAGTTTCCTCAACTGTAAAATAAGCTAGAGAAGGAAATGGCAAACCACTCTGGAATCCCTACCAAAAAAAACCCCAAATGGGGTAACAAGGAAGTGGACACAATGAATCAATTAAACAATAACAGCCTCCACATGTCTCCCATGAATCTCCTTGTCAGTGTTCACATAGCATTCACACTAGTTCAGGATCTCCTCACCTCTCACCTGAAAAACTGCAATAGCCTTCTAATTGGTCTCCTATGCCTCAAGCCATTCCATCTTCCAATCTGTCTTTCACATAGCTTCCAATGTGATTTTCCTATCAGGTCTGAAAATGTCACACGCTTACATCAATAAACTCCAGTGACTTTTGAATCAAATATTATTTCATCTTTATTTCATCCTTTTGTATGAGCTTAATAATGTATGTAATTATCCATGAAAGTTATACATATGTAATTTACATATGTATAGAATAGTTTTACATATATATATATATAAAACATAAATGTGTGTGTGTGTGTGTGTGTGTGTAATGGTAGCTATCTCTAGGGCAGGGGGGAAGGGGAAAAGAAAAAAAAAATGAGGAAAAAAAGAGTTACATAATAAATTTATTATATATTTTAAAAGAATAGCAAATTGTATATAATTGATTTGCAGTTTCAATCATCTTTTTATATTCTACTGTTATGAAAAAGCTTGTTTTATTTCTTAAGTTCAGAATAAAATGTTTTATGTTTATGCCTTACCTTTCTCTTGACTCATCTCTCATCTGTGTGTCTGTCTCTATCTCCCCTCTTTCCCTTCCTCCTGTAACAATACTGGGATTTGAAGATCTTCCACGCCCCTTGAGCTTGCTGATGTAGCAGGAAGGGGTGGAGCAAGAGAACACCGGAGCCAAGCTAGTCTCTGTGCGGTGCGGACTGGAAGCGGCGTCAGAGGCAGTGGCTGCGGCT
>CM053591.1:59668891-59725266 GCA_028646515.1 Pseudochirops corinnae | reverse complement strand
AACAGTGGTATTGCTGGGTCAAAGGGTATGCAATTATTTATAGCCCTTTGGGCATAGTTCCAGATTGCTCTCCAGAATGGTTGTATCAATTCACAACTCCACCAACAATGCATTAGTGTTCCAATTTTTCCACATCCTCTCCAGCATTTGTCATTTTCCTGTTTTGTCATCTTAGCCAATCTGACTGGTGAGATGTGGTCCCTCTCTGCTCTCTTTCTGTCTTTTCTCTTTCCCTTCCTTCCTCTCCTTTCTTGCTCTCTCTTCTCTTTCTCTTTACCTTTCTCCCTCTCTCCTCTTCCCTCATGTTTCTCTTTCCCTTCCTCATTCCCTCTCTTTCCCTTCATCCCTCTCTCTCCTCCACTCTCTCTTTCCCTCCCTCTCTCCTCTCTTTCTTTCTTTTCTCTCTTTCCCTCCCTTCCTCTTTACCTTTCTCCCTCTCTCTTCTTCTCTCCCCTCCATGTTTCTCTTTCCCTCCCTCACTCCCTCTCTTTCCCTTCATCCCTCTCTCTCCTCCACTCTCTCTTTCCCTCCCTCTCTCCTCTCTTTCTTTCTTTTCTCTCTTTCCCTCCCTTCTTCTTTACCTTTCTCCCTCTCTCTTCTTCTCTCCCCTCCATGTTTCTCTTTCCCTCCCTCACTCCCTCTCTTTCCCTTCCTCTCTCCCCCCCCCTTTCTCTCTCATGTTTTCCTATCAGCCATCAAAGCAGCATGATCCAGATCAGTCTTTTGAATCTCACATGATTCAGTCTAGAATAAACAAGCTAAGTTTCTTTCTTTATGGTATGTTTAGATAATTAAATGCAATTCAACTGAAATGTTCCCAATAGGGACTCATTAGAGGTTTCTCCCATTTCCTTTTTCCCTGTGTCTTCCCTAGCCCAACTCCAACCCCCTCCCTTCAGATGGTGACATTTTTTATCCCGAGATCATCAGGTACATACTGTTTCTCATACTGCCATATTGATGTTACATTTATATTGATGGTTCACTTTGACTGCTAGACCAGAGGGCTTACTGGCTGCCCCAGACTCAGAACTGCAGTGTTTCTCAGAGGTATCAAGAGTATCCTTTTCAATTTAATGACCATAAACTACTAAACTGGTATGTTGGGGGTGGAGGTAGAGACCCATCAGCTTTTCCACAGGCTGAGTTCACTGTTACCACTATACCTAGCACAAAGGGTGTTGAGTGTCCGTGACCCACTGCCTAAGAATTCTTATTCTTGGAGCAAAGACATTTTTCACCAAGACTTCCAGTGGCAATGATTGTTGTAGATCAACAAGGTACATGGAGTAGACCAATTGAGAGGTAGTGTCATTAGGGAGGCCATTTCACATTTTCAGTGTGGGGAGACTGGGGGAAAGAAGAAGTGAGCATGTCCAATGAGGACAATTCAGAAAATGAGAACGGGAGCCAAAGAAAAGGCATCAGGACACATAAGGAATCAATGCTAGTGGAAAGCAGGATGTGGGGCTTAGTTTCCTCATCTATAAAATGAGGGAATTGGCCTAGATGGCCATTAAAGTCTTTTCCAAATCTAAATCTTATGAGCCTTTGAGCCCCTATCACTGTTGGTTATCAAGACTTATGCGGCAAGAGGTGCACATCCTAGAGACAGTGTAGCAGTTATGTGCAAAGTGCCCTCTGCTTGGTTCTTCTTTTAATCATCTGCATCTATGTGAGAGTCCAAACAGTAGTAATAATGCATCCCATGTGCTAATTGTGCCACAGGCCCTAACACTACAGACTGAGGCCACATAGGTGGCAGAGTAAGCAGATAATCTGTCACAAAATTTCTTGGACTCGTGTTTCCCAGGGTTTCCCCTGGAGACGTCAAGGTTTGGTTCATCTAAGTCCCTTTAGTTCCCCTATAAACATTCAGACCGTCAACTCATTGCATATAGGAGAATTGTATTTAACCAAGCCAGCAACAATAGCAAAACATGGAATAGACTTGTACCTGAGCTCCTTGCTGCTCAGAAAAACTTTACACCCCTTTCAGGAAGGCATCAAACAACTCTGCCCTCTGGTGTGTTTGGAACCTCCCCTGTGGATCTATATAGTCAGTATGGCTCATTGTTTTAGGAAAGGGGACAAGTCCAACTCTTCAGTGCATGTTGTTTCCTGTTATGTTGACCTTTATTCCTCTTTGGGGCAATCCACATAGTATGGACTCTACAAGTCGAAGTGAGTTGAGACATCACTATCTCTAGTCTTACATTCTGTGATCAAGACTCTGAATGTCTTTCTCTATACTCCATCCCCTCTTTTATTCCCTCTTTCATCAAAGGTCTGTCTTCTCTTCCATGTTTTACTCTGGAACTAGTCTCTAGACATGTGCTTTCTGAAGAAGCCCAAGTCCTCTGGGTTCATGACTGACTATGCTTATTATAATTATAATTCATCTACACGTTTCTTTCCTTAAAATAGCCCAGTGAAATAAGTGGTGCAAGTATTATCTCCATTTTACAGTTGAAGACTCAAAGAGATGCATCAATTTGTTAGTCATACAACTAGTGTACCCAGCTCCTCCATTTAGGTCCAGCCCACTCTTTCAACACAGCCCCAGAAGAGTAGAGGGCCAACCATTCCTTCAGTACTAGGTCCTCCCCCTCCTCCACTTAATTTCTCAACCAACGTAAGATCACAGATTTAGAGGGAGAAGGGACCTTCAACACCATCAACTCTAACCTCCTTATTTTATAGATGAAGAGGCTGAGGCAGACAGAGGTTATAAAGCAAGTAAATGTCTGAGGCAGGATTTAAACACTGGCTTCCCTGACTCCAAATCACCTTCAGTCCACTCTTACTGCTCATCTACAATGACACTCATTTCATTAGGTTCTAGGGAGCAGTAGGAGCATATGTACTTCCCCCACCTTCATTCTCACCTCCATTGAGGGAGTAATAGAGACAGTTCAGTGGGGCTGTAAAGGGATACTCTAGGCAGTAAAAAATCACCAAACACAATAATCTCCCTAATTCTCCAATTTTCATTATCCTCAGATTCCTCCTCTCTATCAGTCAAGTTCCACAGACTTATCCAGGCAACTGGAGGAGTACCTACAGCTACCAGATCTGGCTTACGTATCTCTGCATATACTAGTCTCAGTCAGAACTGGGTATGAACAAGGTCTAGACAAATCAAATCAATTAAATATACTACAGTTATCTCTTCCACATCAAGGCTTTCCCCATCAAGGGTTTTGATATATTGAGGATCAGCATAAGAAATTAAATTAAATGGGAATTTGGGGTAGTTTTGTGGAAGCCACAGTTGATGTGAGAGGGCCAGCAGAGGACACAGAAGAAGTTTAGAAACTCAGAAATACATAGAATATATGTATAGTAATGTATATGTCAATATATTTTTATATTTTAATACCCCATAAAGTTCAGACTTCTTCTCTGGTACAAAGAGAGTTCTAAAAAATTTTATGTGGATTTTCCAGATGGGGGGAAAGGGTGCTACACCCTTAATTCCCAAAATGGAGAAGAAATAACTGTAGATGTAACAGGAAGTCTGTTCCAATCAGGTGAAATACTTGAGAAAACCTTGTGGAGCTTATAAAAAACAAAGGAGCTAATCTAAGGGTTCAAAGAAATGGAGAGAAGAGACACAGTAGTTACAGGGTCTACCTATGCAATATATTGATTTGTTTGGCTTAATTTTATTTCTTTACCACAAAAGAAGGCTCTTTTTGGGGGGGTAGAGTTGGTATTAGAAAATGATAGTAATGTTTTAAAAAATAACATCAATAAAACATTTTTTCAATAAGCAAAAATGGAGAGGAGGGCCAGATGATCTATAATCTACAAACTACGAATTCTGTGATCCTTAGAGGCACAGAATGAAATACACACTTTCTGAAATGGCCAGTTTGTGGATTTAGTTTGCATAACTATATTTTTTTGTTGCAAGGAAGGGCTTTTATTCTTCTTTTGGAGGGGAGAGAGTTGGGGAAAGGGAAGGGTAGTAATAGTGATTTAAAAAAAGAAGACGACAAGAAAGAATAAGAATTATGGAAATTGAAAATTGGAAGGGACCTCAGTGACCATCTAGTCCAACTCATTTATCAAAGGCATCTTTTTACTATAATATCATCAACAAGTGGTCATCTAACCCTCGTCCAAAGACCTCTAAAGAGGGAGGAACCATTACCTCTCCAAGCAGTTCACTCTACTTTTGGGATGTAGGTCTAATATTATTCCCATTTTAGAAATAAAGAAATTGAGGTAGACAGTAGTTAAGTGACTTACCCAGTTGTAATGGTAATGGGAATTTGAAGATTTTCCCTGCCCCTTAATAAGCCTAAGGGAATTTAAAGATCTTCTCTGACTTGAAGATTTTCTCTGCCTCCTAATAGGCTGAATGTAACCACATGGAGCCTGTGGTGGGAGGAGCTTGCTGAAGGGTGGAGCAGAGCCCACAAGAAGTTGGGAATCAGAGCAACTAGACTATGAGAGAGAGAGGATGTACCCAGGCAGACAGTTGGGCTTCTGAGTGTTTGCCCCCTGCTATGACAGTTAGGCTTGTGAGTGTTGTTTTTTGGGAAGGCTAAAGGATTGTGTGGCTCTCTGCTGTGTTGTGGTATATTAACTTCTATGCTGCTATGATGGATTCAGTTTCCTGGTGTTGGAATTTGGTTTCCTGGTGACTGAATCAATGTTTTGCTTCTATTTTCTATATGGAGAATCTGTTAAATTTTGTGATTGAGAACTATGCCAGCATATTCATAGTCACCATCAGCTCTGTGAATATTGCATTGATGCTACACCAGCATGATATAGCAAGGAAATATCTGGGACTGATTTTAAACTCAGGTCTTCCTGACTCTAAACAAACACTCTATCCACTTGACCAACTACCTGCTTCAGATATCTTTCGAATATCATTGACAGTGGCTCAGCAATCACATCCATCAGCTCATTTGCTAGTAGAGGTTATAGTCCATCTTGGCCAGGGGACTTGAATTCATCAAAGGCAACCAAGTGGTCTCTTAGTATTTCCTTACTCACCTTGGGTATGACCTTCCTGTTAATCATTTTTGTTCAATCATTTCCAGTGTGAAAGCTATTTTTCTTTGCAGAGAATATAGAAACAATGTAACAAGTGACCAATTCATCTCTATTGTACATTATAATCATCCCCTCTATCCCAAGCAAATGTCTTGTCTTTTTTTAATCCTCTTTTCTTCCAATATGGTTTTGTTTTTTTTTCCAAATCCCTCACCAGCCTCAGTCCATTCTAAGCTTTAGCATTCTTGACAGTCTTTAGGACCATGACATCAGCCCAGTGGTAGCAGAGTGGACTATTCATCAGAAGCAATATCATATTTGGATGTGAACTTGGTGGTACAAATGCTATGTAGAGGCTATGCTGACTCTCCCCAGAAAATGAAGTGGCATAGAGGAGAATGTGTCCGGAAGTTTTGGAGGGAAATGTACTTTTGTTCTTGTTATAACTTCAAAGTAAATACTTCTTTTCAAAAGTGAATTGATGTTAATTGGTTAAACAGAACCAAAGATGCTAGTCATTGGTGGCTAACAGTGGAAAGGATCATACCCAAAATGGGGAATCAAGCCCATAGTATTAGGAAAGACACTTCAACCTCTCAGGAATACTCCTAGAACCCTGGGAGGGACAATGTGGCAGCCTGGCTCTAGGATAATGAGCCAGAACATACCAAGTCCACTTAAAAGATATTGATACTGTCTTTAAGATTTAATTGATCACTGCCAGGTCACATGAGCAACAAATGGCAGATTAGATATTTTCTCCAATCTCTATGACCTCTCAAATCTCTTAGAAACAGAAATTATGTGCCAAATATAAAGCAATTTCAGCAGTCTTCATGGGGCTAGGACAGCCAAAATACAAAAGAAGGTAAAAACAAGAACAAAACAACTGGGAATGATGCTAACTGACCCTGGGCTCACTGAAGCTCCCTCCCCCACTTCCCACAAAATCAGCTGTAAGACTGCATTAGCAGATGTAAGGACATGATGCAGGCTTAAATCAAAACCCACCTCTATACCCTTGGCCCCCTCTTCCAGCATGATTCCAAACTGTGGAATTTTGCTCAGACCTCATTCAACAGCCATCTCAGCCATATCCCTACAGAAGCAAAAGCCTGATGGGGGCTACATCCAGGAAACACCAGTGCTGCAAAGTTGTGGACTGTCAATCCAAGGGAAAACAGGCCCAGAAAACAGAGGATCTGAGAGAGTGGGAAAGTCACTAGGATAGGATACCATGCATGTGGGGGACTGTGCAGTACCCCACCAATCCTGAAGGAAAGAGCACAACATCCAGTTGGGGTCGGTCTGATCACCCAAATGTCAGTTGAGATGGAGAGGTCAGTGAACCATGAATTATCCAGTGTGGAAGGAGGCTGAGACACTGAGATCCAGTCCCCAAGGAAATCACAACCAGAGGAAATGGAGTCATAAAGTGACAAGGAGAATAGGAGGAACTGAAAAAACCAAAAATTTCAGGAAGAAGAAAACTCAAAGACATTGAAGATAATATGATAAATTAACGGGAAAAACAGTAACAACAGAAGACCTCTAGATCCAGTAAATTAATTCATGCATTTATGATTAAATACTGTAAAATAAAGGAAAATGATCTAACACTTGATAAGACAGAGCAGTAAGAGGAACATGAAAACAGAATGATGTTCCTGAGTGGTTCAAAAGAGAAATAAGAATTGTGAGATCAGAATTTATGTCCTGCACAGCAAAAATAATAAGCAAAATAGAAAAACTTGGATCTGAAATAGTAAGCCTCACCAAAGAAACAAAAGAGAGAAAAATGTATTAGAAATGCAAATATACAAAAAGAAAAGACAATGTAGAAGAAGAGAAACAAGAAAAGAATAACATTAAAGGAAAATTATTCTCATTATACAGGAAACAAGACTGAATTTGAAGACAGGATGTGCAGAGACAACCTAAGGATGATAAGTCTCCTAGAAGAACACAGCAAGACAAGGAATTCTAACACCAGAATGAAGGAAATATTAGAAGAAAACTGCTCAAAACTTCTAAACATAAAAAATGAAATTCCAATTGACAGAATCCACAAATCACCTCCAGAAAAAAACTCAAGGCTACAAACTCCAAGACACATAGGAGTTAACTTTAACAATTCATTTCAGGAACAACAAATTCTGCAAGCCATTGGGAGAAAGACCTTCAAATACTAAGGAACAGACATTCTAATAATGCAAGACTATTACACATTCACTAGAAAAAAGGAAGAAGGATTATTCCAATAATGTGTTCCAAAGAGCAATGGAGCTCAGGAAGCAGCCCAGTGTGACCTGTCATGCAAATCTGAGCTTGACCATACAGGACAAAAGATGAACATTCAATAAATAAAGAAGAGTTTGAAACATTTTTAGAGAGAAAATCAGATCTGAAGAGATTATTGCTACTCAAACACCCCAAACAAGAGAAGTGAATAAATGCAGTAGGCAAGGACAGCAACAGAGTGACATCAGAAAGACCAGTAAGAGCTTTGTTTCTAAATGAACATGAGGAGAAAGGGGTGAAGGCAGAAATCTGATAAAGCTAACAGTGAAAAGGCAGCCAAAGGGCATTATGGACTGAAGCTGACAACACTCTGCCTAAAGATGAATCAATATTTCTTTTGTGGGACTACATTACAACATGGGAGGGTATGTAAAAGAGGGTTGGGGCAAAGGGGGATGGAGAGGAGTGTGTGATGTAGCTGGGTAAAATCAAGGGCTAACGATAAGGGGAAGGTGTTTTCAGAAAAAGAAGAGTGTACACGAGAGTGGGTAAGGTAGTACACGAGAGTGGGTAAGGTAGAGAAGGAAAGGAGTGAAAAAGCAGGGAAAAAGGAAAGAGGCCTTACTTTGGAGGTGGAAGGGGTTCCACTGTTAAATGCTCTTTAGGGCAAAAAGAGATGGTCCACGAAGAGAAATAAGAATCTTATATTGGATGAGACCTGGGGGTTTGTTGCTTGCAAAGTCTGCTTGTCCTGGAAGTAAGGGAGAGTGGAAACCCCCAGCGAGCAATTGGCACCTGGAGGAATAGGAGAACATAGATAAAGGGAAGAGATTCCCAGGTAAATGACAGGAAAAGAGGTCAATAAAAGTGGGCATCAGTGGTGGAGGAGGGGCCCTACCTTTGGGCTGTGCCCTCTCTGACCCCTGTAATAATCAGCACTGTTCCTAGAGTGAGGAAAAGAATACCTGGGATAAGCTCTGAAAGGCAGTGGCAGAAAGGTCTTAAAAAGGAGAGTCTAGAATGGTTACTCAGGAAGCTTCAATTACATGAAGAATACGGAGAAAAGAGAGACTAAATAATTATATGGGTCATGAATCAGAGAATGAGGGTCTAGAGTAAACAGAAAGAGAAGATGGATAATGAAGAGACTAAGAGAAATCCTTTTTAGGAAGAGGCACCAAAAAAAGAAATTTAAAAAACTAATGAACTGAAGGAGAATTAGCTGAATAATTAGCTGAAGGAGAAAAGAGGAAAGGGAAATCTACTTGACTGAGAGGGCAAAAAAGAGGGGGAAGAAATACATAAAAGCAGGAGAGAAAAATTCAAGCTATCAATAGCCATATGAAAAAATGCTCTAAATCACTAAGAATTAGAGAAATGAAAATTTAAACAACTATAAGGCTCCATCTTATACCTATCAGACTGGAAAATTTGGGAGGGAAAAAAAGAAATGACAAATGCTAGAGGGGCTGTGGGGAAATAGGCACATTATTGCATACTGAAAAAATAAAACTCTAAAGGGAAAAGTTAACAAATGAGAATTGGGGATGGGGTAAGGAATAGAAAGCTAATGAGAACAGGGCCACCTTTAAAAAAAGATTGAAGTAAAGTAAATGAAGGAACATAATGCTGTGTTTATAGGAGAAGAGAGAAAAAAATCATAACTTGAAAAAAAACAATTTCAGAGACAGATGGAAGAAAATATAAACCTAACTCTTATAACTTTAAATGTGAATGGATTAAACAATCCAGTAAAACAAAAAAGAGTGACAGATTGGGTAAAAAAAAAAATCCTACAATCTGTTGTCTATAAGAAATCATTAAAAAAACAAAGACATACATAAAATAAAACTGAGGGGATAGAACAAAATTTACTATGCATCTAGTGAATCCAAAAAAGATCTCCATATACTCCAAAAAATCTATAGCATCACTTTTTGTGATGACTAAGAGTTGGAAACCAAGTAAATGTCTATAAATTGGGGAATAGCTAAACAAATCATAGTATAGGAATGAAATGGAGTATTACTATACTATAAGAAATGATGTGTGTGATTGAATACAGAGAAACATGAAAAGATCTATATGAAGTGATACAGAGTGAACTAAACAGAGTCAATTTAACAATATACATAGTAACTACAACAATGTAAATGAAAAGAACGCTACATCAGAAAAAAATCAGACGTAAAGGTAACTAAATTATAAAGATCAAGTGGGACTCATAAAACAGAGTATACCGTAATACTACTAGCAGATCTGTTTCCCAAGGTGATCTGGGGAAAAAGGAAAAGAACCTATGTTTTAGAATATTTATATCAGCTCTCTTTGTGGTGGCAAAGAACTGGAAATTGAGAGGATGCTCATCGCTTGGGGAATGACTAAACACATTGTGGTGTGTGATTGTGATGGAATACTATGGCACTGTGAGAAATGAAGGGCTGGTAGATTTGAGAAAAACAGGGAAAGACTTGCATGAAATAGTGAAGAGTCAGGTGAGTAGGACCAAGAGAATGTTGTATATAGTAACAAATAATATTGTTGATGAATAATTGTGAAAAACCAAGTTATTCTGAGTACTGTAAATACTCAAATCAACTATAAAGGACCTACCAAGGAAGATGATATCCACCTTCAGAGAAAGAACTGACAAATGGAAGTATACTTAGTATGGTTTTACATATATTTATAAATCTGCATCAAATGATGGCCCCTGTTTCAGGATGGGGAAAGGAGGGAAAGAGGCAGATAAGAACTTAAAGTTTAACAACAACAACAAAAAAAAAGCCAGGATTTTATATTTGATCCTTATCTGTTTTCATGTTTTATCAAACAGTAGCATGTAAACTCCTTGAGGACAGGAATTTTTTTTAATTCTCTTTGCTACTTTTTTATGAGATAACCTCCATGTGACCTGCGCATAGCTAGTACTATAAAATACCTTTTGTTTTGTTTTCAATATCATTATGTTCTTTATCCATCCTCTGGAATCGTGGTTGGTCATTGCATTGATCTGGACACTGCCAATATATGAATTTCTTTTGCTTGATTACATATGCATGTTGGTTTGTTACAAGGATTTTCTTTTCAGTCGAGATAGCAAAAGTGGGAGGAAGAGGAGGAAAAAAGACTGTTAACTAAAAATAAATAAACAAAATGTAATTTTTTAAAAAAGATCAAGTGGAACTCAGATGAAGAAATATGAGAAAATACCCTCAACCTACACTTTGCTGGAGGTGAGAGGCTGATAGGAGCTATACATCACACATGTTTTCAGATTTTTTTCAGTGTATCAAGAAGCCATGTTTTTCTACCTCTAAGCAATACCACTTGTCATATGAGATGGCTCTCTGGGAGGAGGGAAGGAAAGAAATACATGGGATACTATGATGATGTGAAAAACACAAAATATAATTTTTAAATACAACTTTAAAAAACAAAAACTTAATTGATCTAGGAGAACTAAGGTTTGGACAATTGATGCAGTTTCTCAATGACCCAACTACAAAAGTCAGTTCATGCAGAGGCCCCAGGGGTTGTTCTCCCTCAGACTTAACTAGTGGGCTAGCCTGGCCTACAAAGAGACAGGGGAAGCAATGTTGTATTCTTACTGCTATCCTTGTATCTGTTGTATCCTTGCTGAGTATCCTACGTGATCTTAGGGTGGCCTCTATTCTTTTATCTCTGGTAGTATTTCCGGTGGTATTGGCATCCCACATAGTTCCAAGATAATTTGAGAGAAAACCTTCGGACATTCAGCAATCAGGGACAGGTGTGAATGTTCTCTGTATCTTAAAAATGATGCCCTGAAGATAACAAATGTTGTCAAATGGCCTATTTTGAGTTTGCATAATTTTTAACAAATATTTAATACTATTCTATTTTTTTTTTCCAATTACATCTAAAAATGCTTTCAGCATTCATTTTTCTAAGTTTTGGAGTTCCAAATTTTTCTCCCTCTCCCCTTTCTCTCCCCCCTCCCCAAGACAGCAAGCAATCTGATACAAGCTATATATGTACAATCATGTGCAACATAATCCCGCATTAGCCATGTTGTAAAAGAATCAGAACAAAAGGAAAAAGACCACAAGAAAGAAAAAAAAAGTGAAAATAGTATGCTTCGATGTGCATTCAGACTCCATAGTTCTTTCTCTGGATGTGGATAGCATTTTCTGTCACTCAGTCTTTTTGGAATTGTCTTGGATCATTGTATTGCTGAGAAGAGCAAAGTCTATCATAGTTGATCACTGTATAATGTTGTTTTTACTGTGTGCAATGTTCTCCTGGTTCGAGTTTGCTTAATTTTTTACATTTAAACCTGACCATGATCTCCTGGGCCCTCCTTAAAGATTGGAATTTTGGAATTGTCTAAGGACTATGCAAAGAAACTCCTTAACACTTCTTATATGTCACATGGCAAGTAATTGAAACCTGTCATGTTAACTCTGTTGAGACTTTTTGGTACAAGGCACCAAAAGGGAGGAGAACTCCCCCAAGAGCCCAGATACCTTTCTGGAACTGGGTATAGGAACCAGTCTGCCCAATACATGCCATTTGATTAGCAGAGGGCAAAGTGGTCTGCAGCATTTTAAAATAGGAGACCTTCCCATTCTCAATCTTGTGAACCGTAACTTTTTTTTCCTCTGGGACTCTCATAGAGGGAGAAGTCCTGTCTTATAAAGCCAGAAAACAGCTCTGTCTCTTTGGCCATGCTCTTCCAGTAACAAGTCAAAATGATTCCCACTCTGATAATCTGGTCTCTCTGAATGAGAAGTTCTCTCCACTGTTCCATGTCTCATCAGGAATTCCCCAGGCTCCTGTTTACCTTTAGATCTAAGTGATTGGATCCATGACCCATACCCAAATTGTTCTGGAGCTAGTAGAACTCAATTTTCTTTGGCATATACTTTACTCTTCACATTCATATTTTCTTTTTTTTTTCTTTTTATTATTTGCAGTTTATTAATCATAAAACATCTACATACACATGAAAAAATAGTAAAATAAATGTATGTTCATTTATTGCAACAAGCCTTTGGTGGGACAACAGCTTTCAGGTACCTAAAATTTTTTTCCCATGGTTTCTGGTGCATCTTACAGCCAAAGTTTTCTGGTTGCTTTTCTGTCATTTCTGGCTCTCCACCGTTGTTTCTCATAACTCACGATGTTACCATTTTGGAAAATCAGGTCAATATGGGTCATCATGGGGAATCACTCAGGAAAGAGAAAACATAGTTGTTTTGGGAGCTCTGTCTAGGTTTCTTGAGGGACTGGAGGCCAAAATGGTCAAGCCCAGAGAGCTGAGGTTTCTACATTCCTCAATTCAGGATCATCCAACTGCAAAAGTTCATCAAAGGCTAGCTTGGCTGCATTGAATCAACACTGCTTTTTATTCTGTCCCAGGCCAGTTTTATATTGAACATCATCCACCACTGCACAAAAGGCAAAATAAGGACCCATAACATCACCTGTTGTGACAGTTTCCTTAAGGTCAAGTTGCACATGCTGCTTCTGTGCAAACTGATGGAGAGCTGACACTGGATGAATCTCTGCACATTTGTACTTCATGATGAATTTCTTGGGAATCTTCTTTGGACGATGGGCAGTATTTCCATTGGGCAGGACTATTTTGGAAAACATTGCTTCTGTGATCTCTGTAATCTCAGAAAGTAAATTCAACACATTATAATTCTCTGATGCTGAATATCCTGGAGGAGGATTCATTGTTATTAAAGAAGTTTCAACTGGCAAGTTCTTTTTCAACATCTGAGCAAAGCTAGGAACCTGGAAACTCTGAAACCAATCCTCATTACCAGACACTTTCTTGCGTCTCCATCGCCTGTTCCAGCATTGCTGCCACCAGCCCTGAGACAAGGCTGGAAGGGCCACATTCATATTTTCAATGCCTCTCTGTCTCTACAACACATGATCATAGTCAATCTACTGTCAAGTCCCTAAAATGCCATGGAGGTGCCTCTTTAGTTCCAGGATGCTCAGCAAATCATTAGTCATATGTAAAAGTCAGGCATGATTCATTTCTTCCACCTTCGCTGGTAGAACTGCATCCATCCATACAAAACACAAAATCAAATGTCTTCTCCCCTTCAGGTGATTGTTGTTTCAATCATTTTTTAGTCCAAATATTCATGTCCCCATTTGGGATTTTCTTGGCAAAGAGGCTGTAGTGGTTTGCCATTTCCTTCTCTAGCTTATTTTACAGATGAGGAAACTGAGGCCAACAGGGTGAAGTGACTTGCCTGGGGTCACACAGCTAGTAAATGTCTGAGACCAGAGTTAAACTCAGGAAGAAAAGTCTTCTTAACTCCAAGCGTGGCACTCTATCCACTGTGGTATTAAGTAAAGGAGGAATTCTAGGCATTCTGAATTATCTTTGCTCTGCTAAATTTAGTCTCTGGCCCTTGCAAATATTCTAATATGGCAGACTTGGGTCTGACTTCAAACTTAATATGAGACCAAATGCTGGCCCTTTAAGGTTCTCCATCAATTAATTGTTCTAGCCTGTTTCCATGTCCCTGGCTATGGCTATAGTATTTCAATGGTGTATCTCAAATGGTTCATCCCCTGAGAAACTTCAGCTTAAGGCCCTGGAGAGTACAGAGGCCATCTTTATCAGGCTCTAATTCTGTGGTTGTCTAGCTTCAGTCCATCCTTGGACACTCCTCAGCTTAGGATAGTTTTGACTCTCTGTAGCATCTCCTCATCCTTGAGAGGACTAATGTTCAGTTTCTCCATAGTTTTGAAATTTTATTTTGCAATAGTGTAGTCAATCAGCTAATTTACAGAAAACAGGGTTTGATGTCTTCTGTCGCTGAGGATATACTCCACTTTTCTGTAAGATATATACAGCATCACCTAAGGCATTATCAATGTTCTTATCTTGAAGGTCTTGAGGTGCTTGTTTAACTTCGTGTAGTCCTAAGTGTATTGCTACAAATCCATGTTCTAAAGATTTAGTATCACCATTCTGAAACTGATAAGCAGTTGAAGGATATGAGTGTGCAATTTTCAAAGGAAGAAATTCAAGCTATCAATAGCTTATGAAAAACTCCTCTAAATTGCTGATAATTAGAGAAATGAAAATTAAAACAACTCTGAAGTTCCATCTCACACCCATCAAATTGGCGAAGTTGCAAGGAGGAAGGGAAATGATAAATGCTAGAGGTGCTATGGGAAAACAGGCACATTATTGAATTGTTGGTGGATCTGTGAACTGGTCTGGCCATTCTGGGAAGCAATTTGGAACTATGCCCCAAAAGCTACTAAAATGCACATGCCCTTTGACCCAGCAATACCACTCATAGGTCTAAACCCCAAAGAGATCAAAGAAAGGGGAAAAAAAGCTATAAGTACAAAAATATTTATGACAACTCTTTTTATGGTAGGAAGGAATTTGAAAATAAGGGGGGACTCATCACTTGGGCAATAGGTGAACAAACTATGATGTACATATTGATGGCTTACTATTGTGCTTTAAGAAAAGATGGATTTCAAAGAAACATAGTAAGATTTTTATGACTATCATGATGGAGAATGAAATGAACAGAACCAGGAGAACAATTTAAATCATAAATATAATAGCAGCAATATTGTAAATATAAACAACTTTGAAAGTCTTGGGAACTCTGATCAATCAATCAAACCATCATTCCAAAGGGCTTGAAATGACACGTTGCTCATCTGATAAGAGAGATGATAAACTCAGAGTACAGACTGAAGGTTTCTGTTTGTTTGTTTTTTAAACTTGGTCAGTGCAGTTTATTTTGCTTGACTATAAATGTTTGTTAAGAGGAGTTCTGTCAGATGTGGCTAGGTGGCAAAATGAAGAGAGCACTGGCCCTGGAGTCAGGAGACCTGAGTTCAAATGTGACCTCAGACACTTAACATTTACTAGCCCTGTGACCTTGGGCAAGTCACTTAACTCCAATTGCCCTGCCTTCCCCTCTTCAAAAATAAAAAAGAGGGGTTCTGCCAATTTTTGGAGAGGGAAGGAGAAAATGTAGAACTAAAACCAAAAACTAATTTTTAAAAATTTTAATTAAAATGTTTTCATCTCTATGCTACTCATTTTAATTTAAATTGCATTCACAGTGTATGCAATGGTGCAATACATCAGCATTTAAACACAATGATACAATAGTTATTTTAAAACAGTTGGTCTAAATTTTGTTAGAATGGTTTATTGAATTGAATTCACCTTATAAACTCTCATAAAGGGGGAAATCCTGCTTTCTAGTCACAAGGTGAAAAGAGGTACTTCATGGGATCCCCGTATTACCAGAATGTCCAAAAGGGAGATCTAGAATGTGCCCCTAAAATACTAGACGTGGGATCCCCTCCTGTTGCCCATGGGTCCTCCAGAAAAGATATACCTAAGATTCTATGGATTCTCATCCCCTCAAAAAATACTATAGTTAATGAGTTTCCCCCAATATCTTTACCAGACAGAAGACACACAGTTCAAAACAAAGACATTTAATGAAATAACATAGCAAAAGAAGTTAACAAGAACATTTCTCCCATCCATGCTTATAATGGGAACTCTGAATATACAATGAAGCAGCATGCATGGATGAGTGTCCACAGAGGGAACTTATCCATATTTTGTCCCCTAACTATGAGCTACCTCAAGACTTTGGTCCAGATTCTCCTCTCTTCTATTATTTCCCTTTCTCAATGATCTTTATTAGTTCCCATTTTACTTATCATCTCCACATATATATATATAACCAGCTCCAGTCTCTCTCCTGAGTATCCAGTCCTGTATCATCAACTACTTATTTTGCATTTCAAATTGATCGACTCAACTCAAATGAACTCAGACTCAAACTGTAAAAACATAACTAATTCTCTAATCCATCTCTCCATCAAAGTCCCCCATTTCTTTGGAGAGTACCTCCAATATTTACAGTTGCCCAGGTTCATAATCTCAGCATTATTCTCAATTCCTTAGTCACCCTTATCCAACATATCCTATCAGTTACCATCTCTCACATCCAGCTGCTTCTCTCCACTCACATAGCTACCACTACCTTAGTCACAACCTCTCATCTAGATTATTGGGACAGCCTCCTATTTGTGCTTCCTGCTTCAATTCTCTCCCCAGTCCTATCCATGATCTCCATAACTGCCAAATCGATTTTTCTGAAGTATAGACCTGATAGTGTCACACCAATACACAATAAACACCATTAGCTCCCTATTACCACTAAGCAGAATAACAGAGAGAAAAAAACATTAGCCTTGAAGTCTGGGGGCATTTCTTTAAATCTTGCCTCCAATATTAACCACTGTACTTTACGCACCCAGCCTCTGCTTTCAAGCCTCAGATTCCACATCTATTACAGGGAGCTGGACTAGGTACAGGGGTGGAGAATCTCTGGCCTCAAGGTCACATGTGGCCCTCTAGGTCCTCGAGTGTGGCCCTTCGAAAAGGATTCAGTCAAAGCGCTGCGCTTGAGGACCTGGAGGGCCACATGTGGCCTCGAGTCCAGGGGTGGGGAATCTAAATACCTCTGCTTGTGAACTCCTTCATAATGTGGCCTTAACGTAATTTTTGTAATTCTGTGTCCCACACTCTACAGTCTAGCAAAACGAACCTTCTCTTGCTCACAAGGCACTCCATCCCCCATCACTGGAGTTGGGAGGCTTGGGGCCCCCTTGACCTCAAAAGGGGCAGTGGAAGCTGTGTGTGTGTTGGATCTGGAGCCAAAGGATCAGAGTACCAATTCTGGAGCTGCTACTTAATTCTTACTTTGGGGAAGTCCTTTAATCGTGCTGGCCCTCAGTTTTCTCACCTGTAAAAATGGGAGTTGTACGATATGATCTCCTAGGTCCCTTCAGGATCTAGATCTTTAAACCCATGATTTCAATTCATGGTTACAAATGTTTGCCTTTATCGTGCATATAAAGTCCTATACAAAAAATGCCGGATCTTTACCCTCATGGAGTTTCCTGCCTTAGGAACGGAGGAGACACATAACTATAGCACACAATATTATATTATTATTAATAATATTCATTAGATAGGCACATTAGAGAAGCACACTAAATGCAATGTGAGGGCCTGGGGAGAGATTATTATTAATAGGAGAGATAAAAGAAGGTTTTATGGGCGAAAGGGCATTAAAATGCAGGCAAGAGGAGGAAGGGAGGACGTTGAGCACAAGGGAATAGACGGAGCAAAGGCACAGAAGAGGAATACAGGATGTTTCCTCCTCTATAAAATGAGGGGTCTGAACCAGCCCTATAGAAAGGGTTTCTAAGATCATTTCGGGTTCTAAAACCTGTATAACCTTACTGACAACCTGTATGACCTCAGGCAAGTCACTTAACCCCCTTCGGGTCTCCACTCCGTTATTTGTGAAAATAAGGGCGGTCTTACTAGAGATCATGACTAAGATCCTCTTCGGCTACGCTTCTACTCCGGGATCTGTAAAAGCGAAGCTCATTGAATTCATCTGCTTCCTCCTGTATATTGCTAATAAACAGAGTGGGGGTGGGGCGATGTGGGAGGGGATGGAGGGATGAGGAGGACGTGTAACAAACATCAAAACAGCATTTTGTATCCTCTCCACGGACTGCTTGGGGGCGGGGGGTACTGGGAGGTTTCACTGTGTCATAAAAGCTGTCCCGAAAGGGCATCAACTATGCCCACATCTCCGTGTTTTTGCACAGTTTGCTGCAGATGCTAGCTCTTCCCTCCTCGCTGGATTAATTTTCATTTCAAACTCTGCCCCTACCTGCTCCGCTCTTATCTCGCTCGCAGCTTTGCAGGCTCCAGAGGCGTCCGGGCTGCGCTCGGCTCCCCTGCCCTCCTCCCCTTGCTCTCCTCCCTTCTCCTCCCCTCCCCCGCCCCCTCGCCTTTTGTCTCGCTCCCCGATACAGCCGGGGCGCGTTCTGAGCCAGCAAGCTGGGTAATTGCAGGACTGGAAGGAGGAGAGGAGGGCCGCGAGTCTGGAACTGCTAATGAGCGGGTGTAACCGGAGGAAGCGGCGGAGTCCGCGGAGAGACGCTCGGGTCTGTCAGGAAAGCAGCCAGCTGGACTAAAGAGCCCCCGAGCTAGAGCGAAGGGCATTGGCTGCTCCGCTCCATCAAAGCCCGGGAGCGCATCGCTGCGCCCCAGCACTGGGAGAAGAGGGACGAGGAGCGGGGAGCGAGACGCTGTGGTGGCCAACCACATACTCCGCATTGCACCGCCCTGCATAGCACTGCTCCCGGCATGGATAATCTTTCATTTGTCACACCTGTAACGCTTGCCTGGCCTCCTTGATTTCTCGCCTATTTCCTTGCCAGCCTCTCCCACTCACCTCCATTCCCCTCCCGTTCCCCTCCTGTCCTCCCCTCCCGTTCCCCTCCAGTCCTCTTCCAAGGCTGCGGCTTACATTCAGCGAGACATTCCGACCCGCCCGCTGTGTCAGTGACCTCTGGCTCACTCCAATTACCCTCCCGCTGCCCCTTGGCGCGGCGGCGCCAGCCCCCAGCCCAGCCCTCTGCCCCGGCAGGCCCCGAGCTCGTTCCGCTGGTTCCAGGGGCCCAGGAGAGCATCAGTGCCCCGAAGGGAGCGCAGATGCCACCCCCGCCCTCCTCCCCTTTTGCGCGCCGGGTCGTTCTCTCCAGACGCCCGCGTTCCAGTCATTTCACAAGCGGGTGGGAACCGGCTGGTTTTCTTCCCAGCGCTGTGAGACAGAGGAAGAGAGGAGTGGAGTTGCCTTGGGAGAGAAATTGGTCGGCTGGGCATGGGGTAAATATCCCAAGGTGTGTGTCAGGGTAGGTGGCTTTACATGCCAATCTTTGAAGCTGCCCATGCGGCAGAAGGCCACACCATGAATGGTGGAGAAAGCTCTGGCCTGGGGTGTCTGGAGTCGCGATTCCAATCCTGACTGTCAATGACTAGCTCTGTGTGACTTTGGTCAAGTCACTCCCCAGTTTTCCCAAACGTAAAATGAAAGCGGTTGGACCCCATGATCTGTGAAGTCCCTTCTCTCTAATTCCATATTTCTGTGAAGTGCTTTGTAAAATTTGAAGCTCTTGAGAAATGTGTTATTTTACCACGAACGTGTAAGCATACATACACACACATATACATATATATGTATATATATTTTCCATATCCTCCAGACAGAAGTTTGAAGTTGAAGGTGAGGAAAGGAAAGGTCAGATAGATATGAAGGGAATATCCTCCACTGAGCATAAGATGAGAATCAGAATCCTGGAATTTCACCCCCATAACAGGAATGAGATGTGGATATAGGCATTGGACCAGTTCCAGTTAAAATGATGAAGCAGGAAATAGGTTGTCACCACGCCTCTCGATGCCCCTCCCCCATTCCCATCCAGTCCACTTAGAGCCCTCGGATTGTTTTCTGGTTTGGGGGACCATGAACACAGCAAACCCTCCTAGGAGAGTGCTCCACAATCAAAATTATCTTCTTCCCACTATGTACGCATCGAAATGACCTTGGTTCCCACTACTTGTCATTGAGAGGACTCCAGAGTATTACAATGCCTTAACCCCAATGGAATGATAAGGGTGTCGTTTTAAATGTAAGCAGATGAGAGGAATTGTGGGAGGCAGGCTCTACAGATCAAAACCACATAGGGTGTGAGAGGCATCATGGATCTGACCAAGTTAACCCCCTGCTCAGAAACCTTGGGGGGAGGGAGGCGAGTAGGGAGACAGAGAGAACAGAAAGGGAGTGGAAAACGGTTTTCAAAGGGGAAGAAAGAAGATGGGGGATAGAGGAAGGGGAACAGGGGGGGGATATAGTGTGGTTTAGTCAAAGTGGAAATCGCACTGGATTAAATCAAAGTATTTGAGTTAGTATTTTGGTGCCCCTAATTTAGAATATGTGTGATCTTGCCTGGACAAGTCACTTAACCTCTGGGTCTAGGTTTCTTCATTGATAATCCAAGGGCCTTGGATTATATGCCCTTTAACTTCTTTCTTCCAAACTTTAATCTTATGATCCTTTCCTCCCCATAGAATAAAATAAAAAACTTCTTAGCCTAGCCTTTTAAACCTTCCACAATCTAATTACAACCTATTTTTCCTGCATATATCACACTACTCCCTGTCACAAATGCTACATTCCAGACTTACCATGATCTTTTCCTCATTTCTGCAGGCTGTCCCCCATGCCTGGAATTTACATCTTTCCCAACGCAGCCTTTTGAAATGCTCTTCCCTTTAGAGCTTCCATGATTGTGACTCCTCCATGTGATGTTTGGTGGAGAAGGCTCCCTAAAATCTTCCATACCTCTTCCTTCACCTGCAAGTCAAGACATCACCCTTATGAGGTCATTGGTCCTCTTCACGAATGACCACTACCACCTCAAAAGACACTGGCTCCCGATTCACATTCCCACTATTGCTCACTCACCCAGTCCAACTAAATGTGAATTTTCCCACACTTAGAGCACTTTAGATGGATTTTTCCTTCACCCTTCTACCCTGGATATAGTGTTTAATCCCCCTCCCTATATAAGATTGTAAACTCCTTGATGGCAAAGATTGTAAGAACGTAATAATGCTTTGTTGAAATCAATTGTATGGAGCTTCATTTAGAGTTAGAAGATCTGCTCTTAGGTGCCCATTCAGCCATTTACTAATTGTGTGACTGTCTGGGAAAAAAATAAAATAACTCTCTGCACCTCAATTTACTCATCTGTAACATGGGAATGGAAATACAACATAGTCATGCAACTCAAATGAAGTAGCAGATGTGAAAAAATAAGGCTTTTTTCAATGGGACACAGATGTCATTCCCCAGGTCAAAAATCCGAAATGCCTTGGTATTACTACTAGAATGAAATAAGCAGCCAGCCTAACATTAAAATTCTTCCACAACTTAATTGCCACGACCCTCCTAGTCTTATTTCATATTATTTCTCATTATGCATTCTTCCTATAGGAAACTACCTTCCATTTCCTGCCCCCATGCTTTTTCCGAAGGCAGTCCTGCAGTGCCTAGAACGTTCACTTTCCTTCACTTTGTCCATTAGAAGCCATAACTTCCTTCAAAGCACAAGTCAAATAATAATTCTGATCCTCCTCCCCCAAGACCTCCTAGGTGTTAATATTCTCTCCCTCTTGCAATTAATTTGGATTATCTTATAAATAATTTATTTTAATTGTTTATATACATAATGTGGGGTAGTTAGGTGGTACAGTGGATGGAGCACAGAGCCTGGAGTCAAAAAGACTCATCTTACAGAGTTCAAATACTACCTCAGACATTTACTAACTGTGTGACCCTGAACAATTCACTTAACCCTGTTTGCCTCAGTTTCCTCATCCGTAAAATTAACTGGGGAAAGAAATGACAAATGAATCTAGTATCTTTGCCAAGAAAACCCCAAACAGGGTCACTAAAAGTCAGACACAATTGAAAAACATGTATTGTGACTCCCCAATAAAATGCAAGCCTCTTAAAGGGCAGGGACTATCTTTGTGTCCCCAGTATCTAGCTTGGTGCTAGGCACATAATAGTAGCTTAAGAAAAATTTGTTGAATTGACTTCCCTATGGAGACCCTAACTCATCTTCTACCTAGATCATGTCTTCTTCACTTTTATCATTCATCTCCTCCTGTATCTGCGTCTTCAAGCTTCCCCTCCCGCTCTCCTTTTCCTCCCTTCTCCCTGCTAACTTTCATTGCCTTTCAATACATTTCTATGCCTTCCTCCTACTGCAGCCCCCACGTGAAGTAATTTACTGCTCCTGTCTTGGCCAAGTACTTAGTGCTCTGGGAATCTTTAATCTGTGGACACAGACACTGACCATGTGTATCCTTTGTAGAAGTTCTCTTAAAAGGCCCTTCTCAGACTACCAGTGGTCAGATGGGGTCCATGTCTTGAAAGATTCTACCGTGGCATGCCAAGGAGTGTGTTCTCAGGCCTCGGAGTCTGAACCGCTATAGAAGGCTACCACCTAGGGATTCACATTTCCACTGGTTTAGCCCTTAGCTCTCACTATCAAAGGAGAATGGGAGGGCCCTTTACCCTCACCCCAGGCCTCATTGTTGGCACTTACAGACTTCAGTCAATCAACATTTATCAGGCATTTATTATATGTCAGACACTCTGATTAGTACTCAGGATAAAAAGAAAGACAAAGAACAGTCCCTGTTCTGAAGGAGCTCACAGTCTAATGGGGGAAACAAACATACAAACAAGATAGATACAGGGAAAAATGGGGGGGGGGGGGTCCTCAGAGGGGAAAGGCTAAGATTAAGGAGGATTAGGAAAGGCTTCTCCTAGAAAGTGGGATTTTACTTGAATCTTGAAGGAAGCCAAGTCAAGGAAGCTATAAGGCAGAGATGAGGAAGGAGAGAATTCCAGGCATGGGGGCCAGGGGATGAAAGGGGGTGCTGCAAGTGAAAATCCTTAAGAGTCAAGTGTTTTTGTTTAAGGAATAGCAAAGAAGTCACTATCTCTGGAGTGAACAGTATAGGAAAGGAGTAAGGTGTAAGAAGGCTGAAAAGGTAAGAAAGGGCCAAGGTAGCTTTAAAAGCTAAACAGAGGATTTTATATTTGATCCTGGAGGGAATAGAGAGTTTACTGAATAGATGGGGTGATATATGGTCAGACCTGCACTTTAGCAAGATCAATTTGACAGATGAGTGGAGGAAGAACAGGAATGGGGAGAAGCTTGAGGAAGGAAACCTGCTCAGCAGGCTAGTCTAGGAGCAGGGTGATGAAGACCTGTACTAGGGTGGTAGCAGTGTGAAAGGAAGGAAAGGGCCATATGTGGGAGATGTTATGCAGATAGAAACATCAGGACTTGACAACTGATTGGATATTAGGGGTGAGAGTGAGGAGTAGAGGATGGCTTCCTTGGTACCCTTCCCCCACAGCATGGGCCATAGAGCCCTCACAGAAAAAAATCATCTAATTGCAATGGTAGGGAATGGAATACTTGGAGGAAGGCTTGGGTTTCAGGCCTGGATCTGTGACTTATCTGATCTCACTGGGCTCTTAAGCAGCAGTTTCTTCATCTATAAAAACAAGGGCTTGTACTCTGATCTCTAAGGGCTCTTCCAGCTCTGACAGTCTGTAATTTCAAAATTTAAACTATATACAAAACAGCTGCAAGATGTGTACAAATACCATGTTGCTCAACTCAATTTAATTTAGCTTAAGGCTGTTTTTAGTCTCCTCCAGGCCCTCCCTTTTTCATCCCCAGGTCAGCTGGCTCCTCAATTCCTTGAACTATAGTTCAGTTCTGAGAGGCGGCTGGATGGTACAAATAGATACAATGCTAGATCTGGAGCCAGGAAGACCTGAGTTTGAATCACTTAGCTTCTGTTTGCCTTTGTTTCCTCAACTATTAAATGGGGATAATTATAACACCTACCTCCAAAGATTATTGTAAATCTCAAATGAAATAATAATGGTGCCTGGCACCTAATGTTGTTATCGTTCAATCGCATTTGACTCTTTGTGACCCCATCTGGGATTTTTCATGACAAAGATTGTGGAGTGGTGTGCCATTTCCTTCTCCAGTTCATTTTACAGAAGTGAATAGGCTTTTAAGCAGCTTGCCCAAGATCACACACTTGTAAGTGTCTGAAGCCAAAGGTGACCTCAGGAAAGGAGTATTCCTGATTCCAAACCCAATGCTCTATCCATTTTGCCACCTCGCTGCCTTGGCACCCAGAAAGGACTATAAATGCTAGCTACTGTTATTGTCACCTTGAATAGTTCACCCTTACTTCCTTTCTCATTCACTCGATTCTTTGCCTCAACCCACCAACCCACCAGCAGTTCTTCAGTCCCAGTAACAATTCACCTCCCTCATCATCTTTGCCTTTTCAAAAGGACACAGCTTTATCTGGATCTTCTCAGGTGCCATTTCTCCATGTAGCTTTCCCTGACTCCAATGACCCTGCTATTGGTGTGATTTCCATCCTTAAATGTCCCTGGAGCTCCTTGGCGGATCTTTCTTGCCCCTGGGAACCCTACTCTGTACTATATTTATCTATGCTGTTGTATCTCACCAGTTGAATGGAAGTCTCAGGTATGCCATCTATGTCCATGCTACAGAGTGAAGATACTGAGCCAAACTTTGTAGATAATTGAATAATACCAACCTAACTTTTACATTGGCTTTTAAAGTTTTCAAAGCTCTTTACATACATTAATACCTCCTTTGGGAAATCCTATCTTGTCTCTGATTCCATCTTGCCCTCCAGTTTTAGTTGCTGTAGAGTTGCATATTTCATACTGCTATGCCTAAATGAATCTTACAGTAGAATGTAAGCTCCCCGAGGGTAGGGACTGTTTTGTTTGATTTTTTTCTTCATGTCACTATAACCTCTCATAGTGCCTGGAATATCACAGAAGCCAAATAGATATGTGTTGAATGGAATCCCAGGTTTGTTTGTTTGTTTGTTTTTCTAATAAAGTCGCATAGAAAATTTTTCATAGATTTAAAATTATACTGACAATTTGTGAGAAAATTTTCCAACAATCTCATTAAACAACTGGAGAGAATTTTAAAAAATTAAGTCCCTTGATGGACTGGTTTGTTTTTGTGTTGCCAGCACAATAGCTGGTGGGTGGTAAGTAATTAATAGAATCTTAGAGTTGGAACTAGAGGGGGGCTTGGAAGTAATCTAGTCCTACCCCCTCACTTTACAGATGGGGAAACTGAGTCCCAAAGAGGTTAAGTAATTAGCCCAAGATCACAAAGGTAGTATGTGGCCAAGTTGGGAATCTGAACCCAGATCCTCTGACTCCAAATACAGCACTCTTTCCACTCTAACAGGGTAAGAAATCTAATTATATAGAATCAACCAACAAGGCATGGAGTGCTGATTGTGCCTTCCATACTTACTAGCCAGCTGTTTGATTCTAGACTAGTCAATTAACTTTTCTGACCCTCAGTTTACAAATCTGTAAAATGGGGAAAATATTTACAGTACTACCTTGAATGGTTGTCCAATTCAAATGAGATAAAGTATGTAAAATTATTTTCCTACTTTCTTCCCCCATCACTCCCACTTTTTAATGTAAGCACCTTAAGGTCATGGATGCTCATTTTTACCTTTGTATCTTCATACATGCAATTGGTGCTTAAAATGAAATTGAATTGAATTCTCACCCCAGATCCTAGTTTTCTAAAAGCCATCCCAGATATATATGGATATTTATTCTGGTGAGAGGTAGCCTTAGTAGCATACAGACAGACAGCAGGCTGTGGAGTCGGGAGCCCTGGATTGAGTTGAGTCCTGCTTCAGACACACACGGACTATATGAGCCTGGGCAAGTCACTTGACCTCTCTCCTAAGACTCTAGCTAACTCTCTAAGTAGGGTAAAAATCTATTAAGAGACACAGTACAGTGGAAAGAGTGCTGACTCTTAAAGTCAGAGGAGCTGGGTTTGAATTCCACCTCTGATACCTTTTACCTTTGTGCCTATGGGCAAATAATTTATTTCATCTTCCTGGGTCTCAGTTTACTCATCTGTAAAATGAGGGAGTTGGACTAGATGGCCTCAGAGGTCCCTTGTTACTCTAGATCTAGGATGCTAAGCTTTAGATGAGCTGCTGATATATATCAGTGAAAGGAGTTTATGCCTTGGGGGAAAGATTTGAAATCGTAGGTCAAGATAAAAAAAAAAACATCCTGGTAGACTTCTCTACATATGGCTTATATTACCCATAATCAGAGCAGGCAATTGCCTACCTGCTCTGATTTAAAATGTAGGAAACCTCTAAACAAATACAACATGCAAGCCCAGTGATGCCAAAGATTATATTAACATTGTTTATTCATCCCTTTGATGAAGATCTAGCCTCTTCCTGAAGTCTTCTTTTTTAAGTCTTGTGCTCTACACTCTCTGTGTTGTGTGCCCCAATATTCCCCTCACTCCCTGTCCTCCTACCTTTGCCCCCACCCTATCTTTGTGGAGTAGGGATTTGGCTGAGGTTAGCAATAGGAAGTGAAGGAAGAGGTGGCTGCAGGGGAGAGACATGGTGCTGAACCTCCAGTTACAGAGGTAGGGGTCTGTGAAAGAGGTGAGACTTCTCACTTGGGTCACTGCTAAGTCACTTGCCCTGCTGTATAGTGAGTTTACAAGCAGAAAAGTAGTTAGAGGTTGTAGAGACCAGATCTGAGTAATTTGGAACTATACACAAAGTGTTTTGATCCAGCACTACAATTTCTAGGTCTGTACCACCAAAGAGATCATAAAAAGGTAAAAGAACATATTTATACAAAAACATCCATAGCAGTTCTTTTTGTGGTGGCAAAGAATTGGAAATTAAGGGGATGTCCATCCATTGGGGAATGGCTGAACAAGTTGTGGTGTATGAAAGTAATAGAATACTATTGTGCTATAAGAAATGATAAGCAGGCAGATTTCAGAAAAATTCAGAAAGATTTACATGAACTGATGTCGAGTGAAGTGAGCAGAATCATGAAAACATTGTACACAGTAACAGCAACATTTTGTGATGATCAACTATAATAGACTTAGCTCTTCTTAGCAAGATGATGATTCAAGACAATTTCAAAAGACTCATGATGGAAAATGCTACCAACAATCAGAGAAAGAACTGATGGAGTCTGAATGCAGATGGAAGCATACTATTTTCATTTTCTTTAATTTTTTTGTAGTTTTTTTTCTCCCTTTTGTTCTGGTTCTTTCACAATATGACTAATGTAGAAATATGTCTTACGTGATTGTAAACATACAACCAATATCAAATCACTTACTGTCCTAGAGGGAGAAAATTTGGAACTCAAAATTTTATTTTAAAAAAATGAATGTTAAAACTTTTCTTTATATGTAATTGGGGGCGGGAGGACTATTCAAAGGAAAAGAAAAAGGAGACCAGATCTCTAAGAATGGGAAAAGCACCGAAATGCCTGAGTTGTTCACATTGGATTTCCCCTTTTTAGTGTCATCTGAGATCCCTAGTCCCCTGAGATCCTGAACGTATGCCCTGTTGCATCAACATTAGAAATATCATTGCTATCTCTTCATCCAGGTGAGTTGAGGTTGAAATGGGCATTCCATTGCCTGCTCAAAGAAAAAACGAGTGGAGAATCAAAAACTCCAACTTCACCAAACCTTGAATGTCTGGGCACAGATCAGTCATATATCAGGGGAGTTCTGGAGTCTGGAAGTGGTGAATCAATGTTTCATGTTTTATTCCCAACTGTGTTCTTGTCATTAAGTATTATTTATTTGCTCATTGATTCTATGCTAAGAGTAAATGCAGCATGCAGTATCGAAGCAAGCTTGTCTATTTCTGTGTAAAGGCAAGGCCATTATGCCAAGGTCACCCTCATTTAAATAGAACCAATTCCAGAGGAGATAAGATTAGGCAGTGGTTGAGGTTCAGAACTAATTGGTCAACCCAAAAATAATGTACACACCCTTGATAATTAATTACCACCATTCACTAGAGAGGCTGAGCTTAAGTATAGAAGGTACTCTCTGGTAGCCATAGGGAACATAGTACTCATTCAGTCTTTCCACTGTGTGTAGGCCATGACCAAACTGCCAGGGTGAGCACTGGCCTCCCTAGTGGATGGCTATTTAACAACCAATTGGTTGTAGAAAACACCTTCAGCACCCACCACTTTAGTGTGAATTAATTTATCAGACATTGTCTCCCCAGTGAAAAAGTTCAGGACAGCACTGGACTGGACTTAGGAGGAAGAGTTGAAGTGGGGAGCCTAGAGGAAAGAACAGATATTAGAAGTCACAGAAGGGCACAGATAGTAAAACTAGAGAGGAGAAAAGAGGGAGGGAACCTACATTTATATATTGACCATTGATTTTAGGCACTGTGCTAAGCACTTCAAACTATTATCTCATTTGATCCTCTCAACAACTCTAGGAAATAAGGTTCTGTTATAATTGTCATTTTACAGTTAAGGAAACTGAGGCAGACAGAGGTTAAGTGACTTGCCTAGGGTCACATGGCTAGTTAAGTGGTTGTGGTCAGATTTGAACTTGTCTTTCTGGCTCCAGACCCAGGGCTCTTTGTTTACTATACCATTTAGCAGAGAACATGAATTTAGGATAATAGAAAATTGGATTTATAGCCAAAAGGATCCTTAGAGGGCATTTAGGTCAACTCTATCATTTTATAGTTGAGGATATTGGGTCCCAGGCAAGGTGAAAATGGCTTCATACATTAAGACATTAATAAAATATCTATTGTGTATGCAAGAAGCTTTGACAGGCTCTGACAAAAAGATAGTCTCTGATAACAAGATAAATCAATAAAGCATAGTCCTTGCCCTCAGGGCACTTAAAATCTAGTAACTTGACAATATCTCCAGAGTTGTCCTTGGAGTCTTCTCCTGACCTCGTGGTTTAAAGGATTTAAGAAATCTCTTTTTTCCGACCAACACAGCAACCTAAACCCACCCAACAACTCTGTGCACATGGAGTAGAGTCAGCAGGTACAATAAAAATGAATCTTGTGCATTGATACGGGTTACACCCTTCCCTTACAATACACCTTTTTAGATAAAGCCCAGCAAGACAGCTGGCATAATTAATCATCAGATACCAAGCAACTGACAAATGAGTCCGGCTTTTGGCGAGAGCCTTTGATAAACCATTTAGAAGAGGCACACAAGACGTATATGTTGGTCCCTATCATGATCACGTCTCCACAATCCATTAACATCTTTGTCTACTTTACTAAAACATTCCATACATTGATGGAATAGAAATCCATGACTTGAACTACTTTTTTTTCCCTAGAATTTCACCGTTTTCTCTATTTTTGACCCTCCCCCCACCAAAAAAGAGGGAAAAAATTAAAGGTTCGTTTCTTTCCAAGATTCATTTAGATTCTAGTTAAAGGGTATTAACTAATAACCCTGCACATTGATAAAGGATGAATTGAGTACAGGAGACCTCTAATCATGGACACTAAAGACAGATAATGCCACAGCTGTGAGGGAAACTTTGTCTCCGTAAAATGGAACACATATTTTGGAAAACAAACGGACCTGTCATGCCAATAACATTCAGAGAAAATTGAAGAGGTGCTCCTGTGGCACCTGTCATTTGAATTGCTCTGAGCCTGTGTCTCCTTTAGGACCTGAATCATCCAGTTTGTCTATTTATATCTATCCAAGGCAACAGATAATTGTCAAAACTCCACTTGACTTCGAATCCTGGAGCCAAGGCCTAAGCTAGGTCAGCTTCCTGACCCAGACTTACTCTGAAATGCTGCATTCTGATGAAATAGAGGACTTATGTCCTCATCGTAAGGGTGGGAACAGTCAGGTGCAGAGCGATTGAGTGGGTTCACCTGTAGTACCAAGGAACCAGGAACAAACAGTTCACTGCATCTCAATTGGATGGCCCATTTCCACCCCTTCCATAACCTCTCATTCATCAGAGCATGCCACACAGTAAAGAGCTGTCTTCAATGGGAACAGAAGGGAAGTGAAAGGAGGTATGAAATGTCTGGTATTTGAATTTCTGCTTGAGACTCTTCCATAAGACAGAAATAAACGAATGCAGCCTCTGTTTGTATGAAAGCTAGGGCAAGAATCTGTTAATGAAAAAAGTAAATTGAGCCCATTAGCATCATATTGTAGGAAAACAATGAAAATTCATTTCAGTTGAACAATCATCTTTTGGTCATCAGGCACTGAAGTAGGTACAGTTATCCCTTTTACATCACAACTTTACCCATTGCCCTATCAAAGTTTCCATGTATCTCAGGCCAGCATAAGAAATCAAGTGGGAATTTGGGGGGAGGTTTACAGAAGTCACAGATGATACAGCTGACAGAAAAAGTTTAGAAACTCAGAAATTCAGAAAATAACTCTGTAGAATTGCAAAATATCAACATATTTCATCTTTGAATACCATAATAATTCAGATTCTTGTCTGGTATGAAGGGAGGGCCAAAAAACTTTACTCGGATTTTCCAGATCTCTGGGCATCATGCCCTTACGTCCCTCAATATGGAACGTACTGAGAGAAGGAGACAAAAATGAAACCAGTCGCTGCCCACAAGGACATTACATTGCACTGTTCTCAACCCAGAAGGGACAATGGATACTGTAGGACAGAATATAATATACTATGAGACAAGAAGGGCAGTAAAAAGCATTTATGCAGCCAGAGATTGTGCTAAGCACCTTTTGTTTTTATTTGTTTGTTTTTTTAAAACAAATATTATTCCATTTGAGACTTACAACAACCCTGCAAGGTAAGTGTTTTTTCCCCTGTTTTAAATGGGAGGAAATTCAGTCAAACAGGTTAAATGACTTGGCCAGGGTCACACAACTGGTAAAAGTCGAAGGCCAAATCTGAATGCAGGTCTTTATGATTCCAGGCCCAAACAATCTACCCACTGAGCCATTTATCTGCCTTGAGGAGGCAGGAACACATGCTTAAAGTCTAATCGCTATGAAAAGAAGACAAGCAGGGAGAAGTGACTGGTACCTGGATTTCTACTGGAGACCCCCTCTCGCAAACAACAGCTAAACACTGCTTACATTGGCATTAGAGCTTTGGCAAGAAGGTGCTAATTATGTGGGTTTTTTTTTAATTTTAAGATTTCATTATATTCTGAACTCAACAAATGTCAACACATATGAGCATTTACGCATATAAAGAACAAATAAAAAAGAATTGCATAAGAAATTGTGAATTCCTGCCACACACAGCTTGTTCTTTTTTCTTGCACACTGAAGACAAGTATATAAAAGTATGCAAAAATTACACAAAACATACAAAAAATTCAACATGTTAGTTCCAAAGCTATACCACTTGTCTCTTTCTCTCTGAACCTCCTTACTTCTCTTCTGTGTTTCATTGACAAACATCTTTTTTTCTTTTTGCATTACAAATATTCCTTCCCCCACCCCACCCAAAAAACAACAACAAAAAAAACAACCCAAAACTTCTTTTCAAAACACCCTTTCTTGAATCAATAGAGTTGATGGAAATAAATCTACATGTTGGCCATATCCAAAAATGTATGTCTCTTCCTATACATCTAGATCATCTCTGTCAAGATGTGGGAAACATGTTTCTCCATCATCTTTCTGAAATCATGTTTGGCAATTACATCGATCAGAGTTCTTAGGCATTTCCATTTTATTTCCTTCACATTATTTACGACATTATGGTCATTGCATACGTCGTTTGCCATTTGGTCTGTATCCACTCATACAAATCCTCCTAAGTTTTTCTGAATTAATTCCTTTTATCATCTCTTACAATTCAATAGTTTCTATTATGTCAATCTATTATATATAATACACTATAGTTTGGTTATCCCCCATTTGATGGCTACCCTCTTAGATTCTAGTTCTTTGCCATGACAAAAAGTGCTACTATAAATATTTTTGTACATATGGGTCCCGTCCATTTTTCTTTTAATTCTTTGAGATATAAGTGTAAGGGTTGTATCTGAGTCAAAGGGTATACTTGGGGGGGGAGGGTTAGGTAGGAAAAGGATATAGTTCTAAATTATTTTCCAGAATGGAAATTTCCAGTAATGTATACTAGATTTCATGAAGGTAAGATTTTTTTAAGAGTTCAGAAAAAGGCTAAGTGACCTAAAACAATTTGAATTAAGTTGGTCTAAGAAGGATGGGAAACTCTCAAGAATGAAATTCTAACAATTTTTTTAAACCCACAATTTTGTTGAGGAAAAGGGCACATTGCCGAAAAAAAAACCAAAACACTACACGGATCTGAGCATATCGACTCATGAAATTTGAGCATGAGATTGGGACAACCCCTGGATCTGTCCAAGAAAACACAGCTACCCACACAAATAAATGCTCTGGGGATGATGGAAGGAGGCATTATGCCAGCTGCCATATTAAGTGTGTAGAGAGTAATGGTATTCATTCTGTTGAGGAGCTTTGGGTGTGACTCATGAAACAGAGTAGAAAAGATGATTGATCATCAGGCTATGAGGATGTTAGTAAAACTATTTCTCAAGACCCAGAATTTGAGGATATGGTAGGAAGTACATATGTTTTCCTTTTAATGGGATAAGGAGGCTATCTTGGGGATTGTTGATCCCAAGGACTAGGGCTTGAATCACTGGCACTGCCTCCTTGTCTCACAAGGCATAAGAAGGCTTGAAATGCATAACCTCCCATAAGCCAAGCTTATAGGAAGTCAGTGTTCCTGAGGTTTGGGGGAATTCTTGCCAAGCAGGCCATCTTTTTGACCAAGCATTGCTGCCCTAGTGAGTGTGGAGGCAGAGGAGAACAATGTCTATTTTTAGTAAATTACATCCTTTTAATGCTATTGTAAGTAACTTTACTTTTAGTGAATTTTACATTCCACAAGTATTTCATTGCATTCCAGTCCCAAGCCTGAATCACTAGATGATTTGGAGAGATCCAGGGTTCCCCCCTTTTTCAAAAATCTTGATTTTGAAAGTTCAGTCTCTTGAAGAACATTACTGTTAATGAGACTGGACTCACTTTTTGTTCAGACTCATCCAGGTAGGGAAGTCATTGTGTTATACTCAGGATTGGGTGAGGATAAATTCTTTGAATAGAGTGCCCAAGGCTGGGGGTAACTTAAGAAGTAAATGACATAATCAAAGTTCAGGGCCAGCTCCTCATTGTAATATTCATTCTTTATTAATTGTTAACCAACACCCTCAGGAACATCCTTCTTCTAATGGGCACATAAGTGAGCCCCACGGCCATGACTGTCTTTGGTCTAAGAGAGAGATACCAAAGGATCATCCTTTCATTAAAACACTGATATTATTAATAAAATTATTAAATTACTCAGAAATCATGTCTCTTGAACCTTTTTAAAACATCACACTGGCCTTCTTACACTGGTCCTCACACAGAGAAGGAGACTGGGGGCCTTCTTAAAAAGAAGGCCATCAGTTTCAAGTGTAACTAATATAATCAATGCTATAATTTCAGAAATTATAACCTGTCATGAGGAAGTGTTGTCATGAGCAATTTAGGGCCTCCGAAAATATTACCTACAAAAAGACAGCATTCAATTCAACAAACAGTGATTAAACATGGAGGCTGTGGGAGACACCATGCTAAATCATGGAAATACAAAGATAAAAACAAGTAATCTCTGTCCTCAAGGAACTTACATTCTACTGGGGGGGGGTTGACAATTTACATAGAAGATTAATGAATTGCAGGTAATTTAAAGGGGGAGGGAGCATTGGACCTGGGAAGGAAGATAAGGAAGAAATGCATTCTGCTCTGGAGAGATGCCTTCTGTGAATGCCCAGAGGCATCAAATGACACCCAAGATCAGGGAACAGATAATAAGTAGATCAGTAAGGCTGGAACAAGGAGTTAATGAAAGAGTGATGTCAAGTAAGCCTGGAAAGGTGAGTGGGAACCAGATTACGCGGCAGCCGAATGCCAGACTAATGATTTTTTTTTTTAAATCCTAGAAACAATAAGGAATCATTGAAGGTTTTTGAGCATGGGAGTGGAATGGTGCCATATGAAGATTATTTAGGAAGCTGAATGGAGAATGGATTAGAGAAGGAAGGGACTGGAAGAGATGAGACCCAGTAAGAGGCTGTTACGGTAGCAATATTATAAATTCCTTGAGAATATGCATACTACACACATGACAGAATATCATAGAATATAATTGTTTCAGAGAACTGAAAATTAAGATCACATCGAGGGCAATGGAGAGATGCATGGAGGGCGTGCACACATACGCCTGAAACACAACATATGGAGAAAGAAACTCCAAAGAAAGGGAAGGAAATGAGCATTTACACAGCACCTATTAAGGACCAGGCACTGTACCAAGTGCCTTAATTTTTTTAACACATATTACCTCATTTGGTTCTCAGAACAACCCTGTGAGTAAGGTGTTATTATTATTCCCATTTTACAGTGGAGAAAACTGAGGTTAAGTGGTTTGCCCAGGGTTACACAGCTCCTACATGTCTGATGCCAGATTTGAATTCAGGTCTTCCTTACTCCAGGTCAAGCCCTCTATCCACTTCACCACCTAGAACAACAGGAATAACAGCTGACATCAAGGAATTAGGTCATAGGCAGAGAAATTGAGCTGATCACATAGTAGGATTGAGGAATAAGAGATGGGCAGTGATAAAGGCTACACTGGAATTATTAACAATGTTAGGTGAAAACGAGGAAGACCTCCAGCATATTGAGTAGATACCTGAGGAGGACAGGTCTAAGACCAGACTCAAAGGGTTGCTATCTATACCACTGGAGAATCTGAACAAGTTCTTTGAGAGGAAGGATTATTTCATTTTTTTTTCCCCCTTGTATCCGCAGGACCTAGTACAGTACCTGGTATATACTAAGTACTTAACACATATTTGATTGATAGTCCAAGCAGGAGGTTAAACTACAATGGCAGCTAGATGGAGAGACAGAAATGGATGGATAGCCCCAACACGAACATGTGTGTGTGTGTGTGCGAGCGTGTGTGCACGTGTGTGTATGTCTTGGGGGGGGGAGGGTATATTGGACTTATGAACCACCTTAATGGGGAAAACGGGGGAGGCCACTTCTTGGAAGGAAAGGAGGTAAAAGGAATGACAGAGCAACCCACTGACTCACCCTTTCCGGAGGCCAAGGTAGTATTGGTTTGATCAGCAAGAGGTATGCAGAGTGGGGAAGAGGAAAGTACAGAAATTTTGGTGTCGGGTGTAAGTGTTTGGGGTATTATAGATGAGGATACATGAAGTTCAGCCAGAGCAGACAGACACCTTCCACTAAACATCATCTTTTATTATAACAATTAGAAATATGAATCCTTTTAACTCTAAGTTTCTACCAAAAATCTTTGTTTCTTGGATTTTAAAAAATTATGGCAACTAATTCTAATTTGGCAGGAGGGATCTGAATGGAATTCAGGATTAAAATTTATTTTCTTCTCTGTCCTTTTCATAAAGGATAGCTATGGGGATAGACAGTTGGCCCCAATGAGTGAGAAGAAAACAGGACCTAAACAAATGAATAAATGAACCACTATGTGAGTAGTTCGAGGTAAAGTTTACAACAACGAAAAACCTCCCTGAAAGAAATCAAGACATTGTCTATGCCTTTGAAAGACACAGAACCTTGTCTTCATAAGACTAAGCTGCTCCATTATGTCATCAAGCTACCCAATGGCCCATGCTGGAGCTCCAATAAGTAGAATCATTCCTGCCACAGACCAGACAATAAAGGTGTTTATTAGAGATGAGGGTGAGAGCAGCAATGAAGTATGAGACAGAAAGGTGGATATCTTTGTTTTTATAAAGCATTAAATAAAAGAAAATCAGAGACTCTCAAGGAAGCATTGTAAAGTTCTCTTGATTAATCAAAACATTATTTCCTGAGCCAGCAGACCCTCTGGTTTTGTGACATAAAATAATAATTATCAAATTAAAATCAATCTGAACAGAGCCAGAATCCCTACAACAATTCTATCCATTAGAGAATTCCACAGTTACACATCATCCCCTTGAGGGCAACAGCAATGGCCACTGGCCAACCACAATGAAGAACTTCCCTGAACAAGAGTCCTCCCTGAAACTACCCTGGCTCCCCCAACAAGGGAACAATCTGCTCAATGTTCTGGGAAAACTCACTTATGCTCAGGGAGGACAGCAGTTTTGGCTCAATGCAGGAAAGTTCAGGTTAACCCTTTGTATTGCTCTTGGTTGAAAACTCAGAAGACTATCCACCACTAAGCCTCACACTCTTCAAAAGGCCTTTCAAGGACCAGAGATTTATCTTGTAAATAACCCACTGACTAAGAGGATGGTTCTAGGTCCTATCAACTGAACTAACATGGATCATCTAAGAAATACTTGGTTTCCCTGTTTGTTGTTTTTTGTTAAGCCCTGTGTTTCTCAGGTGAAGATGACATTGCCCAATAGACAAATCGTCAGTAGACAAATGCTTTGCGTTCTTTCCCCAGTATAGACCATGTGTTTGCACAAGTTTCAATACAAATGCTTTGTGTTCTTTCCCTGGTATAGACCATGTGTTTGCGTACGTTTCCATCCAGTGATGTTTGAAATCTACAACAGATGTTTGACCTGTTTTCTCCTATCCGTTGACACTCTACCTCTCACTTTTCTTCCTTTGATTTGACTATCCCCCATACTTGGAATGCTTTTCCCCCTAATTTCCACCTCTTTGAATCCTGGACCTTCTAGAAGATTCAGCTCAAGAACCAACATCTTCAGAAAGGCTTTGTCAATTCCAGATAAAAGTGCCTTCTATCTACTTAGTCTTACATGTCACCCATTTATGTACATGTCATTTCTCACATTTGATTGAATGATCCTTGAGGGAAGGGATTTTTTTTCTTTGTATCCCTAGCACTTAGGACAAGGTTTAGCTCAATGCTTAATAACTATTTGTTGATTGATTCGTGAGACAACTGACTGGAGCTATCAGCAGGCTAAAAGCATAACATCAGCGCCATAGTTAGCCCAAGGCAAATGAGGTTCCACCTGCACACCTTGCCCCAGAATCCTCTACTGATCTTCTGGAGAACCCTCAATCCCTTATCCCAGGATTACTTGTGTTATTGTACAGTTATTCAGGAGTGTCTAACTCTTTGTGACCTGTGGACCACAGCACACCCATGCCCCGCCGGGGTTTTCTTGGCAAAGATACTGAAGTACTTTGCCACTGCCTTCTCCAGGGGATTAAGGCAAACAGAAGTTAAGTGACTTGCCCAGGGTCACCTGGCTATTGAGTGTCTAAGGCCACATTTGAACTTGAGTCTTCCTGACTCTGGGAAGCTAGATGGTGAAGTGGATAGTGCCCAGCCTGAAGTCAGAAAGACCATCTCCCTGAGTCCAAATCCGGCTTCAGACATTCCCAGCTGTTTCACTCTGGGCAGGGCACTTAACCCTGTTTTCCTCAGTTTCCTCATCTGTAAAATAAGCTGCAGTAGGAAATGGCAAACCACTCCATTATCTTTGCTAAGAAAACCCAAAGAGGGGTCATGAAGAGTCAGACGTCACTGAAAAAGACTGAACAACAAAGAACTTCCATACTCCAGGCCAGTGCTCTATCTACTGAGTCACCTAGCTGCCAGGAATACGAGGTCCAGTCAGACTGACCTCTGTGTCGTTTCTGCCCTTCCCAGATGTTTACCTAACCTCAGTCTTCCCATTCCTCATCCCCTACTCATTCTATCGCTACTGTTTTTGTCACAGGTGAAAATAAAAGTACTTATTAGAGTTCTGCATAGGCCAGAAAAAAGCTAGTGTTATCTATGAGACTCAGACACCCATGCCCCCCAAACAAGTTTAACAAATGCCACTTCTTGGGTGGGAATTTCTTTGTATATGAGTTGGACTAGATTATGACTACTGAGTTTGCTTCCTACTCTCAAATTCTGTGATTCCGTGAGAATCCTGCAACATCCTTTGGTATCCATGTCCAGACAGGTGCTTAGTACCTCTTAAATTGCAACTTATTATTGACTTTTCCATCTTAAAAAAAATAGGAGAGAAAGTTTTGGTGAGGATGACCAAATGCAATAGAAGGGTCTACATCTCACTTTCAACTCAACTTACATATTTCTGACCCCTGACCCCAGTCCTTCTCTATCCTCAAAATGACCTCCTCCACAGTTTCATCTACTGACTTCCAACTATTCTTCATGGGGCCATTCAGGTGATAACCCCTCGATTAAGCCTGTACTCACCTGGTTTCTTTCAAGGGTCAACTTAAATGTCACCTTATCAGACGTATCCTAATGCCATCCCTAACCTCCTCAAGTTAATGGTGCCCTTGTGCCCAGAAAAACTTTTTGTAATCACTTTGTATATATTTTCTGTTTACTTATCTCTGTTCACATCAGCCCCCTTCCCAAAAGAATATAAATTTCTTGAGGGAAAGGAATATTTCATTTTTGTTTTTATACCTACAGTGGCTGGCACATAATAAGGTATTTAGTCAGTGCTGGATGCATGAGTCACTAGCTTTGTCTTTGTATAACACATGGCCTATATCCAAAGTTTGGGGTTTATATACACTACGTTCAATTTGGGGAGTTTCTCACTAGTTATCACTTTGGCCTATACCCCTGCCCACTGTTTTCTGAGAAAATATCAGAATTTGGTTTGTTTTGCCCCAACCCAAGGCTTCTCCTGAAAACTTCAGAATTTAGGCAGTGTTGAGGTCTTCACAAAAAAAAAAAAAAAAAAAAAAAAAAAGAGGGCCCACAGACCCTAGCCAGAGTAGTACTATAAGTCTTAAGGCCTAGCTAAGTCCCTGGGAAGTGGTATGCACTGGAGAAGACAGGAGAATTGTCTTTACTGTTTAAAGCAGGGATGGAGAACCTGCCACCTCAAGGCCACATGTGGCCCTCTAGATTCTTTAGTGTGGCTCTTTAACTTCACATTTGGATTCTGTCCAAGGGCCACACTTGAGGACCTAGAGGGCCACATGTAGCCTCAAGCCGCAGATTCCCCATCCCTGGTTTAAAGGCTCAGGTGTGAGTCCTTTGTTTTTTGTAGTTAAACAAAATTTATCATATTCAATATAACCTTGAGTGCTTGCATGGCATCTGTCTTTTGTTCTTGAGACTTAGACATGGGTCAAATTCTGACATTCCCAAGAGAAACTGTGGTTGGGGATGAAATGAGCCAAGTTTTGGTACTCCCTAGGCTGGGGAATGAGCCAAAGAAAGCATGATTATTGAGAAGTCCCTCAGACTGAACCCCTCTGAAAACCAAGAGCTTCAGTCCTGGGCCGAAGGTTATATCTAAATGTGTTTAAATCATTCCTCTCATCTCTCCTCTCTCAGGTCAAGCTTACAGAAAATGTACACAGTGGGTATTTAATTAAATACTTTCTCCAGCTGGAGAAGGAAATAGAAAATCACTCTAGTATCACTTTGCCAAGAAAACCCCAAAAGTCTTGAAGAGTTGGACATAACTGAAGACGACCAAACAACAACAAAAAGGTATTTAATAAATCTTTGCTTTCATAAATGGATGAATTGTGATCCACCAGCAACCTAAAAGCCTTCAGAACTGTATATTCAAGTAGGCAAACTTGAAGAAAATGGGATAGTGAAGGAGAGGCTTCCTTTCAACTGTCTTTTTTCTCCTTGTCCTGGATCTCGCATGGCATTTATCTAAGGTGACCATGGACCAAAGCCAACAATTCTACAGCAGAGCTTTGACCAGCCAAGGTGGGTATCAATAATCTGACCTTTTTAATGTTGTGGGTTGACTTTGAGGTCTGGCAAAGGGGATTTCTAAAAGCATGTGACTTTCTTCCATTGAACCTAGACACTAAAACCCTAAAGTCTGATCACAATTCTCACTTGATATTATATTTAAGGCATAGCATTAAAAATTAATATATTAAACAAGTACTATGTATTTTCTCCATATTAAACTGAAACTTTATGTAAATTGATAATAAATTACCTTTCTGCTTCTTCCTGTTCATTAGAGATTCACATAAACTAGTTTAGAGTACGTATTATTATTACGTTTCATCCTAATATGGCCACAGGAAGTTAAACTTCAGCCAAATTTGCTTCCCCAATACACCATCAGTCAGTCAGACAATAAGCATTTGTTAAGTGTCAGGACTGAGGAAAAGAGAGTGGTACAAGGCGAGATCTCTGGCGTCCCTTTCTTTCTGCCTGGAGTAAATTATAAGAATTAAGACATTCCTATGCTTTAGAAAAAAACTAGATTGTTGAATGAGTTCAATTTGTTTCATTTCTTTTTGTAATCAGGCAAATATTTTATTTCAGGTTCTTACATCATTCATTCACTTTAAAATCCAAATAAGTAATCTCCCTTAATCTCATAGGATGTACCAGGCACTATAGGGCAGTGGCTTAATGATACCTAGATTGCAGAAGACTTACAAACTAGGACAGATGAGACTAATAAGCAAAGTGAAAATGCTGAGCTGTGTCCAAGGTTAACTTGCGATAGTGACTTACTTACCTGGTAACACTCCCATATCCATTTCTAGTGACACTTATAGGTAGCTATGTAGTATAGTGAAGAGAGCCTTGAACCTGGAGCTAGGAAAGTCTGAGTTCAAATTCAGCCTCAGATACTTCCTAGCTTCCTCATTCAGGGCAAACCACTTAACCTCTCAGCCTCTATTTCCTCATCTATAGAATGGGGATAATGATATAGCACCAATTCCCAGGTTTGTTGTGAGGATAAAATGAAATAATGTTTGTAAACGGTCTTTGCAAACCTTAATGACCTATACAAAGGCTACTCATTATCATTATTTGTATTATTGTATCATATCCTGGGCAGTGAGTAATTTTCAGTGGTTTTCATACATAGGACTGCCTATATCATGATCACTGAGCAGGACATAACTGTTACATCACCAAGGAATTATGCATATTTTATTATTATATGACAAAATATTACATATTATAGTTACCAAGGAATTATCTAGATCTATGTTATAAAATATTTGGGAGTCTACCTGCAAAAACAAACCCAGGAATGATATGAACACAATTACAAAACACTTTTCACATAAATAAAGTCAGATCTAAGCAATTGGAAAAAAAAAAACATTGGTTGCTTGTGGCTAGGTCGAGCTAATATAACAAAAATGACTATTTTATCTAAATTAATTTACCAATTTAGTGCCATACCAGATCAATCTACCAAAATTATTTTATAGAGATAGATCTAAAAATGGAGATTAGAAAGTCAACCCCATGTTCTTGAACATGACTGAACATATTTAACTCTAAAGTGCATCAAATCCCCAGAACTGATTAATATCAATGAAGTTTAGATTCTCCAGCTTTGACTGGAATGAACTGAGAGGGAATGGGGCTCTTATATAGGGTAGACTGTTGAGAAACAACCAACAATCAAAACAACTCTGGGGCTTTCTTTCACATCCATCAAAATGGCAGAGGTGACAAAGTCCTGTGAAAAAGATGTCATTTGATCCACTTTTTATAAACTAGGAAACAGAGGCATAATGAGGTGATTTGCCCCCCCGTTATACAACTAGCTAGTCAATATCTGAGGCAGAATTTGAAACCACATCTCTCCCGATCCAAGTCCAAAAAAAAAAATACTAGAGGAGTAATAGGGAGACAAACTGCTACCCTACTGGGAGCTGTGATTGAATCCAACTCTTTTGGAAAACAACTTGGAGTTCTGTTAAGACGAGTTAGTCTACTGTTTATATTGTTTGGCCCAGCAATCCCACTACGGAGTGTATAACTCAAGAATTTTTTTTTGAATGGTCCCAAATATACCAAAATATTTATAGTGGCATTTTCTGTAGCAGTCAAAACATGAAAACAAATCAGTGTCCATAAATGGGGTCAATGACTGAAAAAATACTGGTTAATTATCATAATTGAGTATTATTGAGGCAATAAAAATTATTAATGTGAGGATTCTGAGACATATGGGAAGCCTTGTATGAATCTAGTATAGAGTTTTTGTTTTTAATAAACAAATTTAAAAAACACAGCCAGGAAAAAAAAAAATGATTACTACACTAGCGGCAGATGGTAGCAAAGTAGATAGAATGCCAGGTCTGGAGTCAAGAAGACCTGAGTTCAAATCCAGCCTCACATACTTCCTAGCTGAGTGACCCGAGGCAAATTATTTCTCCTCTGTGTGCCTCAGTTTCCTCAGCTGCAAAATGGGGCTAATCACCTAACACTACCCTCCTCCCCTAAAGCTATTGTAAGAATCAAACGAGGTAACATTTGTAAAGCACTTAGTATACTGCCTGGTACAGAGCAGGCACTTAGTAAATGTTTATTTCCTTCCCTCCTATTCTGTAAAATGAAAATAATACTAAAAAGCAACTAACTCAGATTCGTTGTTGGAGAACAGGAGATTAATATACTTCCCTCTCTCTCTTACATATGATGTGGAATAGTGGAAAATCACTAGACTTTGACTCCAATGACCTGGATTTATGTCCTGTGGACTCTAGCTGGTCACTTGTACCCTCCTCAGCTACATCCACCGATATTATACTTATATAGAAAGGGAAGCAAATAGTAGCTATGTCAGAACAGAGAGCAAAGGGGGTGGAGGAGCACAGTACTAAATGCCAGCAGAATTCTGTCTTCCTGCTTTAGGCTCCTTCCCCTCTGGGGTAGGAACAGGAGGGAAACCAAAAAAAAAACCAAAAAAAACAAAAACAAATTCAGAGGGGCTCCTCTGTTAACTGGAGTCGGTTATTTTCCCCAACATAGAGCCACCATAGAAGGAGACGATATCTGAAAGGACTCCTGGGTCATCATCTCCCCAGATATGGCTGGCATCAACACAGCCAAATTCCGCAACCCTGGCAGCAACAGAGACACACCGTCTTCTTCATAAGGAAAAGAACAAGTGAGGACAGACTCAGTGACTTGGCACACTGCTTTGACCCTGGCAAATCCACATGGTTCCAAAATGGAGGACAAACTTGGATTCTCAGCTCCTCTTCTTCCAGGGCCATTTTCTCAGAAATTCTCACAAAGCCCTTCCCAGAAATCCAGTTCCAAAACATCACTAGCTGGTGGATTCTGGGGGTGGTGTCTGCTGGAACATTTTGTCTCTATGGCAACAAGGGTGACATATAAAATAAGGCCATTGGAAGAGATGACCTCCAAGGTCCCTCCCAGCTCTAAAACTCTGATCCCATGAGCCTCTTTGTGGAGTGGTGGAGGGATTAGGGGGACTGAAGTTCGTACACGTGGTCACTTTGTCAGTCAATTTTGCCTGTTGTACTCTTTTACAAGGGATGTTTCTATTGGGGAGGGGGAAAAGAGGTGAGAATACCAGTGAAAGACTATGAGATAAAAAAAAAAAATCAAGAAAACCTTTTTAATGGAAAAAAAACCATAGTACATGAGACCTTCAATCTGATAAAGCAAGTTATAAATGACAATCACCCAGACAATTTCTAGCCCTAAATCCTGCTTTTGTCTTGAGTAAATGAGTGATGCAAACATCTGCTGTGAGGTCATGATGCTTGCACAGCCCTTTTAAGAGTTCTGAGTGGTTATTTTTATTTTCAGATAAAAATCTCACCTGCAGTTCTGTATATTTCTCTCCACATTTTGTGAGTCAAATATTGTTTATTTGACCAGCCAGTGGGGGTGTCCATAACCTGACCTTTTTTATATTGTAAATTGCTATCCCTGAGTAACATTTTCAAGTCCCCCATTATTAGCTAGCCCGTAATATAACTGATAGGAGCTGGAGCTGAAAGGAAATTGAATCCAACCTTCTCATTTCACAGATGAACAACGTGGAGCCTTGGGAAGTGGTAATGCTTCACACAGGTAGTAAGTAAGTAAACCAAGACTTTTTTTTCCTACTACATCACACTACTTTCAACAAGCTCTCTGACCACGAGCACCCTACATTATGAAGGGGCTGATATTACTATCGTATTTATAATTGCAATGGCATGAATATCTTTGCCTGTTTAAGTCATTCCTTCTCATTTATTATTGTGTATTAGATTATAAACTCTTTGAAGGCAAGAAGCATCTTTTGTCCTTCTTTGTATCCCCAAGGCTCAGCACAGCTCAGCTTGTGGTACATAGGAGGTACTTGACAAATGTTTACTGACTGACTTACTGGCTGAATTCAGGCAAGGCATCAATGGCCCCAAGGTTCCAGGCCTGTTCCTCATATGAGCTAGCTATGTTTGCACGAAAATAATTCTTTTACACAGCCACAAACTTATTGCTAATGACACACACAGACACAAGCACTTACATATACACACACAAACCCCCCAAATGATAATAGCTCATATTTATAGGACCTTCTAATACCTGCAAAAGGTTTTGTATACATTATTTTATTTGATCTGAATGACAACTATACAAAGAAGATGGCATTTTTATCCACTTTTTATAGATCAGGAAACCAAGCCACAACCATGTCTCTTATAACTCCAAATCAAAAAAAAAAAATTGCTACACTACCCATGCTTTGTTGTTCAGTTGTTTTGGTCCTAAACAACTCTTCATGACTCCATTTGGGATTTTCTTGGCAAGGATATTGGAGTGGTTGCCATTTCCTTCTCCAGCTCATTCTACAGATGAGGAAACTGAGGTAAATAGGGTGGAGTGACTTGCTAGTATCTGAGGGCAGATTTGAACTCAGGAAGATGAGTGTTTCTGACTCCAGGACCAGCCCTCTATCCACTGGGTCACCTCTCTGCTCATCACCATGCTGCCTCTCCCAAATCCCATGTTTTGCAACACAGAGAGTGTGGATCAGACGAGTCAACATTTCTCCTGGGAAAACCATTTAAAGAACTCATCCTGTTGATGGGTGGTACCAGTTTTGTAGGACACAACTTTAAATTCCAGAGATCACCCAAGTGGGAAAATTTAATAACAGCAAATTCTGATGCTAATTTAAGGGAGACTTTTTAAAAATTTGAGGGGGGGGCTTTTTAGAGGGGGGAAGGCAGGGCAATTGGGATTAAGTGACTTGCCCAAGGTCACATGGCTAGTAAGTGTTAAGTGTCTGAGGCTGGATTTGAACTCAGGTCCTCCTGACTCCAGGACCAGTGCTCTATTCACTGTGCCACCTAGCTGCCCCTTAAGAGAGATGTTTAAATAGGATAAGAAAGGATGAGACCTCCTGTAGATAGAGATAGCTTAGAAAACACTGTCATATTTAAGGTGCTAACAACCATGATATCAGTTGCTTTTTGCAATAGATGTGATCCTGGGGAAAATGTGGCAGAAATCAAAATTTTGTAAATTCTGGTGTTTAAAATCCAAAAGAGTTTCACTTTTAAGATAACCCTGTAGTGATTCATTTTGTAAACAATAGCTTTTTATAGCATTGTCCAGTGACACATGATCAATATGTATCAGAGGCAGAATTTGACCTTATGTCTTCCCAATTCCACTGTTGATATGCAATGTCTTATGTTAGGGGTTAAGAAATATACCTACTGGCAAAGAATTGGCAATTGAGGCAATGTTCATCCATTGGGGAATGGCTGAATAAGTTGTGGTATATGAATGTAGTGAAATACTATTGTGCTAAAAGAAATGATGAGCAGGTGAAGTTTAGAAAAACCTGGAAGGACTTACATGAACTGATGCTGAATGAAATGAGCAGAACCAGGAGAACATTGTACACAGTAACAGCAACATTGTACAATGACCAACTTTGATAGACTTAGCTCTTCTCAGCAATACAATGATATAAGACAATTCCAAAAGACTCATGATGGAAAATGCTACCCACATTCAGAGAAAGAACTAAGGAATCTGAATGCTCATCAAAACATACTATTTTCTCTCTTTTTTTTCTTTCTCTCAGTTTTTCCCTTTTGTTCTGACTCTTCTTTCACCACATGACTAATGTGGAAATATGTTTAATAGGATTGTACATGTATAGTCAGTATCAGATTGCTTGCCCTCTTGGGAAGGAGCAAAGGGAAGGAAGGAGGAAGAAAAAAAAATTTGTAGCTCAAAATCTTATAAAAATGAATGTTGAAAACTATCTTTTCATGTAATTGGGAAAAAATAAAATACTATTAAGTGGAAAAAAATTCAAAAAAAATTACATCCACATAGTCAAAAAATACAGCACCCAGTGCCAACAATGTGCTAGGTCTAATACCTACAGTTTCTTCTCTCTCCAATTTATCCTCCACATAGCCTTAAAACACAATCAGACTATTTTACTCCTCTATTCAATATCTTTCAATGACTCATATAAATTTCTTTTTTTTTTCTTCCCTCCCTCCCCCCAGCTCCCCTCTCCATCCTAGAGTCGGGAATGCTGCATGATTAGACAATAAAATACAAACTCCTCTGCTTGGCATTTAAAGCCCTTCACAGTCTGGCTCCAACTTACCTTCCCGGTCTTATTACACATTTATATCTCTTCATGGGATCTATATTCCAGCCAAGCTGGCCTTCCTGCTACTCCCCATAACCAATACTCCGTCTCTCATCTGTGAGCCTTTATGTAGGCTTGGAATGCGCTCCCAGCTCAGCTTCCCTTCTCAGAATCCCAAGCACCTTCAAAAGCTCAACTCAAGCACCACTTTCTACATGAGACCCTTCCTAATTCCCTCAAATGCTAGCACCCCAGCACCACCACCATAATTATTTTGTATGCTGATATGTACACACATTATTTCTCCCCTAGTACCTCCCTAAAGAGTAGGAACTGCCTCATTCTTGTCATTTCTATCCCCAGGGATAGAATGTTGCAGCCTGGAACATGATAGGGGCCCAATAAATGTTAGCTGATGAATTAATTGACCATGTGAATATAGAGGCCTGCTTTCTTCTAGGTGACTTAAATTTGATACCCAGCCAAGTGGCACAGTGGATAGAATGCTGGGCCTAGAGTCAGGAAAATCTGGGTTCAAATCCAGCCTCAGACACAAACTGTATGACCCTAGGAAAGTCATTTAACCTATGTTTGCCCCAGTCTCCCCATCTGTAAAAAGGGGGTGATAATAATAGCACCTTTCTCTCATGAGGATCAAGTGAGATAATAATTATAAAGCACATAGTAGGTGCTATATCTGTTAGCTATCATCATTATTATTAAACTCTGTTTGCCTCAGTATCTTCATCTGTAAAATGAAGCTGATAATAGCACCTACTTCCCAGCTGTTGTGAAGATCACAGGAGATAACTAACAGTAAAGCATTTAGCACAGGGCCTGGCCCATAGCAAGCACCCTATCTGTGTTAGCTATCCTTATTATTGTGATTGCCACAAGGATGGGTACAGGCCAGAGGTGCCTGGCTTTTCTTAAGGTGTAACTAATCAAAGCTTTGCAAAGAATACACCCTCATTAGAGGGCAAGATTTCCGAGCTCCATGGAGAAAATTTCCGTATGTGGGCCATCACCAAGCAAATGGAAAAACATCTGAAGCCACAAGCTTCTGCTGAATTAAATATTTACTTATTTCAGTTCCTCTCCCCCTCTGTCCGTGGAGATTCCAACTCAAACTGAGTAACGAAGGAGGTCAGGCTTGTGATGGGTACAGAAATACTTACCCTGCAATTACAAGGGATATTGGGCCTTACAACAAATGCAAGAGATATAGAACTTGGAAAAAGTCCAAAAAAAAAACCCAATGAAAATGATAAAATAGAGGAAAGGTCTTAATATAATAAGGATAGTTAGAAGAACTGGTGCTATTTAAATGAAAAAGAAAAAATGTGGGGAAAGAGGAAGGATCAGGTTAATGACAGTCTTCAAATATATAAATTATGAAAGGAGGCTGACCAGAACAGTTCAGACTTTATCTATTGTCATTGGGAGTAGACTTGGAGCTTCAACTGAACCAAAAAATGCTTTGATATATGGGAAAAATTCTTCTCAATGAGGATAAGGAATGTACAACCAACCTAGTCTTTGGAATTACTTCCTCTAGTCCTATTCAAGTTATCTCTGAGTCTGTTTCAGGATAATCTTGCTTAGAGCAGAGAAATGGATTCCTCTTCAAGCCCTGGAAAGCTCAATTCCAGGTAGTTCTAGAGACTCTGAAAAAAAGAGGTGGATTCTTGGGGGAGGAAATTCAGTGATCTAGACTCGATGATGCAGGGGCAAGGCAGTTGCTCTAAATTCAAGTCAATAAATATTGAGTAAGCACCTATGAACTGATAATCAATTTATGAAATTTATGCCCCTTTCTCTGGGTACTTACTGGAAAAGACCGAGATTGACCACGGGCCAATGAGGTGGCAAGCAGACTTTAATAAGACGCAGAGACAAGCATAGAAAAAGGTACAGAGGCAGACAAGCAGGCATTGGGACAGGGAAAGGGATGGTGAAGGAAAACAGGCAACATAGGAAAGAGGGAAAGGGGGAGCAGAGTGGAAAATCCCTCCAGGAACCGCAGATTAGAATTGGGAGCATTTAGCATAGACCCTTAAGAGATGGAAGACCACTGGGGAGTGGGGAGAAGTCTGAGGTCTCATTTTATAAGGTTTTGGGGGAAAATAGATGAAAGTTCTGTCTGTGTCACAATCCATTAACAGATCTGAGTCATCTCAAAGTTGTAGGTAAAACTTCAAGGTCATCATCTCCAAGTTTTCAGCACCTTTATGATGTTCTGCTCGTCTGGACCTCGGGAGGTCTGGGTTTTGTCTGGAATTTACATATCATAGGATCAGAATCTTGACAAGAAGCACCTGGATGATTTCTCCTGGTTTGGCACGTATTACCAGGATGTGAATTTTAGTTAATATATGATGCAATTTGTAAATTATGCTCCTTTGATCCCAAAGGACTGTTTGTACATGACTTGCAGGTTCTCCTTTGCAATCTTATCTCCTGCTATCTCCTCTATAATGGCTATGAGTCAACTTACTATACTTATTAGAAGGAGAGGGGCTGGTCAGGAGGAACAGAACAAGATGCAATTTTCACACAGCCTTCTAGGTGCCAGGCACTGTGCTGAGCACTGGGAATGCAAAAAAGGGACAAAACACAAGCCCTGACCTCAAGGAACTTGTGGTCTAATGGGACAGACAACATGCAAAACAAATCCATACAAAACAAGCTATACATAGGATAAACAGGAAATAATTAATAGAGAAAAGGTGTTGGATTTAAGAGGTTTAGGGAATGCTTCCTAGAGGAGGTAGGATTTTAGTTGGGACTTCAAGGAAGCCAGGGAGGCCAGTAGAGAGTGTTCTAGGTATGGAGGCCAGGCAGAGAGAATGCCTGGAGCCCAGACATGGAGTGTGTTTGTTCATGAAATAGCCAAGAAGCCAGGATCACTGTACTGAAGATACAGGGGGAGGGTGGGGGAGGGGAGTTAAGGTGTAAGAAGACTGGAAAGGTAGGAGGGGGCTAGGTTATGAAGGCCTTTGAATGCCAAACAGAGCATTTTATATTTGAACCTGAAGGGCAATAGGGAGCCACTGGAGTTCACTGAGTGGTAGACTTGGAGGGGGGAGGGGAGGTGACACGATCAGACTTGCATTCCTCTGTTACCTTAGATCAGTGGTTCTCAACCTTCCTAATGCTGCAACCCTTTAATACAGTTCCTCATGTTGTGGTGACCCCCAACCATAAAATTATTTCCATTGCTACTTCATAACTGTAATTTTGCTACTGTTATGAACCATAATGTAAATATCTGATATGCAGGATGTATTTAAATTGAACATAACCCACAGGTTAAGAACTGCTGCCTTAGACAAAGCCTACCAAATACACAGTTAGGCAGTGCACTGTATAGAGTGCTGGCCCTGGAGTCAGTAAGACTCATCTTCCTGAGTTCAAATCTGGCCTCAGACACTTATTAGCTGTGTGACCCTGGGTAAGTCACTTAACCCTGTTTGCCTCAGTTTTCTCATCTGTAAAATGAACTGGAGAAGGAAAGATCAAACCATTTCAGTATCTTTGCCAAGAAAACCCCAAAATGGGGTCACAAAGAGTCAGACATGACTGAAATGACTGAACAAAAGCAACTACCCAGAGGCTATTTGGTGACTTGGAAGGTGTCTTACACACACACACACACACACACACACACACACACACCCCAGTTATATAACAAAGTAGATAGGGTACTGGACTTGTAGTCAGGAAGATCTGAATAAATCCTCCTTCAAATACTTCTTAGATTTGTAATCATGGGCAGTCACTTCAACTTTCCTCAAGCTCAATCCCTTCATCTGTAAAGTGGGTATAATAAAGGCAACTATTCTCATTGGACCTACATGAAAATTAAATGAGATGGTTAGTGGTTGTTGTTCAGTCATTTCAGTCATGTCCAACTCATGACCCCATTGGAAGCACAGCAGTCAACTACAGCCCCCAGAAATTCTTCTCAGTAACCTGGCTTCGTGGAAATTTTCTTGTTCTTGCAAGTGTGACCCTGAGAGGTTTTCTAAACCTCTCCAGATTGCCTTTCTGTACCTGTAAAAATAACAAGATCCATTATTACCCCCTTCCCTGATATGGGTTCAATTTATTAATTACCAATTAATTAATAAATTGTAAAGCACTTTGGGCTCCTTGAAAGAGTGGAATATTAAAAGGAGACAGTGCTATCGGTTGTTCCTGGCTATTTTTAACCTGGGAGAAAAGAGACTCAAAGTGGCCAAGTTATTTGGTAAGTGTGTATGGAACCTTGCTTTGAGGATTCATGTTGTCTTGTGGCCAGTTTAATACAAATGAACACTCATATTAGTGGTCACTTTATCTTCCTCTCAGTTGTACCAAGCTGTCTTGGTGTCATTATTAACAAGTCCCTGCACTGCATACCTGTTTAATGAAGAACCATATTTCATCAGCCTCCAAAATGCCCTGGAAGTAGGAATGAGGGAGTGAATGAGTGAGTAAATACAGTGTATGGTGTCATCATTCAAGGCTCCTGGCTTGCTGAGTTTGCAAGAACCATTCAACATGATTCTGTTCCCTATCTTCCCTCTCTTGGGTTGGATTGAATTTATTTGTGTTGGGTTTAATCACTTTCACTCAGTTGTGTTTTTTTTTTAAAGTAATATTTATACATTCTTTCTTTTTCTTTTTGATTGTTTTCCAATTACATGTAAAAACAATTTTTAACATTCATTTTAAAATTTTGAGTTCCAAATTTTCTTTGTCTCTCTCCCCTTCCCTTCATTGAGAAAGGCAAGCAATTGGATATAGGTTAGATGTGTGTATATATTCTTTTTAAAAGAATGTATAGTGTATAATAACAAATATTGCTTTGTCAGTGGATTTCATGGGATTGTGGATTCAGTGTAGCCTAGTGGATAAAGTACTGACCAGGCAATCAGGAAGGCATTTATACCACCTGAGTGACCCTGGGTAAGTCACTGAAACTTTGGGAGTCTCAGTGTCCTCTGTAAAAGTCAATAAGCATTTATTAAAAGCCTACTATGGTATACAAATGTAATGGAATGCTATTGTGCAATAAGAAATGATGAACAAGCAGATTTCAGAAAATCCTGGAAAGAGTTGTATGAATTGGTGGTAAGTAAAGTAAGCAGAACCAAGAAAACATTGTACATAGTATCAGCAACATTGTGTAATGAAAACTATGAATGGCTCAGTTAGTTCTTCTGAGCAACACAATGAATCTAAGACAAGTAGGAAGGACCCACAAAGGAAAATGCTATTCATATCTATATAAAGAATTGATGGACTCTGAATGCAGATAGAAGCATTTTTTTCACTTTACTTTATTCTTTCTCGTGTTTTTTTTATCTGTTTCTTCTTTCACAACTGTGATTAATATGGAAATATTTTTACATGATCACACATATATAAACTATATCAAACTGCCTACTATCTTCAGAAGAGAGGAGGGGAGGAAGGGAGGGAGAAAAATTTGGAACTCAAAATCTTGTAAAAATGAATGCTAAAATGTTCTTGAAATGTAACTGGGGGGAAAAATAAAATACTATTAAAAAAAAAAAAAGAAACTGCTATGCAGCAGGCACTGTGCTAAGTGTTGAAGATGAAAAAAAGGCAAAAGATAGTCCTTGTCCTCAAGGAGCTTACATTCTAATGGGGGAGCCAACATGCAGACAAGTATGTACAAGCAAGATATATGCAAGATAAACTGGAGAAAATTAACCCAGGGAAGGGACTAGTAATAAGGGGTATCAGGAAAGGCTTCTTTAAGAAAGAGGGATTTTAGCTGGGGCTTAAAGGAAGCCAGAGGAGGCAGAGATAATGAAGGAGGGAATTTCAGGTATGGGGGAGCAGTCAGTGAAATCAGGGGTAAAAAAAATGGAGATTGAGATAACAACAGCAGCACTTTCTTCAAGGTTTGTTGTGATCAAATATGTCATGTATGCAGACCCTAAAACTCTGCAACAACATCAGGGATCGTTTTGTAGATCTGGGACAGACTTTAGAGATACCTAATCAGATCCTTTCCTATTACACCAGAGAAAAGTGAAAGTCAGAGGAAGGGAGGTGACATGTCCAAGGTCACCCTGGCAGGTATCAGCAGAGCTTGGATTGAAGCCCAGACTACACTCTGATTCCAGAGCTGGTGTTCTCTCCCCATGGCACCATACTCTTAATTCAGGAGGCTTCATCCTCTCTCCAAGGAACTATGGAGATGGACACTTCCTCCTCCCCCACACAGGCTGTCTTAATAGGCAATTTGGGCACAAATCACCAAGCAGGGAACCCAAAGGCCAAGTCATTATTTTTTAAATGCCTCTGCACACTTCACAGAGCTATGGCCTGACTGTACCTGTGAAACACTGGAGTTTGATATCTGATAGCTCAGTTATCAATGTGTATACATTATTTCTAATACATTTGAATAGACCAGTCCCTTCTCTTTTATTACAAAACTGTCATTTTAAATGGTTATTTAGTATGCAAGGGACAGAGTGCAGCCTGACGGGGATCCAGCCACAACAGGGAGAGTAATGTATTCTAAAGGGGGAATAGAAGCTTTGCAGTATGCAAGGAAGATCAGACCCCTCCTCAGATCCCCTCACTGAGCCTCAGTTTCCACATCTGTAGAGGAAGACAGGACAGGATGATCTCTAACACTATCCCACCCCCTGCCCAGCTCTGATATGCTATAAAACTTCTTCCCCCATCCTCCCCTCCCCCCCAACAGATCCTTCTAACACAAAAGTAGGAAAAATTGTCCTCACAGAGGGTTGGAGTATGGTTAGCCTCGGGCACTATCACATTTCCTGGACACAAGATCCCTTCTGTGAAAATTAAAGATCACTGGAACAGGAGACTCACACCTGAACCATCACTGGAAGAGTCAAAGGATTCATCACAGTCAATACACAATTGCTGTTGTTGTTCAATCATGTCTGACTCTTTGTGGAAAGAGGCATGGCAGAGTTTCAGGGAAATGGCATGAGACAGAACAGAGTACCAGGCTTGGTACTCTCAGCTCTGCTATTTGCAATTTGTGTGACCTTGAACAAGTAGCTTCCTTTATCTAGATTTCTGCAAAGTGAGTCTTCACAGGTGTACATCTATGAATATCCAATAAAGAAGGGTGTGGCAACCAGAGCAAGAGCAACCCTAGACCTGGTCCAGGGCCAGAAGATAAAGTTAAGCTACTCTGCCAAAGTCCTCACTTTCCAGACTTTTCTTCCCCCTTGCCAACAGCCTTCTCACCCTGGAGATGGCTCTGCCCTGAGGCCGACTTTACTGAATGTCTAATTTAATTTAATTAAAGAGTATACTATTTCATAAAGAGCACAGGCCATACTTAGTTCAATCTTCACTCCTCATTCTCTGAACTTCACCTCCTCAACCACAGCCTTGCCCCCAAATAGGTGCCTTTCCCTCTCCCTCCACACCCTCAAGCTTTCTAGGTTCCTTTGATGGGTTGTTTTGTCTTTCCCTAGTAGAACGTAAGCTCCTCAGGGACACTTACAGTCTTTTTTTGCTTTTACTAGTATTTCTACTGCTTAGCACAATGCCTAGCACATAGGAAGAGCTTAGTAAATGTTCTGTCTAATCTACCTACTTGTCTGTCTGCGTGTCTATGTATCTATCTCTCTCTCTCTCTCCTTCCCTCCCTCCATGTCTCTCTCTCTCTCTCTCTTTCTCCCTCTCCCTCCCTCCCTTCCTCTCTCTCTCTCTCCCCCTACCTCCCTCTCTCTCTCTCTCTCTCTCTCACTGTTTATCCACTACCAGTCTGTCTACCTATTTATCTATCTCCTATCTATGTACTTATATCTGTCTACCTGTCTATGTCCTATCTATCTAACTCCTTATTCATGTCTGTCTATTCACTGTCTACCTTTTTATCTACCTATTTCCTATCTATCTATCTATCTATCTATCTATCTATCCATCCATCTATCTATCTATCCATCTATCACTCCTAGGACAGAGGCCAGGCCATCCCAATATAATGTTAAAAGGTGTTCTTGAATATCAGACACAGGGCTCACTCTCACCTTCATGGCTTCATTCATTCACCCTTGGCCAGAATGTCTCATTTTTACCCCTAACCAAATCTAATCATTCTTCAAGTCCCTGCCCAACTTTTCCCTCCTCCATGACACCTTTCTCGAGTACCTTCCCCAATCCTTTCCACGATTCTCCCCTCTTTTTAACTCCTACAGCACTTAAAACCTATACCACGAAGGCATCTGAATGCAAATTTACTGTTTTATGTCTATCACTATTGCTTGCCTCATCTCCCCATGAAACTTTTAGTTCCTTAAGGTCAGAGACTAGGTGTTATCTATCTTCATCTCCCCCATGGCACCTAGCATAGAGCTGAGCGTAGAGGAGATGCTTAGGAAATGCTTGTTGACTGATTCAGTGTGAGCAGGGCTGCTGTGGAGTACTCTGTGTGCACTTGGCTTCCAGCCCAGGAAGCAGATGGCACAGAGCACACTTCTTCTGGAGGGTCTCCTCATCAGGGGATGCATTACCTTGCCCCTGTGGCTGCAATCCTCCTTGATCTCTCTGGAGGGAAAGTCTAGAGAATGGAGTGGGGGTGGGGGAAGGAGGAGGAAAAGCTTAGCTGAAGCCTGCTTTGGCTCCAAATGAGGGAACAGAACCCACTGAAGCTTTAATTTAACTACCGCCACCACCACCACTGTTCCAAGCCACAGGCCCCCTTCATTGCTTTCCTGCAGAATCACCATCCTGCAGAGCCAGGCCACATTCAATGTCCCCCCTTGCCTTCTGTCACTTGGCTCTGCTCCACGGGGTGACGAGAAACAAACCCAGACTGACCTTCTTCCATTTTTGTTCTGATTGCTGTTCTTTCCATTCTGAAATACCAGCACGTGGCAGCATTTTAGGCCTTTCTGTATACGTCTGGAACAGTAGCTGATGTGCACTGACCGGTCACTCTGATATGAAAAGTGTGTTGTATTACTTGTCTCCCATAAATAAAGAAATGGTCCATGGATTTGTTAATGCTTTTGGAAGTCCTCCTGACGAGAGAGGCAACCAATCGATAAACATTTATTGAGTGCCTACTGTGGCCCATGCACACAGAACCTAGGTGCTGGAAATACAAAGATAAAAACCCTGCCTTCAAAGAGCTTATTTATCAAAGGAACAACACGTAGGCATGCATGGACCAAGTAAATACAAGCCAATGTGGGAGGAGAGACATAGCAGCGGGCCTTGCGTTGTCGTTCAGTCAGTTCAGTTGTGTCTGACTCTTCCTGACCCGATTTGGGGTTTTCTTGGCAAAGATACTGGAGTGGTTTGCCATTTCCTTCTCCAGTTCATTTTATAGGTGAGGAAACTGAAGTAAACAAGTTAAGTGACTTGCCCAAGGTCACACAGCTAGTACATTTCTGAGGCCACATTTGAACTCAAAAACGAGTCTTTCCAACTCCAGGCCTAGAACGCTGTGCACTATGGCACCACCTAGCTGCCCTGGCCTCATGGAGAGGTGGCATTTGAGCTGAGCACTGAAGGAGGCCAGGGATTCCAAGAAGTAGAGATGAGGAGGGAGCTCCTTCTAAAAATATGGGACAAACTCTGCAAAGGCACAGAAAGTAAGCTAGCTTGGCTCCAGTGTGTGAAAGTGAGTTATCTATAACAAGCTGGAGAAGGTAGGCAGGATTCATACTGTGAAGGGCTTTAAATCCTAAAGAGAAAAGTTTGTATTTAATCCTAGACCTAATGGGGAGCCCTGGGAGCTTCTTGAGCAGAGCAGGAGAGTGGCATGGACAGAAATGCACTTCAGGAACATCACTTTGGCAGTAATGTGGAGTATGAATTGGACAGGGGAGAGAATAAAGACGAGGAGACTAATTAAGAGACTGTGGAAATAGTTCAGATTGGAAGGGATGAGGCACATTAATGAACTGTTGGTGGAGCTGTCCATTTTCGTTCTGGAAAACAATTTGGAATTATGCTAGAAAAGTCACTAAGTGTAACTCTCGGACCTAGTTATACATCTACTAGGCATACACCCAAAGAAGATTAAAAGAAAAAAAAAGAGGGAAAGGTCTTATATACACAGAAATATTTGTTAGGGTTGATGCTCTTTTTAAAAACATCATTTTCTCTTTTCAATGACTCCATTCCTTACCCCACCCCTTTCCCAGTAATAGAGCACTCCCAGGTAAGAAAGAAGAATAGTTAAATTGACAAATGCTCAAAGGATATGAACAGGCACTTTTTTAAGGAAGAAATCAAAGCCATCATTAATCGTATTAAAATGCTTTAAATCATT
>CM053591.1:59635995-59659657 GCA_028646515.1 Pseudochirops corinnae | reverse complement strand
TCCAAATTTTTCTTCCACTTCCCTTATTTGGTTTTGAAAATCCTTCTTCAGCTCATCTCTAGCTTTAAGGCATTCTTCATGTTTATTGGAGGCCCCTGGTGGGGGCGCTCTGGCTGTGCTCTCCTCCTCCCTATCTCTCCCATGATCTTTCTTTTCCCCAAAGAAGGAATCTAGGGTTTGGGAGCTGTTCTTACTTTGCTTTTTATGTTTATTCTTACTCATGGTTGTTCAGTCCGTGATTTTTTTTTTAAATCTCTGTGGGGCTCTGCTTCCAGAAGGGAAAGCTCTGTCCCAAATTGCTGGGGTCCTCCCAGCCGCCGCAGCTCTCAGGGAGGTGCTGGGACCCTTCCTACTCACTTCCAGCTGACTGGATAGTGAAGACTCCAAGACCGAAGCCCACGACGGTGATCCGGATCTAGGCCGCTCAACACAGGAGCACTGGCTTCAGAACAATCACTTAGTCCCCCTGCTGTCTGCAGGCCACAGGCGGGAAGCTGCAATGCAGAGACAGGTGCAAAACCTCTGCCTTTCGCTTTTCCGCTCTGGAGGCATTTCGGCTGGACTGCTCCCCTCCCAACTTCGCAAGTCCCACTGACCTAGTTCTGAACGCTGCTCACAGCTGCTGCTAATCCGCTTACCAGAGAGGCTCCTCTGCTCCTCCTGTCCAGCCGCCCCCGGGGCACAGCCGAGGCTTCAGGCCAGGCTGGTTTCGGTTCACAGTGCTGATATGGTTCCTCGTAGCCGAGCTGACTTTAGTGGGAAGTATCTTTGTGTGTGTTTTGGAGTTCTAGGATTGGTTTAGAGTCCTATTTTATGGGTATTTTGGGGTGGCTATGTGAGAGCTGCGATATGTTGCTGCTGCTATGCCGCCATCTTGGCTCTGCCCCCCAAGGAGAGAAGGACTCTAAGAAGAAGCCAATGTATAGGGGAATCAGCACCACAATCATGTCCCTTTCCTCAGCTTACTATACTAGAAACTTCCCAGAATTTCCCCATGGTTGAGATCTGGGTTCTCCTGGTTGAGCTTAAATATTTCAATCCTGGGGAGAGAACTCATTCACTCTGTAGAATTGTCTGGCATACTTTCTCATCTCTCACATAACTTCTTTGATTTCTATTTGCTGTTGGCTTGGATAATGCAATCTGTTACTCAATATAAAAGGTCATTGTGTAACTGGTATTTGGTGGGAAGGGAGTGAAGCCTTTGGACATATAGCTTGGAGCACATGTTCCCTGTTAAGGGATAGTGAACAGGAGCTTAGTTTGAACATTAAGAATTATTTCCCCTATTGTCCATCAATTGGGGAATGACTGAACAAGTTGTGGTATATCGTTGTGATAGAATACTATTGTCTATAAGGCATGATGAGCAGGATGCTTTCAGAAAAAACATGGGAAGACTTACACAAACTGATTCAAAGTGAAATGAGCAGAACCAAGAGAACATTGCACACAGTAACAGCAATATTGTATGATCAACTGTGAATGACTTAGCTATTCTTAGCAACACAATTTCCAAGACAGTTCTGAAATACAATGAAAATGAAATATGATGAAAAATATTCTCCATCTCTAGAGAAAGAACCAGTGGAATCTGAAAGCAGATTGAAGCATATTTTTTCTTTATTTTTCTTGGGTTTTTACTTTTGAGTTGTTTTTTTTTTTGTCTGTGTTTTCTTTCACAACATAACTAACATGGAAATATGTTTTGTACAACTTTACATGCATAAATAACCTATGTCAAATTGCTTGCCTTCTGGGGGGGAGGAGTTGAGGGGAGCTAGTGAGTGAAAGAATTTGGAACTCAAGATTTTAAGACAAATGTTAAAAATTGATTTTACATTAAATTGGATAAAAAATAAAACGTTAAATTAAAAAAATTCTTTCCCCTCAACTAACAATGTTTAAGCAGCAAGGTGGCTCAGAGAAGAGAGTACCCAGCCTGGAGTGAGGAAGACTCATCTTCCTGAGTGAAAATCTGGCCTCAGACACTTATTAACTATGTGACCCTGAGCAAGTCATTTAACCCTGTTTGTCTCAGTTCCTGATCTGTTAAAATGAGCCGGAGAAGGAAAGGGCAAACTACTTCAGTATTGTTGCCAAGAAAACACCAAATCAGGTCAGGAAAAGTCAAACATAACTGAAATGGCTGAACAACAAACAATATTTAGCAAGGCACATAGACATAATTCTAGCACAGTAACCTTTCTCTGAGGAGAATAGAGTGTCCAGCCTCTGGCGCCAATCTCATACTTGCCCTCATGGCAGGAATCAAAGTTGTCCTTGGAGAAGGGTCAGGGAAGAGACACTGGAGATAGATCTATTTATGTCTCTCTTTGAGCTACATTTAGACTGACTCATGTGGACACATGTAACCTACAATAGCAGAACACACAGACGTGTACTCGTACATTGGCGTTTTTAGCTGATAGTCATATGAAAAGGTCCTATGGTCCTTTGGCTAGAGCAGTAAAGCAGATGGTAATGTACCTTAAAATGGTCATCTCCATTGATAAAACCGTAGTCATTTCTGATGTTGAATCTTTTGACAATGCCAAGACTTTTGGGAGTGAGCACTTTTATTTCTAGGTCTTCAGTTTCTGTAGCTATGGAAGAGGTGAAAGCTATAATATTTCTACAGGGGAAGTTTCCCCAAGGGTTGCTTCCCCAAACTATGGATTTAGGGGCCAGGATGAAAGCAGGACAAGTAATGGTGGTGAGGAGCATTGCTTTCTACATGTAGCTTCAAGGATCAGTGTCTTGGCATGTCTCCATCAGAGGCTGAACAGAGGTGAGGGTTGAAAAAGGGGCAGCTGGATGGTACAGTGGATAGAGCTGTGGGCTACTAAGCCTATACATTACAAATAAGATGCTCACCTTCATTGGTGGAGGGAGTTTCCTCACTTGGAAGTTCCCTAAATGAATGAAATCACAAATCTAGCCCCCATTCTTAGTTCTAGAACCACTCAGATCCATTCTTCCCTTCTAAAGCTGTGGCACTTTGTTATATTTTTCCCGGGCAACCAGAGCACCATAGAGGTTAAGTAACTTGCCCAAGGTAACAATTCAGTTTATATTAGAGGCAAGATTTGAACTCATGTCCTCCTGCCTTCGAGTATGACTCTTTGGCCAACCTGACAGACTCTCTTAATATGTTGTCTGCATGGAGACTTGAAATGACATGAACTGAAGCCCAGCATTAATCAGCCTTCTCTCTAACCCATCTCCATTCCCATGGCACAGCTATGAACTTTCTCAATGGAGGATAAGAGAGAAAAACAGATTTATTTCTTTAAAAACATTTATAGTGTAAAGGTGATTGATCAGGGTACCCTTGAAGAATTGATCCCACTGTTTCCCCACCAGCTGATAAAGTGATAGAATGTTAGGGGACTGCGGATGGAGACAATAAAATGTTATAATTTTTAACAAGTAAGAAGATCTCTTGCTGTTTCCTCTTTATTCTGTTACACCTTTAAGAAATGTACTCTTGGTCAAGGTAGAAGTAATTAGAGGGTCATTAGTCATTGGTTGACTGGAGGATCAGTCATATCCTTTAAAGAGCAAGACACATTTTCTAAGTTAGAGGGAGCTAGGTGCCCTACTAGATAGAACTCTGGGCCTGAAATCTGGAAGATGTGAGTTCAAATCCAGCCTCAGAAACTTATTAGCTTGTGTGACCCTAGACAAATCATTTAATCTCTGTTTGCCTCAGTTTTCTCAGTTGGTAAATGGGGATAACATTTCAAGATTGTTGTGAGGATCAAATGAGAGAATATTTGTAAAGCATGTCACACAATGCCTGGCACATAGTTGGCATTTAATAAATGCTTATTCCCTTGCTCCCCTAAGGAGACAACTTAGGATCTCAGAAGAATTATCTCTTAGAGTAGAAAACATGGAGAATTGAGTTATGGAACAGAATAAGGCCAGATCAAGTGATTTTTTTTTTCCATTAAAAAAAAAAAAAGACTTTTTCTCACCGAGTAGGGATGGGGTAAAGGAAAAGAGAAATATTTGGAAATAACAGTGAAATACTTTTTTAAATCATTAAAAAAAGATAATTTTTCTTTAAATGGCTAAAATATATTCTGGAATTTTTTCAGAAATCAAAGACAATCCCATTGGTTAATAGTTTGTAGACTTTCCCTCCCCCTACTTGTTCATCTTTTCAAAATCAGTGAATGGAAAAGTATCTATTAAGCACCTCTGTGGAGCTGGGCACTGTGCTAAGCCCTGGTGATACAAAGAAGGTAAAAGACAGCCCCTCCTCTCAAGGAGCTCACGTTATCATGGAGGAACCAACATGCAAATAACTACATTCTAACAAGATATAGATAGGATCAACCGAAAGTAATAGGTTGGAAGAGCAGACATTAAAGGGGACTGGGGAAGACTTCTAGTAGAAGTCGAGATTTTAGCTGAAGATTTGAAGGAAGGTAGGTATGAAGAGGGAGAGGGGCATGGGGGACAACCAGAGGAAATGCCCAGAGTGGGAAGATGGAGCAGCTGCTGAGAGAAGCAGCAGAGAGGCCAGTGTCACTAGACCACATTTTCCCTTCTTTAATCTTTCAATGTCTCAAATATCCCTCAGGATCCCCCAAAGATCACTGACGGTGACTGAGCAATCAAACAGACCCATATTTTCATTCCCTCCAGTCCTTTTTTTAAATCTGGGCCAGGTGACTTGAACTCAGGGCCAGGGAGATGCCTTCTTATCTTAGGTATGAACTCCACATTAGCCATTTGCATTCCAAATTAGTTAAGTCCAAAGATCATTCTCTTTGGTAGAGAAGACCGAAGCCACGTGAGTGAACAAAGCTGCTTCGCCCAGTCCATCATCCATTATCATTGCCATATGCACCCCAGTGGCAGTCCTCTTCCTTTTCTGATCCTTCCTTCTCCCCCCTCCCTTTTTTGTCTTTAGCATTCACTGTTAGCCTCAGCTCATTCATAGCTTTCGTTTTCCTGACCCTCTTCTGACAGGATGTTGCCATGCTTTTGTATTTATCCTCACATGAATAGATATCTTCTTAATATACAATGCTACCCCCTCCTTCCTCTTTTACTTATTCTGTTCCTTTTGAATAAAGTATATCTTCCCAGTAATATTTCAGTTGTGGGTTCCATCCTCTTAATTCTCAAGGATATGTATGAGGTTAAATTTGCTTCCTTGGCTTAGGATCTTTTATTCTCCTTGCTTATTATCTATACTTTTAAAATTTGTATAAAGGCATCTGAATTTGCTTTTTTTTTTTGTCTGGTTCCATTCTTGTGTAGCTTGTGGGACCTTCTCAACTCTCCTTAAAGATACTCCAGCAGGACAGAGACTCCAGATACAAAGTATTCTATGGTTATGTTCCCCTAATGCTAGAGCTCTTGAGCCTCCATTGATGACTTTACCTGTAATAGTCAGCCAGAGGACACAGTTAGTTAAAAGTAAAAGGTATTTAGTGCAACAGCACAGTAAGAAAAATAGCAATAAAATATTTCTTTGATAAACTTGGTATGTATTGTACCTGAGACAGCATCACCAGGAAGAACAGACTCAGACTTTCCTCCCTGGTGGAGATTGATTGCTTAATACTCCTCACCCATGTGAGGGGCAAAGTTGGCAACAGTTCAAGAGGGGACAGATCCTGGTCTTCTAGCTTCTGACTTTGAGAGGGGAAGACACTTGGGTTCAGATTTTCTTTAGGGAGATGTCCCTGAAAGGAGAGAACAATAAGGAATATGTATGACTAGAGTGCTGAGTTGGAGAGGTAGGGAATAGACTGCAGGTCAACCCAGGCCTATACCACTGTAGGGATGCTGATGCTGATGTCTTCTTGCTGTGTCATTGTGCTGCTTCTGATGATACTAATATCATAGTCTCTGTGGGATGGGCATGTTCTTCCATTTTCTCATAATTTCCACTAGACAATTTCACTCTTCTCAGGAAGCTGCTGTTCTAATAGATGTTGCTGGATGTTGTTCTCTACTAGAGAACTAGTCTCTTTGAACAATGCTTGACTTCCATCTTTCCTACCTTAAACCTCTGACTTAGCTGAAATTCTCAAATAAGATGCCAGTTTTAGCCAGTCCTCTAACAAAACCAAATCAGAAAAATATTTTTCTTGGGACAGAGAAATCTGGGTTTGTTTCCTCAGAGTTTCAGCTATTACTGAGAGTTTTTATTTCCCTAGTAAAAGAATCTTAGCCCCATTTACCAAACTCCTTAGAACAAAGAGTTAAACCTAATCTTTTCTTTTGACTCTTATTCCTGGGATTGGGCTAATGGTAAGAAACCTCACCTTTGCTTTGAATACCTTGATAATTCCAGTCTCTGAAGGCCAGACTATAAGCTTCATAATAGTTATTTACTTATTAATTATAAAAATGACTCTAGGGGTTCAGGTCTTTTGGGGATTAAAATGTTGTCTCTCCTATCTGAATGAGGAAAAATAAAGAGGCAAAAGCAAGCCCAGGGGGAGGGGAGGAATAATTGTTTTACTCCTTCAACCATATTCCTGCTTCCTTCATATGCAAATGGGTCCGCTCAAAGTAGGAAAGGAGCTTTACCCTGTGCCTTTCCATACAACAGAATATGCCCCAGTTTTATGAGGAAAATTTTTTTTTGCTATTTTTCTTACTACATCATCTTGAAATACCTTTTCTTTGAACTGTGTCCTGTGACAGACTATTAAAAGGAAAATACCTCAATAGGGGTTCATGAGCTATAGTTTTAGAGGTGCAGACCCACAGAGAGCTTTGAATCTATTAGTAGCTATCTGTCAAAGGACCCACCATGAGAGTTGGTAAATATTCCTAGATTCTGGTATTTTACACTTTGTTTTTTATGTTTTGGGGGCCTGGGGGTGTTTTTTATTGATATTCTTCCTACATTGTAGCTATTCTCTTCAATACCTAGTTTGGCAGATGTTTTCCTCCCTCTCCCTTCTTTTTTACTTTTAAAAGACCTTTTGATTTGATTTGGAAGACTTCAGGCAAAATACATTTTTGACAGCCCTTAGATGCACTCCATCCCTGAACAGGAACCTGTCATTCCTATATTTTAAATATTCCTAAATTTCATCTAGAAATATAATCTGTAAAACCTATAAAAATAATTTGGTTGGATAAGATGATATTTCAGATATCTTCTAGCTCTAATTGACCTTATACTTGTACCCTGTGATCGTCAAAATTGAACTGAAATATTTCTCTTTTTTTCCTCTGTTCTACCTTTTGCTCTCTATCCTTCAAACAATCTTTGTTATTTTTTAAATCTTTCTTATGCACTTAGCACACTCTTCTAAATCCACTTTAAGTACTTTTGTTCCATTAACATTTTGTTCCTCCATCAATGGACATCATAAACCTGCACTCTCCGTCTTAAAAGATAGTCTAAAATTGTTAATAGTAGAAAAAAAAAATTGCCTCTTTCTTTCTGTTGATGGATATTTAGAAACTTTCCTACACTGGTTCTTAGGGGTTAGGCACATGTAATCTCTGGTCAGGTTCATATTTGGAGTCTTTCCAGTTTGGTCAGACCTGACAGAGCCTGTATTCTTCTGGCAGAGCCTTTGAGATCCCAGAGCCAATTCCAAACCAGGTTGAGGCATCCAAATAGGACTTTTGTGAAAGCTTTGAATCTTCATTTATTAATTTATTTGTGCCTGAGCTTGTCATCCCTCCCATGAGTTTGTAAGCTCCTAGAGGGAAGGAAGGGATACTGGTATTGGATTCTTCTCAGCATCTAACAGTAGCTTCTTCTCTTAAGGAACTAGTTTATCAGCATTCAAATAAGGACTTTGGAAAATGGGCCACAGTTTAGGAAAGTGGGATGGGGAGAATGAAGCCTGAGCTAAACTGCCAAAGGCACCCTTTGCCTGCTTCACTATATTGCTAAGGACTGACCTCCTCTCCCCGCCCCCCCTCCGCAAACTTCTTAATTGTTAACTTAGCATTGAGTCTATTTGTCCAAGGACATTGTGGAACCCCCAAAATTAAAAAAAAAATCCCACAAGAAAATGCAGGGGTCGGGATTCAAAGTTCTATTAATAAGTACCATTCCTTTCTCTCTGCATGCAACCAGAGGGGAGTGAGTCAAATGCCATGATAATTATTTGAGCTTCCGGCAGGGTCTCCGATGTCCAGGCAATGTACCTTTCGTGCTATAGTGCGCCAGGACGCAAGTGACTTCAAAGAGGGCATGAATCCCTGACTGCAGCTGATATCAGAGGAATGTTACATAAAGGTGGCTCATGGCTTGGATCCCGGGGCTAGGTATGTCTACCCCCGTGTGTATACACACACACACACACACACACACGCACGCACACACACACGCACGCACACACACGCGCACACACACACACCTTGCTTGTTGGAAAGAGCCAGCTGGTGGTTGGCTACACATCTCAAACACAAACACATTTACAAAAAGCGTCTGCTGTTAGGCCCTATAAATCATCTGACTTCCAAACTCTGCAGTGGGAAGATGGGCTGGGCTCTATTTTTATCGGCCCCATATCATCTCCAGCTTCCCCTCCAGCCCCTTTTACTCCTGTAGTGACACCTACTGGTTCCAGCTGAAGCCAGACACGGATTTGTACTGGTGCCAAGGGCTGTTCTTTGGGTTCTGACACATTTCTCATGCCTTTGGAATATGGTAACTTTCCAAGGGCCAGTCCCTTCCCCAGGCCATCCTTCTCACTGGCCAAACCACCCCACCCCCTTTGAGGTCCCTCCTTCTCCGGCATCTGGGAAATTGCCCCAACTCCCTATTTTACACAGAAAGCCTTTCCACCCCCACCCCCACCCTCACCCCCACCAACTCTCCCTGTTGCCAGTCTTTCAAGAGAAGCAGGAGTTCTTTCATTGAGCACTGCAGATATAATAATTACCTTCCCACAGGGCTGGGGGTGAGAGTTGGGGGGGAGGTGGTTCTCATTGCAATAGAGCCAGCCCAGCTTATTATGATGTCAAAGGATCATGGAAATGAGAGAGAGAAGAAGGCCTGATGGGTCACATAGGGCATCCCCCTGCCAACGAAGGGCTCACCCCCTCTAATGCAACCTCCTGGGGTTTTGTCCAGTTTAGTTTCAAGCAATTACATCTCCCTGAAAGACATCTGTTATCTTCCATGACACACACAAAACTGGCAGCCAGACGTGGAGACTAGAGGTTTTAACTATTTCATCTCTGTAAAGAATTCATGAATCCAGGCTTTGTCAACATCGGGCTTGGAATGATGCAGGAGGGTTTTGGTGTGGGATGATGATTTTTTTGTTTCTCCTCTTTGTGATTCTCCTCTTCCTACACACACACACACACACACACACACACACACACACACACACACCACACAGAGTGTCTCTCTGGCTCTTCCTTGAAACTTCTGTATAGTTAGTAAGACTAAGACTTTAAATGCTTTGTTTCCCTATCTGTGCCTATGCCATGTTGCCTTATGAGGACATAATCGATTTGAGGGCAGGAAGGATTTCATTCTTGTCTGTGTATTCTCAATATTTCAGTACAGCATAAACATATAGTATGCACTTAATAAGTCCTTATTGAATTAAATTGAATCTATATAAATCTAGCTGTGATTTCTTGTTGCTAATCACTAATGTTTTGCCTTCCTTTTCTGAAGGTAGAAATCCTCCTATTCCACCCCCCTACACACACACAGACACACACAGAAACACACACAGACACACACACACACACTCACGCACACCCCTGCAGTATGATGTAGTAGACAGAGAACTGGCCTGAGGCTTGGATTCAAGTCCTGCCTTTGACAGGTCCTGGTTCCTTGACTCTGGGCAACTCATTCTAGGTTAGTGGTGTCAAACCTGAATAGAAATGCATCCCTTATATTGACTTAAAAAAACCCCACAAATTAACGTTATCTGCATTGTATTTATTTATTTTTGTTTTAATAAATTATTTCACAGTTACAATTTTTGCAAGTTTGCATATATATGCATATAAAGATAATAAATCTTTAAAATTTATTTTTAACATTCTTTTCTTTTTGTGGGGTGGCTAGGTGGTGCAGTGAATAAAGCACCAGCCATGGAGTCAGGAGGACCTGAGTTCAAATTCGGCCCCAGACTCTTGACACATTTACTAGCCATGTGAACTTGGGCAAGTCACTTAACCCCAATTGCCCTCCAAAAAAAAAAGTTAAAAAAAAACATTCTTTTCTTTTTAAATTTAGAATTCCACATTCTCTCCCTTCCTCCCATCCCTCCCCCACCCAACTGAGAAGGTGAACAATATGATATCAATTATACATGTGAAATCCTGCAAAACATTTCCATATTAGACATATTGCAAAAAAAAAAAAAAAAAGCACAATAAGGGAGAAAATTATAATTCAATTTGCACCAAGTTCATCAATTCTTTCTCTGTAGGTAGAGAGTATTTTTTTCATTATGAGTTCTTTGGAATTGTCTTGAATCTTTGTATTGATCAGAGTAGCCAAGTCTTTCTCAGTTGATCATCATTATAATTTTGCTGCTACTGTGCACAATGATCTTGTTCTGTTCACATCATTTTGCATCAGTTTATATAGGTTTCACTTTGTTGTTCTTTTTTTGAAACCACTCCCCTCATCATTTCTTTTAGCACAATAGTAGTACTGTCACAACTTGTTCAGTTATTCCCCAATTGATTAGCATCCCCTCAATTTCCAGTTCTTCACCACTACAAAAAAGAGTTGCTATAAATATTTTTATACATAGCAGCCCTTTTCCTTTTCCTTTGATTTCTTTGGGACACAGAGCTAGTAGTGATATTGCTGGGTCAAAGGATATGCACAGTTTTATAGCTCTTTGGGCACAGTTCCAGATCGTTCTCCAGAATGGCTAGACCAGTTTACTACTCCACCGATAGTTAATTACTGTTCCTGTTTTCCCTCTTTTTCTTCAGCATTTGTCATTTCTGGTAGGTGTGATGTGATACCTCAGAGCTGTTTTAATTTTAATTTCTCTAATCAATAATGATTTAGAGCATTTTTTCTTATGACTATAGATAACTTTGATTTTTTTTCTTCTGAAAACTGCCTGTTCATATTCTTTGACCATTTGTCAATTGGAGAATGACTCTTATTTTTATAATATTGACTCATTTTCTGGTATATTTGAGGAATTAGTTCTTTATCAGAATGTTTTTAATATTACTTCATTGACTATAGTGCCTTTTAGCAAAATGCAGTTTTCCTGATTATCTCTTCTAATAGTTCTATTTTTGGTTTTGCGTTGTATGAGCTCATGATTGTAACTGCTGCTTTTTTTTTTTTCTTTTTTACTTTGGCTGAAGTACATTAGATTCTTCTGCAGCCCTTTATTTTAACCCTTTATTTTAACTGTGTGTCTATTCCAAGTGTGTCTCTTGTAAACAACATTTTGTTGGATTCTGGTTTCTAATACATTGTGCTATCTGCTTCTATTTTATAGGTGAGTTTATCCCATTTACATTCATAGCTATTAATATTGCCTATTTCCTTCCATCCTATTTTCTTTCATTTGTCCTCTCTTTCTTCTTACCATGTTTCTCTTCAAAAGTCTATTTTGCTTCTGACCACTGACTCCCTTAATCTACCCTCCTTTTTAAATCATCCCCCAAGTATCTTTTATCCCCTTCCCCTCCTATTTCCCTATTGAGTAAGAGATTTTTGTACCCAAATGACTGTATATATATACATATATATATATATATATACATATATATTTATATGTATGTATATGTGTGTGTATGTATTCTTCCCTGTTTTAACAGATTCTGATGAGAACCACAAGTGCTAATGCTTCAAATGTTGCCCATCACCCCTACATTTTCTTCTCCATTATGAAAGTTCTTCCTTGCATGCCTCTTTTTTGTGAGAAAATTTCCCTATCTTGCTTCTCCTTTCCCGCTTCTCTCAGTGCATCCATCTTTCTCATCCCTACTTTTTTTTTAGATCATTCCAACACAATCAACTCACATCCAGGACCTTTGTCTATGTAGACTCCTTCTACTTGCCCCAATAATGGTAAAGTTCTTAAGAGTCACATGTTTCATCTTCCCATGTAGGAATGTAAGCAGTTTAACTTTGTTGAATTCCTTATGGTTATTCTTTCATGTTTACCTTTTTAATGCTTCTCTTGAGTCTTCTGTTTGAATGTTAAGTTTTCTATTCAGTTCTGATATTTTCATCAGGAATGCCTGGAATCCCTCCATTTGATTAAATGTCCATTCTCTTCCTCCCCTTTTCCCTGCTGAAGGATTATACTCAGTTTTGCTATGTAGGTTAATCTTGGTTGTAATCCTAACTCCTTTGCCTTCCAGAATATCAAATCCAAGCCCTCTGCTCCTTTAATGTGAAAACTACTTAATCTTGAGTAATCCTGACTGTGGCTTCATGATATTTTAGTTGATTCCTTCTGGTTTCTTGCAATCTTTTCTTCTTGACCTGGGAGCCCTAGAATTTGGCTAAAATATTCCTGAGAGTTTTAATTTGGGGGGTCTCTTTCAGGAGATGATCAGTAGATTCTTCCATTTCTATTTTACCCTCCAAATCGAAGATGCTAGAGCAGTTTTCCTTTATAATTTCTTGAAAGATGATGTCTAGGCCCTTTTTAAAAAAATCTTGGCTTTCAAGTAGTCCAATAATTCTTAAGTTATCTCTCTGTGGTTGCTTACCCTGGTATTACAGACCTCAGCCTCCTAAGTTGTCTTAGGTTGGAAAAGTATCTGTCTATCTGTGACCTTTTGTTGGTTCTTCCTCTCTAAAATTTGATTTGAGACATTATTTTAAAATTGTTTGGAGGAAGGAGATGTTTGGAGGGACAGTTCAGTTGGGTCCTGGTCTGTGCTCTGTACTCCCCACCCCCAATAACATTTGAATCTGATTGGGGCAACAAGTCTATAAGTTGCAAAGGAAATGTTGGCCTGCGTTGATAGAGGACATTTCTTCACCTGGGACTTCTTTCTACCAATGCAATCATAGTTCTGATCTCTGTCCCAGTCTCTTCCACCCTAGAGGGTTATTTTACCAGAAGCCCAAGGAGCTGTATCTGAGAGGATAACCCAAAGCCAGCCAGACTTGAATTCCAGGGGCAGGGAATCTAAGTGTCTTAACACATATCTAGTTTCTGTTTGTTCAGAATGCAGTGTTGTGGTAGTAGATTATTAATTCTGAGAAACTCTTGAAAACCCTTTTAACTAACTGGTATCCTTGTCACCATGAGGGAAGCTACCAATCCAGGTGTTTCTTCAGTGATATGAGAAATTACCAAAAAAACACTCACTGTCCTTGAGGAGATAAAGTTCTCAACCACTAGGAAAATAAGCCAGAAACCTTGCATTCCCAGAAGGTCAGACTATCTCTGAATCTCTTTAGGATTCACTTTCAGATATGATATCTCTGGCTATTTTAATACTTCCTGACTCAGGAAGGAAATTCACTGTGATAAGAACAAAGGAGTGCCATAGTCTGGGTTCAGAGACAGTGGGACTGTTATGGTCAGAATACTGGGCTGGATTAGCAGCTGCTTGGCAGAGGGAGTGACTCAATTGGGAATTCCATAGTTTGAGAAAATTCCAGATGCTTCTTCCCTGAGTATTCTAGTATATATGGGGTATTGGGGTATAGGGTATGGGATATGGGGCAAGATACTGGAGTGGTTTGCCATTTCCTTCTCCAGCTCATATTTTATATCTAAAAATGTGCTCCAGTGTGATCCAGAATCCTCTTGGATGAATCCAAAAGCAGGACAACTTGGTTCAAAGAAAGAAAAAAGTGAAATCAATCTTGATTACATCTCCCCCTTCCCCCCTTCTTGCCTTGGTTACTTTCCTTCCCACTGTGAGCTATACCTGCAGCCTTGACCATGGATTCTATCTTCTCTTCTTTGCTTTCTGAACCCTACCTTCATTTTCTACCTTGAGCTTTGAGTATCAGAACAAAAATAAAAGGATAGAGTAGGAGAAGGCCAGAAAAATTCTTCACATTAGGCCTTGATGTGTACTTATAAACGAGAGAGTGAAATTAAAGCTGGCAAAAAACCCCTCACCTTTTTAGTCCCCCATGTTCAAATATTACCTAGGCCCCAAATCCCTGATGGTTAATGAAGGCTTTGATTCAGTGGCCAATATTCTCCTCCATAGCAGTCTGTCAAAAAATGTTTATTAAATACCTGCTATGTGTTGGTCATTGTGCTAAGCTCTGAGGATGCAAAGAAAGGCAAAAGATAGTCCCTGCCCTCAAAGAGCTCACAGTTTAATAGAGAAGACAACATGTAAACAACTAGGTACAAAATACCTGTGTACAAGATGTATAAGAAATCATCAACAGAGAAAAGGCACTAGTATTGAGAGAGGCTCCCTGTAGAAGGTGAGATTTTTTTTTTTTAGGAAGGCAAAGCAATTGGGGTTAAGTGACTTGCGCAAGGTCACACAGCTACTAAGAGTCAAGTATCTGAGGTCGGATTTGAACTCAGGTCCTCCCTATTCTTGGGCCTGTGTTCTATTCACTGCACCACCTAGCTGTCCCTAGAAGGTTAGATTTTAGCGGGAACTTGAGGGAAACAAAGGAAAGCAGAAAGGGCAGATGAGGAGGGAGAGCATTCCAAGCATGAAAGACAGCCAGAGAAAATGCTGGAATAGGAGTTGGGAGGTGGAATTTCTTGTTCAAGGAACAGCAAGGAAACCAGTATCATCGGACCAAAGAGTACCTAGTGGGTGGGAGTTAAAGTGTAAGGAGACTGGAAGGGTGGACACTGGGGAGGTGAATGAACCAAGAAGGCTTTGCCCTAGTTCGAGAGCCCTATTTCAAATATTTGGAAGAAGGGACACCTGTATTCTTTGCACAGAAGAACTCAAAGAATCCACCAAGGATGAAAAGGACTTTTGGGCTTATCTGCTGAAGGTGACTTAGGCCAGATCTGTTTATGGACTGTCATGCTTAGCCTACCATCTGTATGGAGGTTTCTTCTCTATTCCAGAAGGAGAGCTTAATTCAGAGTTGGCCTGAGTCCTGCATTTTTGATATTAGAGCTCAGTCATGGCGTGAGGGGATGGGAGAGGAGACTGATGGAGTCCAGCGGTGCCCTCTCAGGACAATTCAGCTCTTAGTTTCGTTTCTGTTCCAGTCTGATCCGGAATCCTTTTGGGCGAAGCCAAAGGCAGGAGTCTTGAGCACAGGTCAGTACTATTTCTCAGACTTCCCCCTATCTCCTTCCCCTGCTTATCTCTGTGGGGATAACTCAGAGAGGGAGGGAGATGGCATCGTTTTTCTGCTTATCTGTACGAGGACAAATTCCACCCGGGCATCCAAGAATGTCATCTGGAGTTGTGATGCACCCTCTGCTGTTTTATAGTTACATGAAAGAAAAACACATTTGGCTACTTGTAATGAAAATCCTGCTCTTTTATGTTTTCTTCAATTTAAAGGGGGAATGAGACCTAGCTTCTTCCCCTCCCACATTACTACAAAATGTCACAAGGTAGGATATTCATTCCATTGTGAATTAACTCTGAAATGCATGATGCATGACAAAATATCCTTCAGCTTCTATGATTTCAGTTTCCGGGACAGAGGAATAAATCAACCTTGACTACAGTTGCACGTAGGTGCTTTGGAATTCCAAAACAGAGAACTTTGCGTCGATCATGGATGGTTGACGACAATGACAATCCCTTACATTTGCATAGATCTGTACAGTCTACAAACCCCGCTTATACACACTATTATCTTTTATACATTACAACACATGTGAGGGAAGTCAGAACAGTATTATCGGTATTTTATAGATGAAGAACTGAGGTTTGCCTCACTCAAGGCAACTCCTTTAAATGATATCAGGGGCAGGCAGCTTTAGTGGCAGAGTGGATGGAGTGCTGGGCCTGCATTCAGGAAGACCTGAGTTTAGATCTCTAGATCATTTTACATATGAGGAAACTGAGACAAGCAGAGTTAAGTGACTTTCCCACAGTAAGAATCTGAGGTCAGATTTGAACTCAGGAAGATGAGTCTTCCTGACTCCAGGCCCAGTGCTCTCTTCTATGGCACCACCTAACTGCTAGAATGGACCAAATGGAATAATAATTGTGCCTGGTACATAGTAAATATTATATGATAAGGATGATGATGATGAGGAGGAGGATGTCAGAACAGGGGCTGTAATTAAAGCCCTGATCTCTCGTGGACTCCCAAACTGGTGTTCTTGGGAGTGAAAGGAACAAAGAGAAACTATTGTGAACATAGTTGTAAGAGACATTAGAGATCATTTACTCCAACTCCCCTCATTTTACAGATGAAGAAATAAAGTCCCAGAGAGATATTTTCAAAGCTAGAATTATTTTTGGGAGGGGGGGGCTAGATATGTGATTTCATCCATCTAGGGAATTCTTAGTAAGGAAATTTCCTCCACAGATATAGAGAAGCACTTGTTCTGCATATTATAGTCTTAGAGAGATGCTCAGAATATTGAGAGTTTAAGTGACTTGCCCAAGATCACACAGTATGTGTCAGAAAGCAGGCAAGACTTGAGCTCATGTTGTCCTAACTCCCCATCCTTCCATTTATCCATTATATAGGCCATGCTGCTTCTATGGGATACGGAAAATGTAAATCTCATTTAATTCAATGTTAATGATGTTGAGTTCAGTTTAGTAGATCATTTTGGAAATTACACATTTTTGTTAAATAAGAAACTCAGTAATGAACTTAATTGTTATGGTATTAACCTCATAATAATTGTGAAATTTTTGATGAGTTAGGAAAAGATCTGGAAATGAGATTTACACCACCTTACAAGTGATATTGAGGCTTACTCCACATTCTAAGTGATAAAGAGACGTGGGTGAATGCTTTCTCGGAGAGATCCTGGCCCCGAGCAAGCACCCAGGGAAGATGTCTCTGGTTTTCCCTTTCTACTTGACTCCCCTTTTCCAACCAAATAATAAGAGCTGATAGCTAACACTGACATAGTGCTTACTATATGCCAGGCATTATTTTAAGGGCTTTATTTAGTGATTATCTCATTTGATCCTTATAACAACCCTAGGAGGTAGGTGCAATTATTATTCCCATTTTAGAGATGAGGAAACAGGGGCAAACAGAAGTTAAGTGATTTGCCCTGTGTTATACAGCTAGTAAATCTGAGGCTAGATTTGAACTCAGGTCTTCCTGACTCTAGGCCCAGAGTGTGTGTGTATATATATGTGTGTGTGTGTAAAATATATGTATATGCAAAATACAAATGTGTATTTGTGTGCATGTACACACATATACATCTATATGCGTATATATGTACACACTGTACAATATATGTATACGTATATCCATGCATGCACATATGTGTGATATGTTCCTATATGTATGTGTATATATATATGTACACACATATGCCTGTTTATTATTACTATTGTCTCCTCTCCTGAACCAAATGACAAAGTGGCACCTTATTGGTCTCATGTTGGGAGAGCAGAGCGGGGAAGAGAAAGGCTTGCTCAGAGGTAGTTTGATGTAGAGCCCCAAGATGAAAAGTCTAGAGTCTAGTCCTGGCTTTGCTCCAATCTGTGAGACACCTCTGGTAAATCATTTTCTCATCTCTAGGCTGGAGTTCCCTCATCTTTAAAGTGAGGAAGATGGAATCAGGGATCGTTGAGCAAAGACCTTTTCAGCTGTGACATTGAGTGCAGGAATTTGGGGAAGATACCAGACAAATGTATGTGGAGGAGGTCAGTGCAAGGGGTCTATGTCTGTGACTCAATCACATAACTAGCTGATGTCCAGTATCTTCATTGGTTCCTTGGAAGTTACTTGTACTATGGATGCCCAAGATGGTCTCCTGCAGCCTGTGACATCAGGGGGGACCTCTCTCCTTAGTCTCCTTACTCTGAAGCTCCTGTGATGTCATTGCCTCTGGCAGAAGCACCAGGACCTTGGCAGCTGAGATTCCTCAGGACATTATGGAGGTGATAATTACCTTAGATTTTGTTATAAAGTGCAGCTGGTAATTATGTCGTTAAATCACAGCCACATCTATATATGCATATATATTAATCCCTTTAAAGAGTTTAAGAGATTAAATAAAACCACACACATTAAAAAGTCTTCATTTAAAAATGTAAAAAAAATGAAACCAGAAAAATCTGGCATAACTAGATCACTTTTATTTCTTAAAGTTATTTCAACCTTCTCATGTAAATATCTGCAACCTGTTGCATATTTTAACTAGTTGCATAATAAGCCCCCAAGTGAAAAACACAGTGAAACTCATTTCCTGACCACATAAGGAGAAAAGGAGTCAATATGTGTTCTGTAGTCGAAGAAGAACTGAATTACATTCCTCCCACACAGACTGGAGAGGGATGTCTCCATTGCTCCCGAGGAGAGAATTATAGCAACACTTAACCACTGTGAACCATCCTGCTCCATACTGTTAGCCATTATGGGGGTGCAACTCCCACTGAAGCCAAAGGGAGGGAAAGAACAGGGCCCTACTTGTTCCAGCTGTACCATACTCAGGCTCATTGAGTTGGTGAGCAAAATGCCTTGCTCAGGATTTCTGGTACAGTAGGTGTCTATCAGATATCCTTATATCGGGAGCATTCTGTCTTTTCCTTTGGCATATGTTTCATGTATTACAAGTCTGCCAAATATGGATTTGTAGTGGGAGGTAGACCAAGGAACAAGGCATATAGGTTTTCAACCATTCAAAGGTATATGGAGGATGGGGGTGTATCATTGGGCCAACCAAGCCTGTGAGTACACCAGACTGGCATGTGAACCCTTAGCCCAAATGGTCCGTGAGAGTAAGGGTTTTAATCTGTTTTTGTGATTCATGGACCTTTCTGGCAGTCTGGTAAAGGCCATGGATCCCTCCTCAGAATAATATTTTTAAATGTATAAAATAAGAAACTACAAAGGAAACCAATTATATGGAAATACAGGGGGTTTTGTTGTCTTTTTCTTTTTGAGATTGGGTTGCCCTGTTTTGCCCAGGCTGGAAGTGCAGTGTTTGCTAATGTTCAAATCCCCCTACTAATCAGCACAGAGACCTTGACCTTCTCTGTTTCTTGTCTCTCCTTTGGCAGGTAACCCCCCGACACAACCTCCCATCCTGGAGGATCTTCTTATAGGTACTGAACTTAGTCCAAATATTCCTCTCCCTCATTCTGTTTTTTGAATAAAACTGTTAATTTCTACATTCATTTTTAATCTGTTCCTCTTGCTGTCCCCCAGTGGGAAGAAAGAAAGGATGAAAAAAGAAAGGAAGGAAGGAAGGAGAGAAGAAAAAATAAAGAAGAAAGAAATGAAGGAAGGTGGAAAGGAAAGAAGGGCCTTTATCCAAAGTATCCAAAGTCCAGCAAGACAAATTCCCACATTGGCAATGTCTGGAAATAAAGTTCCCTATCTGCATTTTAAGTTCATCACCACCACCATCCCTCCCCTGCCCCAGCCCCATGGCAGGTGGTGAGTAAAATTCAGAGGCAGATTCAAAAACATTTCTTCTGATGACAAGATCAGTCTTCTATCCATGATGCCAATCTGTCTTTTCTAGACTGAAGAACAGAAAACCCAGACTGTGTGATCACTGTACAGATCTCTCTTGCTATGACATGCAACAGTAAGGCATACATAGATCTTGGGAAAGGCCACTTGTATGTGAAACCTTTCCAGCTCCTCCTGGGGGGTGGTGGGTGGAGATGGAGCCATTTAAAAAGGTAAGAAAGCTTAGAAACCACCTGGAAGGGAGGCCCTAACAACCCTATTTGGTTTTGACTGGCCCTATTCCTGCTTTACCTACTCACCTCTTACAATATACGACCAGGCATACAGTGATGCTGGTACAGCCCTAGGGACACCTTATTGGATATATGGGTCCCCTACTGAAGCCCTCCTCCCCACTCCAACTATTTTTAGACAGGCAAAAAAAAAAGTTAAAATGAACAAGGGAAATCCTTATGGGAAGAAGAAAATACACTATGGAGAGTGAGTGTGTGGTAACTGGGAAGCACAATTTCAATTGCTTTTTGCTTTGGTGATGATAGTGGTGTTACTGATGATGGTGAAGCTGTAGCAGTGGTTTGAATTCAGGCTGACTATATGCCTAAGGACCTCAGGATTTGCCTGCTTCTATGACCCCCCCCTCCCCATGCCACCTTCATGTCACTCTGGTGGCATAGTGGGTAGAGTGCATAGCAGGCATTATATATAAATGTTTATTATCTTTCCTGCCCTTTCTGAGTCACTGTCCCACAACATGAGAGCAGGGACATCTTCTCCCAAATCACAGGCCTGAATTCATTGCGGGGGTTTGCTGTGCTCTAGAGGGGGGTCAGTTTGAGCTCAGTTCTCTCCTCCTTAGATAACACAGCATAGTGTAGTATACAGAATGCTGGATTTGGGAGTCAGGAACATCTGGGTTCAAACCCTGCCTTCCACAGCTCATCACTAACTGCTTTGAGACCCAGTTTCATCATCTATACAGTACCTATATTGCCTACTTCAGCAGTGTAAAAGGGCAGATGAGATAATGTATGTAAATCAGTTTACATTGATAGAGAAAAAGTTTTTAAGGAACCCGTCTGTTCTCTGATCTCTGAGCTTTCTGTGCTGTTAGGTAGGACCTACTCATGCCTTTAGGCTAGGAGCATCTCATGATATGCTTGTTGGGCACAGGGAAGCCTGTGTGATCCTACAGGTCTCAGTACCGCCTACACACTTAATCACAATAAATGCTTCTTTCTGAAACATACAACCAATATGGCCCTGTTTTTGATGATCAGAAGAGAGAGAAGGAGCCTTAAAACGAAAGGCAGACTATGGAGGTTTACAACATGGCCTAGATTGGTTAGCTTGGAAAAATAATTCTTTTCCTACAGAATGATATATGATAATAGGTAAGAAGACATGTATATCCCTTCTCACTCCCATTTTGTTGATGTGGCATGTTGTTCGGTCATTTCAATTATGTCCAACTCCTTGTGTACCTATTGGGGGTTTTCTTGCCCAAGATACTCGAGTGGTTTGCCATTTCCTTCTTTAGTTCATTTTACAGATGAGGAGACTGAGGCAAACAGAATGGAGTGACTTGTCCAGGATCACACAGCTAGTAAGTGTCTGAGGCCAGATTTGAACTCAGGAAGATGAATCTTCCTGACTATAGGCCTGGCACTCTCTTCACCGGGCCACCTAATTGCCCCCAAATAGTGTAATAGAAATAGCCATGGATTAGGGAACAGAAGGGCCAAGTGAGAGTTCCAGCTCTATCACTTACTAGTTATGTGAACTTGGACAATTCATGTCATGTCTTGTAGCCTCAGTTTCCTTAGCTATTAAATGGTGATAATGCACCACCTCTGATTTGATCTCTGAAGGGGATAGGAAGGACATAAAGGTATGTGTGTATAGCAAGGATAGAAAACTTGTTTTAAACAGAATTACTAATCTACATTAAAAAAAAATCAAGGCCTAACAAGCTTTTAAAAAAATTCTGCTCTCTCACTTTTAAAAATAGAATATAAAGTTTTCCTCTTTCGTGTTGAATACAATAAATAATGAAAATACCTATTTTGGTTTGGGTGTCTGGGTAAGAAAGATAAAGAGGAAGAAGGAAGAAAAGTGGAGTATCAAAGGAAAGAGGGAATGAAAAGGGGATTATAAAAATTAAAGACATGGAGGGAAAAAAAATGACCTGAGATAAATAGATAAGGAAATATTTTGAAAACTATAAAATGCCATACAAGTGTGTCCTAGGCCAGGTAAGATTAAATGAGTTAAAATGAAATGATACACTTCTTGATGCTCTAACAGTTAAAAAAAAAAAAAGAGTTCCATTAGGTATAGAATGGAAAGGATGCTCAGCAAGCACATAGTATTGATGCAGCTACTTACTAGCTGTGTGTGACCCTGGGCATGTCACTTAACTCTGTTTGCCTTATTTTCCTCATCTGTAAAATGAACTGGAGAAAGAAATGGCAAATCACTCCAGTTTTTTGCCAAGAAAACTCTAAATGGGGCCATGAAGAGTCGGACATGACTGAAATGACTGAACAACACAAAGCTTCTGTGGCTCTGCAGACACATAGAGGAGGTAGCTCCCAATTCCTTGTGGATTGGCTTTTGAACTTAGGTCACTAAGAAGCTATGTTAGTGGTTTGAGCTTTAGACCCCTAGACTAATTAAGTTTCAAAGATAGTTTCAATAAGGCAGACTTGGACTTAATATAAAGAAAATTTAGGGGGAAAATATGTTATAAATTATATAGAAATAATTACATTAAATATAAAATAAAAATATAATTTTAAGAAAAATGAGGTTTGCCTATATTAGATAGGCAACATGTTATTATTATTATAATGAGACTATCTGCAATCTATTCTTTATTACCATTTGCATGTCTAATTTTCCTCTAATTATCAGGTGTGCTTATTTTGACCCCTTCCTTTTCCCTACCTCTCTAAGACTGTGAGCTCCCTAAGGGTGAGAACCACGTCTTGAATTTCTTGTTCTCTGCTACTGTGCCTAGCACCATCTTCTGCATACAGTGGTAAATACTGATTGAGTGAGTGGATGAATAAATGAATGAGAGACAGTGAATCTCACCACTATTTTATAAGGTCAAAACACCATTGTAGAGTCCGATGTCAATAAAATCTCATAACTTCTGTGGGTTTATTCTCACAGAGACAGAAAATTCCTTAGAAGGAGATGGAACTTCCAAAGCCATCTTGTCCAACCCAGATCCTGGTGAGAATCCCCTCTACCACCAACCCCAACAAGTGGGCACATGTTTTGCTTAAAGACTGGTAGTGAGTATATTCATTTCTCATGGGCACAGCCCAAGGTATTAAGACTTTTTCTCCATATTAAGCCCAAATCTGCTATACTCACAAATTGTCTTCTCTCACTTTTTGTCAGAATGCCAACTTTTCAGAGAGCCCCCATTATTGATAGGTATTCCTGGCCAGATTTTTCCTTTCAGTGCCCCATGTGCTGATTTCTCAATAATGTCATTGGGAATGCCAGTCGGAGGGAATACAGTGTCATTTGTGTTGGATATGGACACATTTCAGACCATATTGATGACTAGAGCAGAGGGGGAATGGAAATCTTGTGCACAAGTGTACCATGCTTTTGGAAATCATTCTGCCTTATGGCCTCTGAGCAGTACATTTGTTCTGGGGTTCTGTCAGAGGCTCCTTTGCCAAGAGAAAAAAAAAGGCTGCTTTCCTCTTTTGATTAACTATGCACTGCATGCCTGATGGGAGGGAGCCTCTGACCCAAAGAGCCTCTGCTAGAGATGGGAGGACAGGCCAGGATCACAAAAGGCAGGCTTCCTTTACTTGTGTTTGCTTCATAGCTGCTGAATGGAGAGGGAGGAGGAATGGTTGTATTTCTCCCCAGTATCTGGGATGAGATGTCACCATTTTAGTTTTCCACAGGCTCAGGGAAATACTTCCTTAAAAAACATATCTGTTGATGCTCTTTTTAAAAACATCATTTTCTCTTTTCAATGACTCCATTCCTTACCCCACCCCTTTCCCAGTAATAGAGCACTCCCAGGTAAGAAAGAAGAATAGTTAAATTGACAAATGCTCAAAGGATATGAACAGGCACTTTTTTAAGGAAGAAATCAAAGCCATCATTAATCGTATTAAAATGCTTTAAATCATT
>CM053591.1:59597686-59635495 GCA_028646515.1 Pseudochirops corinnae | reverse complement strand
TATGGTCATTCAATGAGGTGGAGGACTTTCAAACATTCCTGCTGAAAAAACCAGAATTGAAAAGAAAGTTTGACACTCCAACACAAGAAGCATGAGAAGATAAACACGGAAAAGAAATCATAAGGTACCTATCAAAGAGTCCTTCTCTCCTTTCAGGGACCTATTCTCTGCAGAGAATATAAAACCAAGTATCTTCTGTCTCAAGGCTAAAGCAGAAGACCAGCATCTTCCCTTTCTCAAGATCCCAACAAAGACCCCTCAGGCAGGCAAGGAGTATTGAGCAATAAACCTCCATCAATGAAAAGACCCTAATGCAAATGTCCTCAGATCCCCTGGTTATACCTGTATGTGTTGTCTACCCCACTGGAACGTGAGCTCCTTGAGAGCAAGAACTATGTCTTGCTTTTCTGTTTGAATCACCAAGGATTTGCACAATGCTTTGCATTTAGTAAATGCTCAATCAATGTTTTCCCATGCATCCCCTCTTTCATATTTGGTCAATAGTACCTTTCTTTTGATGTATTTAAAAGACATTCTCTTCAGACATCCTTTGATTTCTCTCAGGCCATGTAAGAGCAAAGTGGTAAGAGGAGGATGCTAGAGGGACCTATAATCAGAGGCATCTAGCAAATCTGGGCAAGGTCCCCTTCTGGGGGGAGGGGGGAGGGAGGGAGGGAGAGAAGACTGGGGAAGGAGCACTGTCCAGCACGAGCACAGGGTAAATCTCCAAGCTGGAAGAGGCTGAGAGCAGTGAACAATTCTGCGTAGAAAAGCTAGGAGGGAGTGCTACTTGAGAACCCCTGTTGGAAGGAAGGGTCAGGAGTTTCTTCCAGGTATTCCTCAAGTCCAACTCCTTGTAAACACGAGTACCCTATCCAGAAGTGTGCTGATAACTATTTCACAAGTGGTTCTCTGGTAAAAATGAATACTATGCTTTTAATTTTCATCTGCTTTATTAACATTATCTTCCATCACTTTCTTATATCTAGACAATCAATCAAACAATAGAGCAAGCCCTGATTTGTAGGCTTGCTGATTGATTGTCACACTAAAGGTTTAACAATCAGCTCTAGATGGTTTGAGCTGCCCTGAGCACATCCTTGACTCTACCTGACTGGGGTCACCCCAGTCCTGGAGACAGAAGACTTGCTCAAAAAACAGCCTCTCCTCCCAAAAAAGCCCTTTGGGGCATTTAGACAGGGAATTAAAGTACTGGGGTGGTGTGGATGCTGTGGACTTGAGGGAGACACAATTGCTGTCTTCAAGTATTTGAAGGACTGTCATGGGGAAGGCAGAGGAGGGAAGAGGGACGGGAAGGATTACAGTTGTTCTGCATGGCTCTAGAGGGCAGAGCAAGGGGGCAGTGGGTAGAAGTTATGGAGAGGCAAATTTAAGTTGGATGTAAGGGAAAATGTCCAGATAAATAGAGCTTTTCCAAAGGGGGAATTGCTTACCTTGGAAGGTAGGGAGATCTGTCACTGGAGACACTTCAGAAGACTCAAAGCAAATCCCCCCAAAACCATTGTCAATATTTGCAGATGGACTTTCTGCTCAAGGACAGGTTGAACTAACTGATCTTTGAGATGGAGTGAACAGACAAAAATAATGCCACCCCAACTTTTCATCCGTACATAGAGTATCCCAAAAGTCTTAGTGTAGTTTTAAGATGTTAGAACTCAAAACTGCACCATGACTTTTAGGACATCTTGTACAGTCACACTCTTTGTTCCAGAGATGCTCCAAGGATTCAAATAAGCTTTAGGAAATTTTTCTCACTGTCTTGGCTCAACCTTCCCCCCCCACCCCCCGAAACCTGGGAACATCCACAGTTCACAATCTTATAGAAAAAAAATGTGAAAAAAAATTAAGAGAAAAACAAAAGAAAGGATCTTGAAAATTCACAGCCATGAATGAAATAGAAACAGAGTGGTACCCAAAAACCATTCAGAGTGGTACTTTCTCAATCACTTCCCTGCAGAATCCCGTGAGAGTGGCCCAGCTGGTGAGTTTGATAATACAAAAAGGATGCCAAGTCCAGTGTTGGGTTTGGCTCCTAGAGACAGAGCTCAGGCCAAATTGTTGTACCTGACCCTGTTTTCAATGGAGAATAATAAAACTACATACAGGCAACTGTGACCGATCAGGAAGGAGGGCCAGAGAGTCTCTCTGGGGCCTACTATTCTCTCCTTCCTGACCCCAGAGCCAAGTGCCATACTCCAGCTCCATCTGTCTATCATTTTTTTTTGTCCACCGTTGGGAACATAGCATTATAGAGCTCTAAGCAGGGCTGAACAGAGGAATGTTGTACTTAATGATTCCACATAAATAGCTGAGTTATAGAAACATGTAAGTAACTGGGAAAGAAGAAACAAACTTCCAACAGGGGTCTGTGTATCTCCAAATGGGGCAGTGTTCCCCAAATGTTTCACTGAGGTTATGTCCTATCTACAAAGTACCTAAAGGTCATTTAGTATAAATATATAATTCATTTTTTTTAATGGTATCTTTTGTTTTATATCCCCTTCATTTCCAAATAGGTCCCTCATTCCTCTCTTACTAGGGAGCTTTCCTTTATAAAGGAAGGGGGAAAGGAGAGAAGAACAGAGGAAAGAAGAGAGAGGAAGGGAGGGGAGGGAAAAAGAGGGGAGGGGAGAGAGGGAGAGAGGGAGAGGTGAGAGGGAGAGGGAGAGGAGAGAGGGAGAGGAGAGAGGGAGAGGAGAGAGGGAGAGGGAGAGGACAGGAGAGGACAGGAGATGGTTTTTAAAAGAAGCTCAGAAAACTAACCGACATATCAGCTGAGCCAGGTAGTAGTATATGCAATGTTCCATAGTCATAGCTCTGCACCTTTCCATCGAAGTGAGGGAGATACATGCTCATCTCTTCTTAATGGACAAGCTTGACCATTATAATGGCACAACTCTGAGGGTTTTATTGTTTTTGTTCTCATTTATGTGGTTACAGTCATTATGTATATATTTTCCCTGGTTCTTCTTACTTCATCTTGTAACAGTCCATACAAATCTTCATATTTTTCATATTCATCATTCCTTATGGTACCTTAATATTTCATTACATTCATGTACCACAATTTGTTCAGCTATTCCCTAGTGGATGAGCAGCTAGGTGGGGAAGTGCACAGAGTGTTGGGCCTAGAGTCAGAAAGCTCATCTACCTGAATTCAAATCTGGTCTCACACACTTACTTGCCATGTTCTCCTGGACAAGTCACTTAACCCTGTTTGCCTCAGTTTCCTCATCTGTAAAATGAACTGGTGAAGGAAAGGATCTCAGTTGATTTTAAGATGTACAAGATAGCACTAGATCAAACTAAGACCTATCGAAAATATATCCTTTTAGCTATGAGCTGGAGTGTCAGCATTGGCCTTAGTCAAGTCAATTAGCATTTTATTAAATACCTACTATGTGCCTGAAGGAGTAAGCACCTTTCATTAATCACAACCTTCTCCATTTCACTCCCTATAATTCTTCCCTTGGCAATCTCATTTATCCCCAAAACTTCAACCAATACCTCCCCAAATCTATATTTCTCCCTCTGAGGGGAGGTCCTTCTAAGGTCCATATCCTCATCTCCAACCACATACAGAACATAACCCTGTGCTGAAAGCACATTCCACTGGCACATCAAATGTCAACCCACTCCTCCTTCTAACTTCATTATATCTATCAGAATTAGGATCATTTCCCAGGTCTCTACAATATTAGAAACTTCTGACTCTTCTCTCTCCTTCATCTCTCATATCCAGTCACTAGGAGAGTTGACTGGATTGATACTGGGAAATTACAGAGTTGTGTTGATGAAACCAAATTTCTCCCTGAAACAAAGATCCATTTTAAAAATACCAATATCCTGCCAGAGCTGTGTCTGTGAGTCACCCAGAAGGAAATAGAGGGCCCCTCGGTAGGTGTGAACAGGCTGTAACACAGTACAAGCAAGGAACTATGAAGGAGAATAAAACTTTAAAATGTCATCAAAGCAATATAAGATGGGCTGGTCTCATGGTAAGAGCAAGGAATTAACTAAGGGGCAGAACGTAGGCTCCCCTGGTATTCTCACATCAGCCCACGGTGTTTTCAGTGGACTCCTTATCAAGTACGGTCAGGAAGAGTTGGACATGACTGAACAACTCAGTGACAATAACAACAGCCTATCAGGGTGTATAAAAGGGGACAATGACGGGATGGGCAGGCATGGGTAGGTTTCCATTTACATTGTTCAGTTTTCTAAGCCCCTACTCTCTACCAGGCACTGTGCTAAATGCTGGAGATACCCAAAAAAGGGTAAAAATATTCCCTTTCATCAAGGAGGTCACAGTCTAATGGAGAAGACAACAAGCAAACCACTGTGTATGAACAAGATATATGTAAAATAAATTGGAGCTAATCTCTGAGAGAAGGCCTTTAAGGTGATTGTTGGAGGGGATACCTACCTGATGAGATCACAAATCCATTTGAAAACCAGCAAAGCTCCATGCCAGGCACCTGCAGAGGCACAAAGCTAATAGGAAAAACAGTTCTGGCCCTCAAGACGCTTACATTCTTTTGAGGGGATACAACAATAAACATCCTACAATAGGCCCTTGTTATCACTTGCCTGGGCTGCCTCCTAACTGGCCTTCCTCAAGCCATTCTTTCTCTCCTCTCAATACTTCTTTAATAGCATTTGTGACCCGTCTTCCTTATGTATGCATCTAATTATTGTATCACTCCTCAGAAATCTTCAGGGGTTCCCTGTTGCCTGGAATTCAAGGCTCTCCACCTAATTGTAGGATAGTGAGGGGAGTAGTGACTAGGCCACAGGCTCAGGATTCTTAATCTTTTTTTTTTTTATTTTGGTGACATGAACCTCTTTAGCAGTTTGATGAAGCCTATAGACCCCTTCTCAAACAATGTCTTTAAAAACATAAAACATAAAATACATTACACAGGAAGGGTTACAAAAGGGAGCCAATTGTATTGAAATACACTTATCAAAACAACTGATTTTTTTTTTAAAAAAGGTTCACAAGATTTCAGATTAAGAACTTCTACCATAGGAGGACTAGCTGAAGAAATTAAGGGGAAAAAAACTTTACCTTCTTAGAGAGTTGCCTGGGTCAAGGGTAGAGGAACTTTAGGGTCATATGATATCTACATTTGAGCATTTGAAGGGCTATCAAGTGGAAAAGGAATTACACATTTGTTCTGCTTTGCCCCAGAGGGAAGAACTAAGAGCAGTGAACTGGTGGACAGTTCAGAGAAGTTGATATCAATTGGTTAGAAGGAATTATTTCCTAACTTGCTGCTGCTGCTACTGCTGCTGCTCCTGCTGCCACCGCCACCACCACTGCCACTGCTGCCGCCGCTGCTGCTACTGAGTCATTTCAGCTGTGTCTGACTCTCCATGACTCCATTTGAGGCTTTCTTGGCAAAGATACTAGAGTGGTTTGCCATTTCTTTCTCCAGCTCATATTACAGAAGAGGAAACAGAGGCAAACAGGGTTAAGTGACTTGCCCAGGGTCACACAGCTAGTAAGTGTCTGAGGCCAGATTTAGCACTGTCCAAAAGAATGATGGACTGCCTCTGGAGGTAATGGGCTCCCCATCACTTTATGTAGACACTTCTGCAAGTAGAAGTGGGGTGAGTTCTTGCCAAGTACAGTGTAGAAGGTGCTCTTGCTGAAGCATAGGTTGGACCAGATGACTCCTAGGCATGCTCCTTTCCAATTCTGAAAGCTGTGCTTGTGTTCATACTAATCCCTAAGACTAGAACACTCTTGTTCCATTTTTTTTCTCTTGAATATAACCACTACATTTTGGGGGGGGAGTGGGGAAGGAGGCAATTGGGGTTAAGTGACTTGCCCAAGGTCATACAGCTAATAAGTATCTGAGGGACAGATTTGAACTCAAGTCCTCCTGACTCCAGGGCCAGTGCTCTATCTACTGAACCACCCAACTGCCTTTATAAACCATACTATTAAAAACAACTCAAAGCCCATCTCTTCCATGGAAGCTTTCCTGTTTCCCTTCTTCCCCTTAATGAACTTTTCCTCCTGAGGTCTCACATAAGACCTGTCCTTAAGAATTCACCTCTCTAATACATATTTTGGTGGTGGCTGGGGGGTGGGGGGTGGGGAGAAAGGGGATCTAGACTTATAATCTCATCAATGGAAGTCCCAGTGTGGAAAATCCTTTCACCAACACATATCTACAGATTCTTTATAATTTATCATCTTAGAGAGGTGCCTGAGTTAAAGGCTAAGTGACTTTTCTACAGTCATACAGCCAGTATATGCACAAGGAAGGACTTGAATATAGACATTCCTGACCCCAACGCCAGACCTCTGGGCACTAGGCCATTTATCTCTTATGCACAATTATGGTAGCTATTGTATTCCTTATTCTCTGTCCCTGCTTTGTGCCAACAGGGCTATATAGGCTTTGTCTATTCTATAACCACCAACTCAGTTATACCTGAAGACTGTGGGCTCAATGAGGCGAATGAAGGAATCCATCTCTAATTATGGAACTTCAGGTCTCAAGAATTTATAAGATTAGGGAATAAGTACCCTCTAATGCAATTATTATGCAGACCCCAGCTTTAGAATTGAAAGAGGCTGAAGATTTAGTCCAACTGACTTTTTCAATAGGGAAGCAGCACTTTGTAATAGACATAGGGAACCATCACATAGAATGCTTGAATGGAGAAGTTTCCATATATAAGAATATCCCTGAAGGTTGTTTCTCCAGCTTACACTTCGGGTATAGGTTTCCCTTTAAGCACTGTCTTCCAATAGGGAAGTGTGTGATTGAGCTCCTGACAGAGAAGTGATAGACTAAATATGAAGAAGGCAGAGTTGAGGGCATAGCCAGTAGGAGAATGCTCTTCTCCTAACTATGTAACTTTGTTACAAGAATTTTGTTCTTTCTCAGACTCCACTCCCCCCCCCCCATGGGAGAGGGAAGATGAAAAGGAGAGAAAAATGCTAATTAATTGGGGGAGAAAATTGATTTAAAACATATTTTAAAGTAAAGAGTGTCCTATCAGTAGGAGGTTTAAGAAATGGGTGCCTGACCCCTTTCCCAGAAATGCCTCATTTTTGCCTGAGGGACTAATCTCTATGAGGTGTAGGGATAAATAAATATATATGTATTATTATTAATATTATTCTCTGCTTTGGGTCTCTCTTGTTTATGGAAACTTGCCTTTGCTTGGGGACATGAATTCAATAGGCTTCCACTGACTCTATGACTTCCAAATGGAATCACTCTCTGCTTTCCCTGATGCGGGATTACCATCTGCTCTTTCTCCCTTGGTCCCTTAGTCTAGCCAAACCAGGATGTGTCCTCTCACTAAGACCCAAGTTCCTTCCCAAATCTCTACTCATGCCATAAAATAATAATGATGATGATGCTGTTGATGATGGTGATGGTGATGATGATGGTGATGGTGATGGTGCTGATGGTGATGATGATGGTGATGGTGATGGTGATGGTGATGGTGATGGTGGTGATGGTGATGGTGATGGTGGTGATGATGTTGATGGTGATGGTGATGATGATGATAAAAGCTGATAGTTATATAGCATTAATTATGTGCCAGGCATTGTGCTAAGTACTTTACAATTATTACCTAATTTGATCCTCACAACAACCCTGGGAGGTTAGTGCTATTATTATTACTCCCATTTTACAGATGAGAAAACTGAGGCAGAGAAAGGATAAGTGACTTGCCCAGGATCACACAGCTAGTAAGTATCTGAGGCCAAATTTGAACTCAAGTCTTCATGAATCCAGGCCCAGTGCTCTACCCACTGTACTATCTAGTCTCCCCATTAATCACACCAGATTAGGATTTAGAGGCTGCTGGATTTGTTTTCTATAAAGGGAGTAGGGAATAAAGTAATAGCAATAAAAGGCCAGTGAGCAAGAGGGGAATCAATTTGTTTGTGTAGGAAGAAGCCTCACACTGTTGATTGCCAAGGCAGAATCAGCTTATCCTCCAGACCTCCACCCTCTCCCAAAGAAAGAGGAAACTATCCACTAACTCAGTGGAGAGAAAAACTTTGAGCTAATCCAGTTTTGAAAGGAAAGTGAGGGAAAATATTGAGTTCCTACTAGCTGCCCTAGAGTTTCATTTATCTGTGCCCCAAAACACCCAGGGCTTAGGCATCTGGATCAACCCTGACCAGCCTCCAATGTGGTAGATAACAAAAAATGGCAGCTCACTCCAGAGCCCCGCTTCTTTCTCCCAGAAATCCAAATTCAGATAAGTTCCAAAATGGCAAACTCTGGCATAACAACTGTTTGTGGTCACACAGGTAATAAGGGACAGAAACAAGATTTTAACCTTCTTTCTTTGGGACAGCCATGTGGTACAATGGATAGAGCACTGGGTCTGAAGTCAGGAATACTCATCTGAATTCATATCTGGTCTGACAGTTGCTAACTTTGTGACCCTGGGCAAATCACTTGACCCTGTTTACCTCAGTTTCTTCATCTGTAAAATGAGCTGGAGAAGGAAATAGCAAACCACTCCAGGATCTTTGCTAAGAGAACTCCAAATAGGATCATGAAGAATGAAACATGACTGAATAACATTATTAATTTTTTGTTATTAGTTATTTTTTAATTATAGTTATCTGAGTTTCCCAGCCCCTACTGAACTATAAACTACATAAGAACAGGGAGCCAGTCTTACCCAAACTTTGTGTTGCATTTCCTTTCTACTTAGTATATCACTGCTCACATAGAAACTTAATAAATATCTGTTGAACTGAATATAGGACTTCAAGTTTTGCAAAGCACCTTACATACTAGGGGGTCTGATTATATAAGTATTAATTTGGCAGTTAACGAAACTGAGGGTCAATTAAGTGATTCACCCAAAGTCACAGAGATAATAATTGGTAACGCCAGGGCTCAAATTCAGGTCTTCTGGATGTAAACCACTTCTGCTCTCCAGAATCCCTAATACCTGAAATTTCCCAGTTAAAATTAAATTTTTTGTTCATCCATCAAAATTCAATGCTCAGGTCCACAAGTTTGTTGACATGACTGAGTAAAAAAAGGGACAGGACAGACACAGCCCATAGCCATGCAGGTATGTTAGCACAAGGCAAGTGGAAAGAACAAGTAATTCAAACAGCTAACCTATACACGATCCACAGGGGCCAGGAAAAGAAAGTAGGGCCAGTAATGGTGAAGAGGACCACTATTCCTGTGGCTTCAGGGTTCATGGTCCTAGGATCTCTCTATTCAGAGTCTAAACAAAGGTGATGGTTGGTTGATACACTTTTGATGGTGAATTAGGCCACCTCATGTCTCAATTCTTACCTAGCTCATAGTCATTAAACTGGTGTTGCCTTAGAGCAGCGGTTCTCAACCTGTGGGTTATGTTCAATTTGTAACAATGAAAATACATCCTGCATTTCAGATATTTACATTATGATTCATAACAGTAGCAAAATTACAGTTATGAAGTAGCAATGAAAATAATTTTATGGTTGGGGTCACCACAACATGGGGAACTGTATTAAAGGGTCATGGCATTAGGAAGGTTGAGAACCACTGCCTTAGACAAGCTGAAGCCTGAGAAGGACCTTAATTTAGAAAGGCCAAGTTCACCCACTGAATCCTGGGCCACCCCAGTCTTGACTTATATCTTGACACTGGACTTTTAGGACTCTAGAGGACAGACTGAGGCTGATGACTTTGCATGACTCTACCTCACTTAAATCCAATTCACAAGTCAAGTCAAGATTTCACTCTTGTAATGTCATCCATTCTCTTCAAGAAAGAAGGATCAGAGCCATCTCAGGGAGAAGGGAGAAGAAGGAAGGAAGGAAAGAAGGAAAGAAGGAAGGAAAGAAGGAAGGAAGGAAGGAAGGAAGGAAGGAAGGAAGGAAGGAAGGAAGAAAGGAAGGAAGGAAAGAAGGAAGGAAAGAGGATAAATAATACCACCATATACAAAAACAAAGACACGAGGTCGAGTCAGACAAATGGTCAGTTCCACTGATCTAAATTATATCTTGCCTCTTGATCCATTACTGACCTACCAGCCTACATCTCTATTGCTACAACAGGTCTCAGTGTCTATTTTCAGTGTACCCTCCAAAGACACCCTGGTATAAACTCTGCCTTGTTTTTTGGTATATGTTTATTTTAGTTCTATATTCACACTCCATCCATCTTGTCAGGCAGGGATGGCCTGTATCTTGAAGCACTGAACCTTTCCTATACAGTATATAGTAGAAGATAAACCTAGATCAGACCCTTTCCTGAGAACAGGCTTCCATGGCAGGAAGAAATATAAGCACCTTGAGCTTGCGGTATTGAGGGAAGGCCTAGAAGAAACAGGAGAGAGACAACTGAGGAGAAAAAAGGGCTCAAAAAAGCAGAGTCTGGGAAAGTCTGTACCTCCTTTACAATTTTGCTTAGAGTCAGCCCATGAGGTTGGTAAACTAGTATTATGGAACTGGCACCTTTGGCTCAAAGCAGATGGAATATTGTTTTCACTTCTCTTGTCATACCATTGTGATGCTATAGGACTCAACATTTTCTGGTCCACTTGCCTAAAGAGAAAAAAAAAAAACATCAAAATCCCAAGAACATTTTATAAAACTATATTCAGGGGTTGAATCTTACCCCCTTTTGACACTAGTGTCAGTAGACAAGTTTAGCAGCAAAGGTACAAACTGATCTAATTAGATTAAGTTTTTACTGTGCATATGAACCCAGAATGACATTACCTGGACCAATATTTCATAATAACATCATTGAACTATTGCAAACAAACTCCACACTAGCAACAAAAAATTCATTGATGGACCAAACCAATAGCTCAGTGGTGAATGACTAGTGTTTGGACCCCAGTGGAGTGGATGCTCTTAAGCTTCAGTCTATTTACCCTCACATTACTTAATGCATGTATATAAATACACTGTTCCTGAAGAGCAAGAAAGCCAGGGTGGATTTGGACTCAGAATGAAGAGACTTACGTTTGGGTCCCTGCTGTCTCATGTATTACCTATGTAATCATTACTGTAACCATAGAGTTACTGTGGACTTATTAACTGCCCCTTGGAATGTTGTGTCACCTAGCATCACATTTTCATGGAACCTAGCAATGACCCTATGGAAGGTGTCATTGTTATGTTTCAAAAGACATAATTTGATTCAGTGTACGCCCAAATTCATGTAATAATGAAGAGTGCTCCTCTTTTTGTGAGAGCAAAGAACTGGAAACAAAGTAGAAGCCCTTTGATTGTTGTTGGGTCATTTCAGTCGTATCTGAATCTTTGTGACTCCATTTTGGGGTTTTCTTGGAAAAGGTACTAGAGTGGTTTGCCATTTCCCTCTCCAGTTTATTTTACAGAGGAGGAAACTGAGGCAAACTAAGTTAAGTGACTTGCCCAAGGTCCCCTAGCTAGTAAGTGTCTGGGGTCAGATTCAAACTCAGGAAGATGAGTCTTCCTGACCCCAGGCCTGGTGCTCTATCCACTTTACCACCTGGCTACTTCTTTCCTTTTGATTGGGGAATGGATAAAGAAATTGCAGAACATGAATATAGTAGAATATTACTATATTATAAGAAATTATATGTGATGAATACAGAGAAGTAAAAAAAGACGTATATGAACTGAAAGCAGAGAGTGAAGTAAGCAGAGACAAGAAAACAACATACCCAGTAACTACAACAATGTAGGGGGGAAAAAATGATTGACTATATTCAGAAAAAATTTTTGTATTACTTAAATCCAACTTTATGTGATCTGTACCCAGAATGTCTCCTGACCACAGTTACTCTCTAAGAATGTAGGAGATGACTACAATGAATTTCCGACTTCTCTCACTTCCTGGAGCCACCAAATTATTCTTATTTAGGGTTACCACACCCAGGACTTGCTCAGGGTCCACCCAAGCTTATGTTTTGGGTCCCTTCTGGTGATGTGTGCCACACCTTTATCAGATAATTCATGTGTGACTCCTTTGCAGAAACTTTTGTTACAATCCTATATAACTTAAACCTTCCAAAACCCAGGGAGAGGGAACCATACCTCCTTTCCAGTTTACTCTCCTCTACCAAATGACCTAATAAATTTCTTTCTAAAACTATTTCAGATTTTGGACTTTATTTTCCCAAACAATAATAGTAAAGGCGAAGAACCACCACACACCAGAAAGTCAAAAGGGAATATCACCAAATTATAAATATCAAGTGTGACTGGAGTGAAGAGATAGGAGATCATAACCCCATCCCTTCGTGGAGGCAGGGGGTCCATAGGCATTAAACAATATGCATGTTTTAGAACCTTTTCAATGTATCGATCAGTTGTGTTGAGCTTCTTCCTCTTTAGAAAATATTATTTATTATATAGGATGTCTCTCTGGGGAGGTGGAGGATACTGGGAATAGCTATGATGATCTAAGAAACAGAAGACATCAACAAAAACTAATTAAAAATAAAATAATAAATAATGTTCCACTCCTTTTGCTTAACTACTTTTTCCCCTCTTTCTCTTCTATTCTTTCTTATAAGGAATGGCTCACCTGGGAGGGGTGGGAGGAGGTATATATTTTGAAATAAAGATGTGATAGAAATAAGACATCAATAAAAAATTTTTAAAAATTCAAACTAATGAATACTGTCATTACGGGTTTTACTGTAGATACTGTCCCTCGTTTAACCCTGACAACTCTGTGAAAGAGGATAGGCTTTATTTTTATTGTATATTATTTATGTCTATATGATGTCTATTACATCATATAGACTGCATTTATATAGAGCCCTTTAAAGTTTGTGAAGCACTTCACAAATATTATATCTTCTTATTATGTCCACATTGAACAGTTGAGGAAATCAAAGTTCAGAGAGAATCAGAAACTTATCCAAGGAGTAACCATAGCAAGTAGAATGGGGACTTGGGACTTAAATCAGAGTTTATTTCTGGAAATGCTCATCTATTGAGCAGATGTCGGGGCTTCACTTTAAAAATAATATACACAGAAGCACACAAAAAACCTCCAACTTCCAAAACACAGAAACTTGGAGAAGAAAAAAATTTCACAGACAATCTTATATAATGTAAGCCATATCTCGATAGGAATCCCTTCTACTATATCCCCAATCAATAGCTATCCAGCCTTTGTCCCAAGACTTCTAGTTCCAGAAAATCCTTTATCTCCAAGGATATCCCTTCTCACTTTCTCATAGCCAACTTAAATTTCCTTTCCCAAATGTATTTTTTACATTAGCAAACACATCTACCCATGACTTAATGGAACATCAAGGTATTACACAATGAGAAATCAAAAACACAAACAAAAAATGTATTCTTCTTTTGGAGTATGCAAACCTTAGGACTGAAAGACTAATGGGGCCCCAAAGCCTAAATGGTATGAATATTCAGTAAAGATGCAGGCTAAGAATGTTGACTCACTGGGGAGGTCTTGCAGTTTGCCACTGGCAAAGAGTTTAGGAGCTGACAGAGTAACAAAACACCTCAGGGCCAGAACTGACTGGAAATAGTAAATATTTGGCCATCTTCCCCATCTCCGCCCCCCCCCCCCTTTAAAATTAAAAACCTGCAGGCAAAAAAGAGAGTGAGAAAATGAGGAAAAGATATGACTCATTTTACATCATTATTAGTTATGCTAATTTAAGTGAAAGGTAAGTTCAACTACAGCTCTCCACTGGGCATTGGGTCAATGAATGTTAGCCCTAAAAAGGACCTCAAATCCAGTCCAGTCCAAACACTTCATTTTACGGGTGAAGAAAAGGAGGCCCAGAGAGAAAAAGTGACTAGGCCAGGATTGCATAGCTACATCCACCATGATGCACATTGTTGTGTTTGTCCTTTGTTTTCAAAGAGGATCATGGCATCAGGGAAATGATGACATGACTTGCAGTTGACTTTGAGTGAGGGAGGGCTGTGCAAGATCACCAGTCTTGCTTTCTCCTCCAGAGCCATCTGGGTCCAGTGGCCAGATATTTATCAGGATGACTGGAGATGGCCCAGGATGCAATGGGACACTCTGGCCTTTTTAGGCTAAGGTCTTTTTAGGATGCATAAGGATGAGGAAAAAGAAACTTTCAATAAATATATGGACACACTCATGTCCTCCTTTTCATCCAAGTTGCTTTTCCTGGTGGACATATATCAGTTGTGATATTGAGTTATTAGACCCTTTATGAATTGAAACAGCAACTGCCATGGTCCATTTCTGCTCATGGAATGTGCCAAGCAGTTCCTTACCTTCACTAGTGCCCTCTTCTGTTGATCAAACAAGAGAAAAACATCCAAATACCTATTATGTCAGCAGCAGCACCAAGGATAGCCATAGCAAAGAATGATGTCATGAATTTCCTGGCTCCTTACCTGTACTCCTCTCCTTGCTGTAGTTAGGAATGTAAAAGCCTTTAGCCACTATTCATTCTGGAATATGGTCCAGCTTGAATTGGGAAGGATACAAAGTTTACAGAATTAAGATCACATGTGCTGATCACCCTATTTCATACCCTTACTCCCTTTAGCCTATATTATTGCAATCATACTCCCTTGCTCCCATTCTCTCTGCCTCACCAATCTATTTTCCCCACAACTGCCAAGACAGTCTTATATAGATCTAATCATGTTACTCTCCTGTCCAAGAATCTTCAATGGTTCCCTTTTGTCTCTAGAAAAAATAATGTACACTCCTAGGGTATTTAAAGTCCTTCAAAATCTGGGTCTAACCTACCTTATTACCAAGTACTCTCCCTAATGCTTTCCATATTCCAGTCTTATTGATTTGTTCTTCCTCATGCTTGGTTTTCTGTCTCTTCTTCTTCTTTTCCTTCTCCTCCTCCTTCTGGCAATGAGGATTAAGTGACTCTTGTCTATTTGTTCTCTTATGCCTACAACGCACATCCTTCTTACCTCAACTTCTCAGAGTCCCTAACTTCCTAAGGACATCAGATCTTTATGTTCCTAGGGAGATCAGATGAGATCTTAGTGTGTTCCCCGACCTGGAATTATTTTATGTATACTATGTATTTATTTATCTATGTATAAATTGTAACACTTCCCATCCCCATAAGTTCCTTGAGAAAGGAACTGTTTCATTTTTCTCTTGGTATCCCAGCCTTGCACATAGTAAGGGCTTTAAATAAATATTTATTGAATTAAACGAAAATGGTCTAGGACTAGAATTCAGCCTCTTCATTCTGAGTCACTGTAGTATTCCTTCTGATCCATTCTCTGCATTGCTGTCATTTCAAACTTATCTAAAACCAGGCTTTCCACCTAAACGGGCCACCCCTTGTTTTTCCCATTTCTATCAATGACACTGTAATCTCAGTCACACAGAGTTCTCTTCCCATCTCCAGAGTCCAGGAGCACTGATCTATCTTTCCACAAATTTGGCATTTATTAAATATTGCCTTGTATTGCTGGTTCCTCCACCAATTTCTTGTCCCAACATCTTGTAGCATGGAGGTGAGGCCAAATTTGTAAGGACAATGCCACTAGAGCACTAACAGATGATACCAATATGTAAAAGCTTCAAGCATGGGTTTTGTGATGAACTATGTGCCTGTCATAGAAAGACCAACCTAGTTAAGTTCATAGAGACCCATGCTCTCCTCTTGGAGCTTATGATATCCCTGAGAAGATCATTCACAAACATGAAAAGATAACTAATGAGTGAGAAGGAGAGGATGTATAGTTAATAATCCAAAAAATCAAATTCTTTGCAAACAGTTATACAAATAGTAAGTGCCATGGGAGTTAAGAGGAGGGAGGGATCATTTCCAGTTGGGGCTGTGACTTCGGAAGATGGAATCTAAGCTGGATATGAAGGGATGGATAGGATTAATAAAAGAGAGAGAAGGGATTTCAAGGAAGGCATCCAGCAGAAACAAAAGCAAAGAGGTAGGAATATTAACATGATGTTTTGGGGAACAGTGAAGAAGCCATTCTGGTTAGAGCACAAAGTACACAAAGAAGAGGAATAGTCATATAACCAGATTGTAGAGGGCCTTGAATTCTAGCTTAAGGAACTTGGGCTTCATCCTGCAGGCAATGGGGAGCCATTGGAGATTTTCTGAGCAAAGAAGTCATATTTTTAAACAGCGGTATTTCAAGAAAACCAATCTGGGACAGATATCAAGAACAATTTCAAAAAAGATGAGTGTGGGGCAGCTAGATGGTGCAGTGAATACAGCACTGGCCCTGGAGTCAGGAGGAGCTGAGTTCAAATCTGGCCTCAGACACTTAACACAAAAACCTAGCTGTGTGACCTTGGGCAAGTCACTTAACCCTAACTGCCCTCCAAAAAAAGCAAAAAAATTATATTCTAAGGTCCTTAAGAGTTCAAAGGAGTGTAAGATCACTTTTGGCTTTTAAGATTGGGCATGGAGGGTAGAAAGCAGAGGGAATCAAGCAGGGTTGCAAAGAGTCCATTCCAAGCAATTGGAAGAATAATAATATGACTAACAGACACAGAGAAGTCAGAAGGAGAATTATGTGGAAAGGGGAAGATGTATCCAGATTTGGACATGTGGAGTTTGAAGTAATGGTGATAAATCCAAGTAGAAAAATCCAATAGACATTTGGAAGTCCAGGATTGGCATTTGGGAAAGACATCAGGCTAGAAACAGATTTGGGAGGAATAGGAGAGAATGAATGGATCAGAGAAGGAAATGGCGAACCACTCCAATATCTTTGCCACGAAAAACCCATGGACAGTACTGGCATGCTATGGTCCATAGGGTCACGAAAAGTCTAACACAACTGAATAACAACCAAAGTGGAAGAGAACAGGGGCTTTGAGATCAGAGGACCTGAGTTCAAATTCCACCTCTCAAGCTATTGCTTGTGTGATCTTAAGCAAACCACTAGACTTCTCTGGGCTTCAGTTTCCCTCTCTGTAAAATGAGAGGCTTGGCCTGGATGGCCACCAAGGTCCCTTACAGCTCTAAATTTATGATCTAGGTGAAAGCCAGAGCATTAAGAATTCTGCAGATCCATGAGAGATAGAACAAGAGACTATGAACCTACTGATGTAGATGAAGTTTAATATAATTTCTCCTATTTTTGGTGTCCGCTTATAGGAGTTGTGAAAATCTGAAACCTGGACTCACACTAAGCCATGATGAATACTAAATTCAAGACCAGTACTCTCAGTTACCACTATGTTGGACACTATTAATACAGGGGACATTGACTGGTGAAGTTCTAACAAAGCAAATCAAAGAATTAAGACAACCCAAAGGACTTTTCGGATCCTATCAGTGCCAAACGGAGGATTTTAAATCAATCCTAAAAGTAACAGGGAGACACTGGAGTTTACTAAGGCTGAGAGAGTAGGGAAAAGAGGCTGGGTGACATGGTTAGATGCATAATATTAAGGAATACGATAATAACACAGACTAGTTTGAATCAACCCTGACACATCAGCTCTGTGTCTTTTCTCTGATCCCTTGGATCACTTCTGTATTCCTGCAACTTGTTCCCCATTCATTTCTCCACGAGAAACTTGTTAAGAGGCCAAATTACAAGCTTTGGGAAAAGGTATGAATAATTTCTTGTTGGTATGACTAGCTTAGAGAAACATCCAGGAGAGCAAAGAGCAGGGGAAGGAATAAAAATAGGCACTTAGTACAAGTTGCAAAAGAGGTCAAGAATCCAATAGGACTGCTATTTGCCAGGTCATTTAAAGACAGAGTTGGCCTGAGTGACAGAGTCACAAGTTGAACATAGGAGACTTCTATGAGGATACAGTCATTATTGTCAGTGTTATGGCCATTTGTGAGAATACCTGAAAAATATAGCATAATATTGCTAATTTAAAAAAAATAACCCTATGTTGGGTACTATTGATGGGGGGTGGGGGGTGGACATTGATTGGTAAGGCTCTACTAACAAAGCAAATCAAAGAATTAAGAACCCAAAGGACTTTTCAGATTTTCTGTCTGCCAATTATCTATATAATTGACTTCACTTTGCCTGTGGAGACAGCTGCAGCTACAACAACAGCCCCTTATGATCCCTGGTAATAAAACACGGCTGTGACGGCAGCAACTGTTGCCAACCCTCAGAGACTTACAGCCGCAAGGATCCTTGTCCATTAGGAGAAATGAAGAAAAATGGAAAACCAATGGCATAGTCAAAGAGATAATGGCCATTTTTAACTATCCAAATAATAACTTATCATGAAGCAGAAAGTTAGGAAGGACCATGAAAAACTCCGCCAGTGAAGTCGTCAGTGGGACTGAATGATATCAGTTCTTGGATTCTGAAGGAAATGAAGCATTTAAATAGTCAGATATTGACAGAGATGGGTAATACATTCAACAATGACTGATTCTGAAGATTGGAAAGTCACCGGAGTGTCTCCAATTATTTGGGTTCTCTTAAGGGCTATCCTGTTAAGCACCAACCCTAAAATTTTGCCTCTATTCTAGGGAGAGAGAGAAAAATGAACACGGGCCAATAAATGCCACACATTCTCAGTTAGATCAAGGACAAAAATAAAGGAAATTGATTCACTGATGTTGGTGAATTCCTTTGTACAGGAATGGTATCATGCAGATGCTAAGAATTGTTTGTTGTTGTTTTTTTGTTTTTATTACTGTTTTTTGAAGCACTGTACTGAATGGATGGGAAAATATGGACTAAAAACATCGGAGCAGAATTAATGTTAAAAATAAAATATAATAAAATAAATAATCATTATCAAAAACTGGAAAACAAGGACCTAGGAAGAGAGAAAAAAGAAATTGGGGTTATTTAGCCTGAGGGGTAACAATAAACAACTTTCAAGAATATGAAAGGTTATTACTCTTGTAGTAAATAAAAAGCCCGTGCCATTGACAGCAGAATAAGGAGAAAGGGCTGGAAATGCCTCCAGAGATAATTAAGTTGGACACAAAGATTTCTCAGTGGGGTGCCACATTTTCGTCTCCCCTCTTCCTTCAGGAAACTCTTGCTTTGCTTTCTGTAATCATATACTTTTCTGGTTTTCTTCCTACCCCTTCTGCAGATCCTTTTCTGCTTGCTTTCTGATAATTCTTCCTCTTCCCATATTCGACCTGTCCCTTTTCCCCAGAGTTCAGTTCTTGGCATCTCTGCTCTTCTATCTCTTTCCCTTGGGGTATGAATCTTATCTAAAAGATTTCCACTCTCTCCGCTTTGCTGATGCTTGGAACACTCCCAGTTTTAAAATCTCACCTGCCTCTATCCTACTGCAACGCCATCAGTCATCCATCTTCATTGGAATGTCTCACCTGTCACTTCAAGCCCAACAGGTTTCAACCAAACTCAATTCATCCTGTCCCCTCCCCCTATCAAACAAAACTGAACAAAATAAAACTTTTTCCTCATTTCCCAGCTTCTGTTGAGAGAGTCACCATTTTCTCCCATATCCAGGTTAAAAACAGAAATTTTATTTGATTTTTTTTCTTCTCTTTTGCATTGAGTCAGTCACCAAATAACCTGGATTCTTCCTTTAAAATGTCTCTACATCTATCCTTTCTTGTTTATCACTACTCCCCTTACTCCAGCCCAAGCCTCCATCATCTCACACTTGGATTTCTTAAAGAGCTTCTAATTAGTCTCTGACCTCCCTATCTTCCATTTTTCCCCCTCCAATTCATCCTACACAGCACTAAAAGATAAATCTTTCTAAAACCCTAATTTCATCATGCCACTCTCCTAGTCAAGAATAATAATTCACATTTATAGAACACTTTAAGGCTTACAAAGTACTTTTCTCACAATAATTCTATGGAGTTAGTAGCATAAATAGTACTGTCTTCAGTTTGCAGATAAAAAAGCTAAGTCTCAGAGATGTTGACTAATTTACCTAAGGCCATACAACTAGAGCATCTCGGAGCAGAGATCTGAATCCACAGCATCCCATTACATTACACTCTGTCTCAAGAACCTCCAGTGGCTCCCCATGTTTGCAAGAAAAGCACAAACTCCTTAGCTAGACTTTCAAGGCCCTTAACTATAAGGATCCATCTCAGTCTTATCTCCTACTATTACCCAAGAGGAACCTTCTGCCAGGCTGGTCTCTTTACTTTCTCTCAAACATGGGATATTAAATTCCACAAGCATTTATTAAGCATCTACTATTTGCAGAGCACTGTGCTAGACTCTGAGAAAAGAAGACAGAAATGAAAACCAATCAATCTTCTCAAGTCATCTATGTTCTACTGAGGGATAAAAACCAAGTCAATGGATAAGTGATATAAGACAATGTGAAGTGAGACGGGGGGGGGGGGGAAAGAGAGAGAGAAAGAGAAAGAGAGAGAGAGAGAGAGAGAGAGAGAGAGAGAGAGAGTTTGGAACAGTAAGTGTACAAAAGGGTTGTGATGTGAAATTTCTGCAAAGGTAGACTGGAGCCAGATTATCAAGATCTTGAAATGTCAAGTTCAGGACTTCTTGTGCAGGGGTGTGATGTGGTCAGACCTGTGCTTTGGGAAGGTTATTTTAGCAGCTGTGTTAGAGAAGGAGATGAGGAGCTGAGAAGCCAATAAGAGACTATTGCAATAGACAGTGTAAGAACTGATGAGGGCCTAAACTATGATGGGATATATGTGAGTGGAAAGAAGAGGAAGGATAGCAGAGAAGAGAATGATGTAGAGTTATAACTGACAGGATTTCACATTTGATTGACTACTTGGGGTGAGGGAGAGGGTGAAGTAATGGATAACTCAAGGTTGGTACCCTGAGCAAATCCCCAAGTACACTCAACCAAAACAGGTTTAGGATGACTAAAAACCTGATATGTTTGTCACTGGTCACAAATACATAATAAAGGTAGGAATGTGGGTCAGGAGAAAGACAATTTATCTTAGCTATCCATATTCCATTTCTGTATGTCCCCATTTGTGTATCCACTTTTCCCACTGATTCTAAGTTCATTTGGGAGGTTTGGCATGTATGCAGAGGAATGTTTTAGTGCTACTTTTTTTTTTTACTACACTACTTTATTAAATGTCTTAGCTTTGAACTGAGTTCCCTGGCTAATTAGAAAAAGGAAACACATTGGTAGGGGCTTGTGAGCTTTAAGCAGATGCAAAAACATAGAGTATCTTGACCCTAGGTACTTTCTGGAGGTACCACATGTTGGGGGCCAGACTTGATTCAGGCAAGTCTGATAGTTCTAGTTTAAAAAATTACAATGAAATGAAATGTTCTAAACCATCTAACAGTTAACAAGAGGATGTTTAGTTAGCCAAAGCATGGAAGGGATGCTCAATAATGATACAGCACTGGTTCAGGTAGATGTGCCCTCTTCTTCCCCATACTCTCATACAGTGAGCAAGATATGACAACTTGCACAGTAGTAGGACAGCTGCCATGGCTGATATTTTACAAGTGGGACTCTTATTCCCTTAGGTAACCAGCAAACCACATTAATGGCTGAAACCTCTTGACCAACCAAGTCTCAGGGACAGTTCCTATGCCTTTTAGGAGAAACAAAAAAACCCCCTATCCTTGTATATGTGATTGTTCCTACCATACCATGTGTGAAAGAGCCATGCCCTAGATACTTCATGGGGAAATGTGTAAAAAGCATTGGTTTAGAGGAAGAAAATGAATTCCACTTAATCTTTTTTTTTTCCTTCTTTATTGTTATAAATTTGACCAAATTCAACAAGCATGGATATTTCTAGTTACAAAGAATAGAAAAAGAGAATGAAATATGAAAATTAATCTCTATGACAAACAGCTTGGGCTTTTTAAAGTATATATTAAACTTAACAATGAAGCATGCCATGGTATCTAGAGAGTCTGCCTCAAGGCCTACCTCCGACAAATGTGGGTTATGTAATCCTGGGCAAATCATTTGACCTCTCAGTGCTCTAGGCAATTCTCTAAGATTCTGAGTTTCAGAGAAGGTGCTGACCTGCATGGGGAGAGGAAATTTCCTCACCTGGGAGTTCCCTGGATCGGTAAAATCACAGGTCCCCTCAATCTCTATCCCTATGAAATTTAACATAGCAATTCTAACACTGCCAACCTAGTCTGTGTTTCCTTTTGAACTTCCTTCTGCTTTCTTCTATGTATCTTAAGTGTTTCATTAACGTTCTTTTATTTACTTTCTTTTTTTAAATATTTAATAACTATCATTACAACCCTTCACCTCCCACTGAGTTCCATTTAGAATGCTCTGCGTCCATCCAGGTGTTGACACCCATCAAGAAGTTAGTGATACAATATTCATATATTCAAGGAAGAAGTTGGTGCTGTTTGTGCAGCATCTGAATCATCTGCCAAGATCTGGTAACTAAATTCATAGGAAGTGATAAAATCCTTACCAAGAGGAAGGTACAGAGAGAGGATAAATTAATCAATAGGAACGTATGTACCTACTATGTATCAGGCACTGCACTAGGCAGTGGGATATAAATACAGTAAATAGGGGCAGATAGGTGGCCCAGTGCGTAGAGCACCGGCCCTGGAGTCAAGAGGATCTGAGTTCAAATCCTGCTTCAGACACTTGACACATATATCACAGAACTGAGATAGATATGTGTGTGTATATATATGTATATATGTACATATACACATGCACACATATATATACATATATGTGTTATATATACACATATAACATATACATGTGTATATACACATATGTACATATACATGGTATTTTTAATTTTCTGGGTACATGTCATTTCCCCCAATACAATGTAAACTCCTTGATGAAAGACACTGTTTCATTTTTGTCTTTGTATCTCCAGCACCTAGCACAGTGCGTAACATATAGTAAGCTTAATATAGATGATGTAGTATATAGTAGACATTCAGTAGATTCTTAATAAATAAATGTCTGTTGAACTGAAGAAGTTATAGACTGTTGGAGAAGGGAGTTCCCACATGTTAACTATGAACTAGGGGAAATGTATAGAATAACAGCTTAAATGAATGGATGGACGGGTCAAAGTGAAGATTTACTAATGATGGCGGAAACCTGGGTGTGTTTATTGGCAACTCAGAAGAAGCCAGTAAAGGGATAAGGAGAGACTGATGATAAGAAATAAAAAGGGACAGAAAGAAGATGATCAGAAGAGATGAGAAAGGTTAGAATGAAAGGTACAAGTAGGTTTGCCTTAGGATGGAAAAACTGGGGCAAAAGAGGTGGGGGGGGGATGATGTAGAGGGATTTTGAAGTTTAAAAAAAGAGAGAAGAAAAGGAATTTAATAGAGGATGATTTCAATTTTCTTGGGAAAATAGAAAGCATAGTCTTCTGCTGACAGAGAAGTCAAAAAGGATGTATTAAGAAGAATTAAGGAGAAAATAGAACATTTGAAATAGTCACTGTGGGAAGTTAAACAGAAAGCCAAGCAGGGACAAATTAAAACATTACCATGTCTTTATGAGAGCCCAGCTGAGATTATATAAGATGTCCCAAAAGTCTTAGTTCAATTTAAGCTTTATGAGTTTAAATTACTAACTTAATTATTTAAGCTTTATTGGCTTAAAGCTGAATTATGATTTTTTCGACACTATATAACATATTCATAGTGGACCCAGTCATCACATTGTGTGACTTTCTCCAGCCCCATTCTTCAGCACTTAAATAAGAGCAAAAGAAGTAGACCAAGAGTACAGCCATCATTGGAAAGCACATCATAAAGATACTTAAGAAATAAGGAGTGAGAAGACAAGGGGTCAAGGGCATCAATGGTAGGTAACAATGTATAGTTGAACTAGTTAACTGTAGTTAACCATACAAAGGGGGAAAATGAGGCCAGATTAAAAGTGAAAGAGCAGAGGTGTAAGGAGGGGTACAGTGATTAGAAGTCATAGTAATGGTGAACAATAGGTATAGGAGGGAGACAGAGAAAGTGATATAGAAGGATAGTGGGTTGTGGTTAGAGAGAAAAGTTTCAGAGTCCGAGATTGTGAACAATTAGGATGAAAGCAAAATCAAGGAAGTGACCTTACCTGTGCGTGACTGAGGAAGAAGGTATAGGGCTTGGGAATTGATGAGACTGATGAAGTGGGAGGTCAGCATGTTTGAGGGGATAGAAACATGTACAGTGAACTCTACAAGTATTAATGAATTGGGATAGAGAGGGAAACTGTGAACTAGGTACTGAGAAAGGAGGGAAAATTACCTTGGAACAGGTGCTTATATACACGGTGAATGACTGATAAATGACTTCAACAAGGATCTGGCAAAGTTGATTTAAACTGAGGGAGTGAAGTACAAAGAAAGATGCTGAGTGTTGGTGGCAAAGGGATGGTCTGGAAGTAGCAAGAAAAAGCAGTAAATATGTCTACTATTCCCTCTGGCCCAGCTTGGTGGGAGAAAGCAGGAGTACAAGAAAAGGTTCACTGTTTCCTAGAGAAGGCAGCCAGGGACAGAGTGTCTTCTGGACAAAACCAGGTTTCCATGAGTATAAGATGTAAGGAATATGAGAAAGAGGTCTAAGATGAAACTATGTTTATTAATGATGGGACAAGAGATTTGGAGGGCGTAATGAAAGGATAAAGCAGGGGCAGGATACTCAGAAGTAAAGCTGAAGGAAATATAGTGATAGCAGTTGACCCTAGCACAGTGGGCAGTGGCACAGTCCCCAGAAGTGGTGGGTGTGGGCAACAGGGAGAGACACAGGCTCCAGAAGTGGTAGCCATTGGCAGCAAGTCCCCAGAAGTCTCCAGTGGTGGTGACCAGCAGGAAAGCTAAGACATAGGCCCCAGTGGCAGATAGCAATAGGAAAAAGAGCAATCCTAGTAGCAGAGTGAACATAAGTGGACAGTAGAGTGACTCCCAGCAGCAGCAATAGCAGGACTACTGTAACTTGTTGTTAACTGTAATCTAGTGATTGGTCCATCCCTTTGCTGCCAGTATAATACCCAATCATAACTATACAGCTTTACACAGGAAGGTGAAAGTATCCACCCAGCCCCCACAGAAAAAAAAGAAGAAATCTCTCTCTGGGACCTCTTATGATGCAAAGATTTTATATAACACCCTCCCCGTGAAGTTCCCAAGGAGGAGGAGGTGCTGACTGGGAAACAGGGAAACACTAAGTTGGTTATGGAAAAGGGCAATTTTTCTCTGCCCCAATTTTTCCATCCTAAGGCAAACCAGTTTACTTGTACATTTCATTCCAACCTTTCTCTTCTGATCATCCTCTTTCTGTCCCTTTTTATTTCTTATCATCAGTCTCTCCTTACCCATTTACTGGCTTCTTCTGAGTTGCCAATAAACACACCCAGGTTTCCTTCATCATTAGTAAATCGTCACTTGACCCATTCATCCATTGAAGCTGTTGTTCTATATATTTCCCCTCTTTCATAGTCAACATGTGAGAACTTCCTTCTCCAACAGTCTGTAACTTCTTTAACTCAACAAATGTTTATTTATTAATTTCCTGTGACTGTGCAGGAAGAATGCTTATCATTACTGTAGTCTTGACAATGTTCCCAGTGTTGCTCCTGCTTATGATCACCTCTTTAAATTAAGTCATTCATTATGAATTAAAAAATTTTCTCATCATCCACTTTACTATTTAACTTCTATCTAACTGTTTAGACCTGGAACTCAATCCTTTAAGGGAAAGGAGTGGGTGGGGCTGGGAAGAGAAGACTAAAATTTCTGGTTTATGGTTTCCCCTATGCCATGTGACAGGAAGCTGTTACATTATTTTGGTTTTGCTATGTTTCTGATTTAGTTTTTCACTCTCTCCTTTAGTATTCCTTAAGTTTCTTGAATACAGGAGGTTAGTGTTGACTAGGAACAGCTCTAAAGTCATTTAAGTGGTGGAAAGTCCACTAGAAGAGAGATGTCAAACACATGACCCATGACACTCCAGAGTGCAGCCCATACTAGATTAAAATATAATTGGGAAATATTTAACATAACAAATAGAAATTTAACAAAACATAGATAATGTTAATATATGTGGTTTTCTAAGTCAGTGTGCATCTCCGAGGGATTCTTATGTATGGTTTAGTGGCCATTTCTACTTGAGTTCAACATCACTAGTCTAGAAAAATATAAGGGCCTTTACACCAAGGGTTGGAGTGTGGTGGGAGCAGTAACACCTGTCTCTAAGCAAATTAGACTAGTTTTTCCTTAAAAGGTATTGAAACCATACTTGAATGGCCCAGGGGATAAAGATAGGGCTATTGGCCTCTCCTTCTGGTCCACTGAATTTAAAAAAAAGCAAACAAACATGAAAAACTCCAGATACTGTCTGATACTTGGCTGGTAGACTCAGGCAATGGAATTTTGCACAGTTAAATCAACTCAAAGTGTTCTAAATGCCTATCGTTGTTAAATATCCTTCTCCTGCTATATATAAACAAATCTCCTTTTGTTAGCTATCAAATTACCTACAAATGCCTTAGCTTTTTCCCCCGAATATCAAATATAACTTACTAGAGAACTAGCCTGAGTCAAGCGCAGTATGAAACAGTAGGAATTGATGGACACGCTTACAGATTTTCTGTAATGTGAAGAATATACTTGTGTCCTGTTTGGACCTGGTGTCTTATGGCCTATTCCTAAATGATATTATGACAATAGGCCTAGTGTTTGGGATCCTGATCCTGTTTAGGACCATGAAGGTCTGATAACTGAGGCTCTGATCCTTGTTGGTGTAATGGCAAGCACAGAAGTAGTTCACACCTTGTTTCAGCTATTGAATTAACACCTTGTTTCAGTTCAAGTTTCTTTTGAGCCTTGTATCAAGTCTGTTAAGACACAGAATATGTGAACCCCACAACTTCTGAACCCTAGAACTCATGAACTCCTGCAACTGGAAGGGGAGGAGCTAATGACCATATTTAAGGAGAGGCCCAGGCTAGAGACAGCAAAACTGAGAAGAGGACTCTTGTGGTGGCAGAGTCAAGAAGGAGAAAACTTGTGGTATTCCAGCACTCTGTGTGTTCTGTCTGTGTTGATGTTTGTTTGTGATACTTTGTACAGAAGCCCTGGGACCTTACTGGAAGCCCTGAAAGAGGAGTTTCTGGTTGTTTGTTTACAGAAGTCCTGGAGGAGGGTTTTGGAGGTCCTGGGACTTTACTGATAATTTGTACTGACCTCTTGGACCTTGTTTGTGTGTCTGTGTTGATTTCACAGGCAGATAGTGAACTGATGATGGTGTCAGCATTGTGTATGAATATTATTGTGGCTCTGTCAAATTCCCAGAAACAGGAACTGTGAAGGACTTCAGGTGGACTGGACACTGTGAACTTCAATATGGAATGGGAAATGGACAAAGAACTGGAGAAGGAGCTGGACAAGGAACTGGGAGCTGCCTGCCTTTGAATCCAGGTGACAGTTGGAGCTGGGATCATGGAAGAGAAACCGTGGAAGCTGAAAGCCAGCCTTAAGTCAAGCTGAAAGAAGACTTTACTTGGATACTGTGTACTGACTGAAGATTATGATTTACTGTGACCTAGGAGTGGAGAACTTTGTGATCAACTTAAGGATTTTGTGATTGACTAAATGAATATACTTTGTTTAAAACTATGAGACCACTTTGATGAAAACTATGTGGCCATTTTCTGTGATAAGCTGTAACATTGTGAATGTGTTGATTTTCTGTGAATGTTTTGCTCTGATTTGTTATTGAATAGAGAGTTTGCTATACTATGTATTCAGAACCTTGAAAGCTGTTCATAGCAGCAGTCCTCTGGAAAGCTGCTTGTGAGTGGCTTTAGTGTTGGGATCCTGATGGCAACAGACAATATGTGTAAATTCAGTAGTTACAGAAAGTTAAGGTGGTGTTGGTTTGCTCACCTTTCCTAATAAACCAGTATCTTTAGTCATGCTGCCTCCACTTCTCTTCTTCCTTCATTCATGCCTATAATGTCTGTCTTCCCTCCTGGCCCATCTATAGTTCAGGGTCCAGTTTAAGGACTTTTTATGACCTATATTGTCTCCACTTATGACCTCTTTCCCTTGAATACCTAGAGTTTGACCATCCATACCGCTCACTTTGGTATCATACATGCTGACTGGCTTTGTTTCCTAAATGTCTCATGCTGCATGTCAGCTAGACCAAAGTATCAAACATGTTTCCCACAGACCACAAAAGTGAGGCCTGAATCAGATTAAAATATAATTGGGAAATATTTGACAAAACAACTAAAAATACAATAAAATATAGATAATATTAATTTGTGGTTTTCTAAGTCAATATGCAGCTTACATCCTTATGTACAGTTTGGTAGCCCCTATTTCTATTTGAGTTTGAGAATATATAATATTAATAATAACAGTTTATATATGTATATATGCATATATGCCTTAAAACTTGCTAAGTGCTTTACATTTATTATCTTATTTGATAAACTCCAATAATTACATTTAGGTAGCTAGGTGTTACAGCAGATAGAAAGCTATACTTGTGGTCAAGAAGACTTGAGTTCAAACTTTGCTTCAGATATGTATTATATATATATTACCCGAGTGGCCCTGGGTAAGTCACTTGACATTTCCCTGTCTCTTTTCATAGTTATAAAATCGGGATAATAATAATACCTACCTGGTATTACCAATCTTAAAGTATTATTCTACATGAATAAAGAAACACTAGAATTGGTTTTTGGAAAAGATCTTTAGAATCTCCCTAGATCAGTGGTTTTCAACCTTCCTAATGCTGCAACCCTTTAATACTCGTATGTAGGGATATTTGCATGTGGGCAGACCCGCCTGGAGACAGATAGAGGAGCAGTGTCTTGATTTCTAAGATCATTGGAAATATGCGTTTTCCCATGGTCTTAGGCAATCCCTGCAACACCTGTGAAAAGGTCGTTCGATCCCGAAAGGGGTCATGACACACAGGTTGAAAACCGCTGCCCTAGATGAAAATATTTAAAAGGAAAATGTTCACTAGAGATTAACTTTAGATAGAGGCAAAGGACTGAACTATGTGGTCTCTTGAGGAAATTTTCAATCCTATAATTACATATCTAAGCTCAAATAAGGCTTTATTCCTGGATATTGACAGTTACCTAAGGCTCACACTACTACTTCTCCCTGGAAGCAGAAGGTTGATTTCCCAGATGGCAAAGTTAGGTTTCCTCTAGGAGTGAGTGCTAAGTCAGATACTCAGCCTAGATAAAAACTGTTTGTAAAGATAACGACTGAAAATATTACATGATATATGTTCTTTCTTCTCTTCTCTTCTCTTCTCTTCTCTTCTCTTCTCTTCTCTTCTCTTCTCTCCTCTCCTCTCCCCTCCCCTCCCCTTCCTTTCCCTTCCCTTCTCTTCTCTTCTCTCTCTCTTACACACACACACACACACACACACACACACACACACACACACACACACACACACACACACACAGGAAAACAGGGCAGCTGAGCTGTAGGAGTTGGGAGGCATCAGTCACAGTAAATAGTGCCCGCCTCTCTCTCACACTAGGGCTGCCTGCAGTCAACACATAAAAAGGAAAAGCAGGAATTTTATTGATGGTGCTAGAGAACAGCCCCCATAAGGCTACTCATCTAGAACCTCGTGGTATTAGACAAGAGAAAGGCAGGGCTGCCTCAGGGCAGCTCAGCTGTCAAGTCTGGGTTTTCCTGGAAGTCTCTCTTCATGTGCCTGTGGATGTATTCTACAAACTCCCTTTTCATCTCCTCACTGCACATGGTCCCCTGGGGGAGTATGGGTGCCAGCTCATGCTGCTGAGCTGGTGGCAATCTAAGGCACAGAGAACACCAAAGGGATTATTTGGTGGTGACGAACCAGCAACAGCTGTGTCCTTGACTATACTTTCCAAGTCTTTCTCTCTTTCCTAGGATGTGATGACAGAGATCATGAGACCCTGGCACATAGTGCTTGAAGAAAAAGGGGGTGAGGCATGGAATGCTATCTTATTACCTTTCAAGAGGGCTGTAACTTTTTAACAAACCCAAACCATCCCAAAATATCCTCTGGAATTGTTACCAAGTCATCTTATTTCAGGTTCTATGTATAGCCCTTGGATCTTATCTGAGACTGAATGGCTGACTCTGAACTGACGTGGCTTCTTATAGCTTTATACACCTTTTCTACTCCAACTTCACCAGGATCCCTGACCAGTGGCATCAGTAGGAATCCCTCCCAGCCTTTACAAAGCCCAGAAACTAATAGGCACAATGGATGGCACGGGAAGCCTTCTGATACAATCAATGCACAAAACTTCCAAGTGGAGAAGGGGAGGGGTGGAGGATTGGAATAACTAATTTGGGAGTGGGGGAGTGAAACACATCCCAAAATACAGGGGTAGGAAGAAGTTAGGCCTATGTTAAGTGGAAAAGAATCATGAGATTTAGAGTCATCAAATCCTGAAGATGATTTTAATGAATATTTGGCCTTTATAGAAGATATTATAACTAACACCATTTTAAGGTTTCATTAGAGCAAGTAGGAAGACCTGCAGGTCTTTGTACAATAGCCATGATCAGGACCGTCTTGAATCAACAGGATGAAAGATTTCAGATTCGGAGGGATTTCAGAGGTCATCTAGCCTCACTCCCTCATTTTACAAATGGGGATCCTAGAGACCAAGGAATGAAGTTATTCACCCGTGGTCAAATAGGTAATACATGGCAGGTCCAGACTCAACTTCCAAATCCAGTGTTCTTTCCATGTGCTCTGATGCCTCCATAGGTGAAGTAGATGATTGATTGCCTTTGGGGTGTGATTTGAGGAGTCCTGGGAAGGAATCTTCCTCAAATCTTTCCTGTGTTTGATGTCTGAAATGCCACTATTAGAGGTTCACTTCTTTGAAGTGAAACATTGCCTTCTCCTGTTTTCACATACAAATACTCCTGAGAAGTCCTTTACACCTCATAGACTTTACCTTTTTTGGGTCAGAGACCCTAGGAAGTTTGGTGAAGCCTATGGACTTCTCAGAAATATTTTTTAATTTAAGTTTTTAAAATTCTAAATTTCAGTTAGAAGTAAGTGAAAATGAAGATGTAATATCTTTTTTTCTCATTCAAGTTCATGAGAATCTACCCACAAACACTTGGGGGTCTATGGACCCAAGGCTGAGAACCCCTTCATAGACTATTAGAGACCTAAGAAATAATCCAGAGCCACAAAATCTCAGAATGGGAAGGGACTTGGAGATCACCTAATTCAACCCATACCTAAGATTCTTATCTGCTTTACAACATCTCTGACAGGGGATCATGTAGCCTTTGCTTGAAGACCTTTAATTATTCAGAAACCACTACCTCTTAGAGGAAGCTTATCCTACTTTTAGGCAGCACACAGTTTTTCTTTATATCTCATTTTATAGATAATGTAATAGTCTGTCCAGACTTCGACTTGGTAAAGATAAAAGTTAGAAGGGGAAACAACAGACGTTCAAATGTAAAGGGGAAAACCTAGTCAGTTGTAAAAGAAATATTTAATACCTTAGAAAGGTTCTAAAAGACTGAAGAAGCCTGATCTTCAGAGTTGCAATGATCAACCACCATTCCAGAGGAATTTCAGATGACAAAGAATGGTTCTGACCTCCCAACAGAGAGGTAATAGACTAATATGCAGAATGAGACACATATTTTTGGTCAAAGCCAACATGAGGATTTGTTTTGTTTGACCATGTTTATGTTAGAGTAGCTTTGTTTTTTCCCCACAGTGGAAGAGGGAGGTGAGAAGAAGAAGAAGAAGAAGAAGAAGAAGAAGAAGAAGAAGAAGAAGAAGAAGAAGAAGAAGAAGGAGGAGGAGGAGGAGGAGGAGGAGGAGGAGGAGGAGGAGGAGGAGGAGGAGGAGGAGGAGGAGGAGGAGGAGGAGAAAGCTTGATAATTAAAAAAACTAATTTAATTTTTTAAATAAAAAGGTTTGAGGCTTGAATATTTTAATTGCATATGAAAAGGTCAACCAGACAATGAACATGCTTCTAGGGTACAAGCCATATGCATACCTTTACCTTTGGACACTCATCTTCAAAAGACCCCAATAGGAATTTGGGAAGTATAACTAGCAGAATAGGAGATGATGAACATAAGCAAGAGTAATGTACCATGAAAAGGAAACTTTATCTGAACCAAGAAGGAAGCTAGATTTCTCCTCCCTCCTGCCAAGGCTATGAGGGAGGCAAAGAGGAGAGGCTTCTTCCAAGACTAATCTTATTACCCTAGCTAAAATAAAACAGGAGTACTCCAGCTGAAAAGAGCACTGTAACACTGGCTGAAGAAAGCCCAGTACCACCAAGCTAAGTGGTTGAAGATGATGGAACACAACCCCTCATCAAAGATCAAACCCAGAAAGTCCATCAGATTAACCTGCCCAGTAGAGACATTATGCCCTGAGATGAAGCTAGAGGTTGAATGCTCTGCCCAGTCAGTGTGGCAGCAGCTGTCCAGCAAGCAGAGAAATCTGCCTGGCTCAATCCCGCAGCAGCAGCAGCAGCTGTGCCCAGCTGAGCAGCACAATAACTCATTCATCACCAGTGCCTTTTCTCTTTATCATGACCCTCTAGAGAAAAAAAGGAAAATAATAAGAACACCAATAGCATTTATAGTGCTTTAAAATTTGAAAAGAACTTTAAACAAATTATAGCATTTGAGTTTCACAACAACCCTGTGAGGTACGTTCTATTATGATCTCTATTTGACAGATGAGGAAACAGGATGAGAGATGTTGAGTGATTTACCCAGAGTCACATAGCTAGTAAATGTTTGAGGCAAGCTTTGAACTCAAGCCTTCCTGACTCCAGGTTCAACACCCTATTCATTGTCACATCCCTAGCTGCCTAAAGGACACTGAGGCCCTGCAAGTCTGTAGTTTTAAGATACCTTGGTCACATATTCCCTGCTTGTAAGCACCACTACCCTTGTACTTTAAATTTGCACCTACTCTACCCCCTCAAAACTCCCCTCCTCCACCTCTAGATTCTGTGCATATTTTTGGAATACATTTTTTTTGCTCCAGATTTTTAAAAATACTTTGTACCTACTGTTCTAGCTATACTATTTGAGTTAAATGCCTTTGATAAAGAACTGAGTCTACTGGCTGATTACTAAGGGGAAGCACACTGGTAGGGGCCCCTGAATGCATAGCCATTCACAGACTTACTCCTAGAATCCTAGAAGCAGCCTATCTTGGGACTCCACATGCCAGTTAAAGATCAGGTGGAGGAAATAAGCCCAGAAAAGGTGTTAAAGTAGGGAAACTGAGGCCCAGAGGCTTGCCCAATGTGCATGAATCTATCTGATGCTTTCTTCTCTCACAGGAGAGGATGATAAGCCATCATGAGAAAAACCTACAATAATAGAAAGGACACTGGGAAAATAAACAAACAACTTTTGCTTCCCCAGGGCTGGTACCCAGTAGCTGGAAACCTAATGTTCCCTGTTTTCTAGATTGTTGCTATTTGTAATTTCTTTGGCTGCCTGCTACCTTTGCTCAAAACCAATTGCTCCGTTTTGATAGCCAGACTGATCTCTCTATAACCATCACCTTCCTTCAACCAAGTTCTATTCTGCAAGATTGAAGTTCTCCACCAGGTCGTAATCCTGTTTTGTCTGCCTGCCTCTCTGCACTTGGACTCACCAGAGAGGAACTACCCCGCTGCCACCCATCCCATCCAGAGCCCAACCCTGCCTAGCTGGGACGCAGCCAACAACAAGGGTTTGGCTGCACTCCGAGACTTCTGGGCTGCAGATCCTGTTTATGTTGTTATTGTGGCATACGAGGCCCTTTAGGGAATAAGGAAAAAAAAGGAAGTGACCCATGTTTTCAAATAGAAAAGAAATCTCAACATAACGGACTTCTTGCTCCAGGCAAGACATTCTCAGGCAGTGATGTGGAGAAGCCAAAAGAGCAGTGGGTTACAAGTCAAAAGAGCTGAATATGAATCTAATACTTATCTTGTGACCCTGGTCATGTCCCTTGGATTCTCAGAGTCTTAATTTTCTGATATATAAAAATGGGGGTAACATATGGTTGTCATGAGAAAGGAGAAAATGTAAAGATGCTCTACCAGTAAAGCATTAGAGAAGTAAGAAATTATTTAATTCGACAAGGATTTATTAAGTACCTACTATGTTCTAGGCAGAAACAGCTAGCTGGTACACTGGATAGAGCACTGGGCCTGGAGTCAGGAAAATCTGAGTTCAAATTTGGCTTCAGACACTTACTAGCTGTGTGACCCTGGGCAAGTCACTTAACCCCTATTTGCCTCAGTTCTTCATCTGTAAAAGAGGGACACACTGGAAGATGAAATGGCAAACCATGCCAGTATCTATGCCAAGAAAACCCCACAAAGTCTTTGAGTCAGACAAGACTGAATTACTGATGCCAGGCACTGAACAAACAATAATTTCTAACCATAAATAGCTTGCATTCTACTCTAATCAACAATCTTCATTGTATGGCTAATAAGAACTACATACTCAGCAATCTTATCCTGAAGTAATTCAGAATAGGAGCATAAGAAACAGAGGGCTGCAGTGAAAAGAGTGCTTCAGTTGGAAGGCCAATTATCGGGGTTTGACCACCAGCCATATCACTTAATACCTGTGTGACCTAGATCAGGGTGTAAATGTTTAATAACCAGCTCTCAAAGAATGCAGGCACACTTTTCAGTTTAATCTACACCATTATCATTTTCTCCAGCACTTTCTTAGATCTAGGCAACCCACAAAGCAATAATTAATGCCCTGGTTTGTAGCATTTACTGATTTCTGAGGCCTGAATGCTCACGGTAAAAAATGAACAATTCATCTGGTATAAGCCAGCTCCAGCTCACCACTGGACCTAGGGCAAGTTACTTAACTTGTCTGTGCTTAAGAGTCCTCATCTAAAAAATTAAGGGACTGTACTCCATGACCACTGCAGGCCCTTCAATCCTAAATCCATGAGGAGAAGTCAAACAGACTAGATTAGATTAGGAGCCAAATGACTGGGGACTATTCCCTCTGCTCCTACATCCCTTGGATTTTGCTCCTCTGAGCCTTGACTGCCTCATTCCTAAGTTGATTCGAAGGTCCCTTAGAGTTCTGGGTATCCTATTGGCCTATGAATCTAGTGACTGAAGGTTCAAGGTACTGGGTATACGGCTGCTGCCCCGAGCTTCCATGAGGAAGCAGGAGCTAAAGTAAGGACAAATTCTTCCCTACCTCACATGTAACCAGACCTCCCTATCAGCTGGGCCGCCCCTGCAGGGTGTCACTCTGGCTTCTAGAGCCTTCAAAACCTGCCTGGAAGAGCCCTCAGGGAAGATTCTACAAGCAACTGGGATCCCAAACTGTTCAGAATTCTACAAGGATCCCCCAGCCTCTCTCCATAGGAGGGTATGAAGGAGGGCAGGAGACAACGGGAAGGAGAATTGTATAAGCAAACATGGATTTTTAGATCCGCATGCGCATCAGGTTCATTAAAACTATAAAGGGCTGATAGGATAAATGGACAGTCTCCAATATACCACATTCCTTCAGGTGTACATCTTCCTCCCATAAGTCCTGAGCACATTTGCATCTCCCCCCATCAAATACCAAGTTTACTTATGATTCAGAACAAATGCATAGCCCACCTGAGGAATAGAAAAAAGCTCCCAACCTTTTCTGATTCACATAAACAACCTGTATTGTTAAGAAAGACAGGGGAGAAGAAGATGAAGCAGACTTGGAGTGAGCTCTTGAAGGGAACTGTTGTTATCATTCCTTTTCCCAGCATAACACAGTATCATTTGAAAATCGGTAGTAGCCTGGATTTGCAAGGTTCAAGGAAGCACACACATATTGATAGCTTTTTTTAAAAAGGGCAAGGAACAAAAATGCACAGATTATTATGTAATTTATATAAAGGGTGGGGTAGGGAAGAATATGGGAAACAGCATGCTGCAGAAGAAAAAATGGGGTCTCCAGAATCAAAGGGCCTGGGTTCAAACCCTGTCTCTGTTACATGGGACCTGGAGCAACTCATTTAAGCTGCTTTAACCTCAGGTCTCCTATTTGTAAAATGAAGACTAGATTGGACTAGTTCAGGAGTGAGGAACCTGTGGCCTTGAGGTCACATCTGACCCTCTAGGTCTTCAAGTGCCGCCCTTTGCCTGAGTTGCCCAACCCTGGACTAGATGGTCTCGGAGGATTTTTTTAATAGCTCTAAATCTATGATCTTTTGTGTTTTTCATAGAAATGGAAATTCTTCTGTTTGGCATTTAAAGCTCTTCACAACCTGGATCCCCTACCTTTCCAGACTTATTATACATTACTCACTTTCACTCACTCTACATTCCAGCCACATTGGCCCAGATCTCATGCTTCCTCACAGATAGCAACACTTCCATCTCCCATTTCTGGGAGCTCTGCATAGGCTGCCCCCTATACCTGGAATGCAGCCCTTCCTCATTTCCATCTCTTTGAGCCTCTAGCCACTTTCAAAAGTCCCCCAGATGTCAGCATTACTTTGCATCTCTATCTCTATCCACATCTATACCTATGCAGTGTTGTATGTACAAGTTGTCTCTCTGGATAGGGAGCAGGAATTTTTTTTTAAATTTTTGTCATTGGGTCCCCACTACCTAGAATTGTGCCTGGTACATAGTAGGGGTTTAATACATACTTGTTGATGGATTGGTGATAGACTGTTGCTGACACTGCCTTGTACTCTATACACAGAGCAAGAGAAATAGGAATGTCAGTCACCAGTTTTGAAGCCCAGCCTCTGGCTCTCATCCAGGTCTGCAGCCAGAGATCTGGGTTTGCAGGGTTATAAAAAGAAATCACTTCTTTGGCTGCCAGGCTGAAGAGAAGGCCAGTGTCTGGATGGAAAAAAGAAAGGCACTGCCACACACAGGTGCCAGAACCTTCCCTGCCTGAGACAACGTCAGCTTTTATCACTCAAGTTTATGGCAGCCTAGCAATCAACTTGTGGCTGGCTTCATTGCGGGGCCCTGTTGGAGCTGACCCAGTTTAAGGCCAGGAAACTGGGACACATGGAGATTAAGTGAATTGTCTGAGGGCCTGTGCAGCAAGGTAGGGGTCAAGTCAGGAGGAAAACTGGGTTTCTTTGCCTCCTCTCTCCTACTCAGTCCACCGGGCAGTCTTGCATCAGAAATCATTTGGCACATCTGGAAAAACCAAGGATCCTATATTGCAATAATTCATGAAATTTTAAAACTAGGAAGTACCTCAAAGATCACATGGTATGATCAGTTAGATAGCACAGTGGATACAGCACTGGCCCTGTAGTTCGGAGGAGCTGGGTTCAAATCTGGCCTCAGACACTTACTAAGCGTGTAACTCTAAGCAAGTCATAACTCTAATTGCCTCCAAGGGGAAAAAAAAGATCACCCGGCCCCAACTTCTTGTTTTACAGAGGGGGGAGCTAAGAGGCAGATGGATTTTCCCAAAACCACACAGGGAGGAAGTAACAGAGACAGAGTCTGACCTGAAGTCTTTTGACCCTAAACATAGTACTTTTTCTGCTCTACCACATTGACTCCCTTGAATCTTGGGATCTGGATAGATGTGCCTTCAGCTTCTGATTGCCTGTATAACCTTCTGTGCTGGTTAATCCTAAGGCTGAGCAGAAAGTACGGCCGTGCCAGCGAGAGAGCACACTCTACAGTGCTAGGGATGCTGCTCAGGCGGAAGCAAAGAAGGCCAGGGTCACAAGGCTGTTATTGATTAGTCATCCCTTTTAAGGGTAGCAATACATAACATTTTGGCCAGGCCTCAGCTTTATTGGAATGAAGTAGTAGTAGTAGTAGTCATAGTAGTAGTAGTAGTAGTAGTAGTAGTAGTAGTAGTAGTAGTAATAGTAATAGTAGTAGTAGCAGTAATAGTAGTAGTAGTAGTAGTAGTAGTAGTAATAGTAGTAGTAGTAGTAGCAGTAGTAGC
>CM053591.1:59575043-59597186 GCA_028646515.1 Pseudochirops corinnae | reverse complement strand
AATAGAGATTTAGAGCATTTTTTCATATGCTTATAGATATCTTTAATTTCTACCTCTGAAAATTGCCTGTTCATATCCTTTGACCATTTATCAATTGGGGAATGACTTGTATTCGTATAGATTTTACTTAATTCCTTGTATATTTAGCATAAAATATTATTTTGGCGGTTTATTACAGGATGAAAAACAAGTTGGTAGCAGACAAAATATTATTTGGGGGACACAGCTATATCAGCCTCTCAAAATGAGTATCATAAGAATTTTTCTAGTATGTTCTATAGGCTTAGAGCCTCCTTTGAGGGGAGACTGTTATGTTGGTCTTAAGACCACCAGGCCCAGTCTTAGAACACACATTATTAAAGGAGTGGTAATCACTAAGAGCCAGCCTAGATTTATCAAGGACAAACTTTGACCACATTACTAGACTGAAAGAGACCACCATGGACCAACTAATTATTGTAACAGAGTGATAGATAGTCATATTGAAGAGAAATTATGCTTGTGTAGCGGTACCTTTGGCCATCTCTTTTAAAGGTGGAAGGTGAGGTGTCTAGAGCCTAACTAGGAGTCTTGGGATTTATAGTCTCCACAGCTTATGTTGTTGCCCTGGCCACATGGCTATAATGACATTAATTGAATTTGGCAAAAACCGTTCAGCAAAAATGGAAACTTTCTTTGCAATTCTTGTTGCAATTAGACAACCACTTATCCAGTCTAATAAGTAACAAGATGGTTGGCACACCACAGAGAACATAGATGTTCTTCTCCAAGGATCATCTAAGTAGATTGGCACAAAACAATTGACCCAGCAAGCAGATTCACACGGGTTAAATTTTTTTTACTAGGAATAGAAGTCAAGCTAAATAGCCCAGAGTTTGGAGCATTTGAAATCTCCCTCTTTATAAAAAATCTAGACAACACACCTTCCTATTTCCATAGCACCTTTCTCATTCACCATGACTTTTCAAGGATTGCTGTCAGTTCCCTGCCCCCCACCTCTACTCCAGGCCTGGAATATAGTTATTTTCTCATAGTGAATCATGTTCATTGAGGACAGCTAGGACTCTCACAATCTCTTCAGAGGCCTTAGGTTTCAGTTCCTTATTAACCATTTTTATTTTATTCTTTGTAGTCTGAAGATTATTCTCCTTGGTAGAGAACACAGAAGCAAAATAAGATTTAAGGAAATAAGATTAGTTGGTAGAAAGTCAATGATATAACTATGGTCAACTATACCAAAATAGTTGGAGATGTCAGCCCATTTCCTAGAAAGGAGATTATGCAGATCACACAGAGTTTCTCACCGTCTGTCAGTCATTCAGAGGAGGAATTCCAGTAGGGAGAAGAGGCAATCAGTCCAGATCCTGGTGGTCATTATCTATCAGACTCCAATATACTCTCCTTTTCTCAGTGAGTTTAGTGTCTGGCTCACAACCTTTCTTTCCATCAAAACTACTACCCTCATCTGAGAGAGTAAGGCTGATAGCTCTGTCTCATTCAAATCCAACTAATGCACAAGTCAAGAAAGACATCATGCTTGTGTTGCCATTGGTTCTCTTTGAAGATGAAGGATGAACAATAATAAAGACCTGCATCTAGAGAAATAGGTGTTTCAGTGGGTAGTACACTTGGTTTGGAAGTGGAAGATCTGAATTTAGATTTGGCATCAGACACTTACTAGCTGTATGACTCTTACTGGGCAAGTCACTTAACTCCTGTTTGCCTCAGTTTCCTCAACTCTAAAATGCATATGATAATAATAGCAACTGCCTCTCAGGATTTTTTTGAGGATCAAATGCAGTAATATTTGTAAAAGACTTATCAAGAGTGCCTGGCACAAGGTAGGTACTTGATAAATGCTTGAAAAAAGATATATTCTTTTCTGTGTTCTCTAAAATATTCCCAGTTTTTTTTAACTTACTCAATTCCCATGACCTCTTCCATTCCACCTCATCTACACATAGGGGTGGTGATACCCTTGATCTTGTCAGTATCAACAAGTGTTCAACTTCCATTTTTATGAACTACAAAATTCCTCTATCTTATCACAATATTTTATAATTACATCTTTTCCTATGCCTTATGACTCCCTAACCTTGTTCTTTATCTTCACCATAATCGCCATTCCCTGATCTTCAGTTCTTTCCCAGGCCATCATCCATTCTCTGGCTACACTCTTCTCTTTTCTCTGTCTCAACCTCTTGGCAATTAGAAGTTATACTCTATGGCATCCTTTGCTGCCTTGTCCTATCATTGGTTACATCTTGCACTCCCCATCCCTGGATTAGTCCAGCTATCTGCCTCCTTTTCTCCTACTCATATACTGCTGAGTGGAGCCAGAGGAAATCAGAAAACCATGCTAATTGGGTACACTATAAAACTCCTCTGGACCCTCACTATAGCAAGGAAATCATTATACTCTATAATTGATTCATCATCTTATTCTCCATGTTGGTGTGTCTGCTCAAGCCTCCCATGGGCACCATTTTCCCTACTTCCTCTGCTGAAGGTCTTGCCTCTTATTTTTAGCAAAAAAATTGAAGGAATTCAATGAAAGCTCCCTCTTCTCTCCCTCTGTCATCTCATATCACTCAGACATCTTCCATCACCTGGTTTCTTTGAAGAGATGACTTCTCCTTGGCCAGGCTAACGCCTCTACATGCATCATTGATGCCATCCCTCTTGTCTTCTACAGAAGATACCACAATAACCATTGCCACTTGCTAATCTTTGATCTCTCCCTATCTACTGGCTCCTTTCCTGCTGCCTACAAGCATTCTCCTATCTTTTCTCTTCCTTAAAAATTCCTCACTTAATTTTATCTTATATCCCTTGTCCCTTCTCAGCTAAGCTTCTTGAGAAAACAGAATGTGTTAGGTGCCTCCACCTCTTCTTTTCTTACTTGCTTCTAAACTCTCTACATTCTGCCTTCTGACCTCATCATTCAATTGAAACTGCTTAGTTTCAGGCTACTAATTATCTCTTATTTGCCATTTGAGTCTTCTCTCAATCTTCATCCTTCCTAACCTATCTGTAGCATTTGACATCTCTTTTCCCCTCTCTCTTTCTCTCTCTCTCTCTCTCTCTCTCTCTCTCTCTATCTCTCTGTCACTCTGTCTCTGTCTTTGTCTGTCTGTCTCTCTCCATGGCACAGCTTTGTTCTGCTTCTCCTATCTGTCTGAGTGCTCCTTTGCAGCCTCTTTTGCTTCTTCTCCACCTGTATTATGCCTGGTAATTGTGGGTGTCTTTCAGGCTCTGTTCTGGGTCCTTTTCTCACTTGATGATCTCATCAGCTCCTTTCGATTTCTTTATCATCTCTAGGCAAATAACACCCACATCTCTTTATCCAGCCCTAGTCTCTCTCCTGAGCTACAGTTCCTTATCAACAACTGCCTTTTTAATATCTTGAACTGCATATCCTATAGACATCTCAAACTCAACATGTGCAAAACAGAAGTCAGTATCTTCCCCCTGCAACCCTTCTAGGCTCCTAACTCTCAGAGACATCCTTACATCTCCTCCCTCTCCCTACATACCCAGTCTGTTGCAAAATCTTGTTATTTCTACCTCCAAAAAACCTTAGTAGATGTTCTCTTGATCCACTCACACAGCTATTATCCTCTATCTTGTCTCCCTTTTGTGGCTAAATTCTTCAAGAAAACCATCTAAAATTGGTGCCTCTACTTCCTTTCCTCTCACTCACTGGCTTCTGATATCCTCGTTCAACTGACACCACTGTCTGTAAAGTCACCAGTGATCTCTTAATTGTCAGTAAACTCCGGTGGCTCTCTAGTACTTCCAGGACCAGATATAAAATCCTCTGTTTGCCTTTTAAAGCCTTTTAAAACCTGATCTTTCTTTACCTTTCCAGTCTTCTTACACTTTACTCCCCTCCACATACTCTTTGATATAACTACACAAGTCTTCTTGCTGTTTCTGGTCTCAGTATCCCACAAGACCCTCCATCTCCTAACTCGGTGCCTTTTCCTTGACTGTCTCCTGTGCCTGGAATTCTCTCCCTCCTCATCTCTGCCTTGTGCCTTCCCTGGCTTTCTTCAAGTCTCAGTTAAAATCCCTCCTTCTTTAAGATGTCCTTCCAAGTCCTCATTAATGCTAGTGCCTTCCCTCTGGCAATTATATTCAGTTTACCCAGTACTCTGTGTGTATGTGTATGTGTGAATAATTATATCTTAAGGACAGGGACTATTTTTGTCTGTCTTTGTTTCCTTCAGTATCTAGTTTGTGGACTTAGCAACCACAACCAGATCCTGATTTAGGTCTCAGTACCTCTCCTGTACTATTGCAGTGACCTTCTGATTGGTCACCCTGCCTCATGAGAGTCCCTGTCCCCTCTGACCCATCTTCCACACAGTTGTAAAAGTAGTTTTCTTAAGATAAAGGTCCTCTGTTTGGCATTTAAAGCCCTTTATAACCTGACCCCCTTCTTGTTTCCAGGCTTTTCCCCTTGGTTCCCTTCTACTCTATGATCTAGCTCTATTGACCTAGTTGCTATTTCTTATACACCTCCCCTCTGATTTCCATGCCTTTGCAAGGCTATCTCCCATCTTACATCTGCCTCTTAGCTTCCTTCCATGGGTTCTTCCAAGACTTGGCTCAGATTGAATCTTCTGCCAGGAGGCTTTTTCTGAAGTTTTTTTTTTTTACCTGTACTCTGTGTATATCTCACACTTGTTTAGTTATTTATATGTTGTCTCCCCTATTAGAATGTGAAGTTAAGGGAAGGGGATGTTTTTGCCTTCCTTTTTATCCCCAGAAATTAGCACAGAGTCTGGCACATAGTATACCTTTAATAGATGCTTGATTTGACTAAATGGCTGAACAGGGACTCCAACAGACAGAAGAGTGAATCAGTTTATCCACACTCACTCATTGTTGGCAAAAAAAGGGTAGAGATCATTGCTAAGACAATGCGACATCACATAAATTTACTGAGGGCTTATTATCTGAGAGACACCAAGAGGAACAAAAAGAATAATAAGGCACAATCCCCAACTCTTTCCTTCAACAGTATAGTTACTGAATAAATTCCTGTTGAATTGGCTTCAAGGCACTCTTCTAAGTGCTGGACACTATATTGACCTAGTCCTTGCCCTCAAGGAGCTTAAAGTCTAGTCAAAGAACTTATCCTCTTTAGTTGAATGAGGCAGGAACAGTTTGATGCACTTCCTTACTAGGCATGCAGCCATTTCATAGTCACAACATTCATTTTACTTTTCGACTAGCAATTTCCACCTCTTGGATTCCATTATCACTTGTTCAATACACTATGAATCACTATTTCTCCATCTACAGCTCTGATGCTCATGCATTGCTGAGTGGAAGCATAAGACAGTGCCGAAAACACATGACTGCTTGGAAGTAATGATGGATTTTAACAAAGCCAAGTTTCTAGACAATTAAGCCCACCCTCCCTTGATTGCAAGGTATGATACTTGCTAGCAGACCCAAGAAATAACTGCAGTTACTCAAGTTAAGAATAGCAATATCTCTTTTACCTTGCCTGCCTCTCTCAGAATTCCAGTGCTTCTATATTCCTGTAACTCTTTGGACTCCTCAGTGTGGTTTTCCTGTCAGTGTTATAAATTACAATCCATGCATGTTTATCCTTATAATAATAAGAACATGTGTATGTAATCCTTATAATAATAACAATAATAACGAGCATTTATATAACCCTCTAACATTTGCAAAGCTCCTAAAACATAGTATCTCATTTGATCCTGACAACAACCCAGGTAGGTTAGGTGCTGTTATAATCATCCCCATTTTAAAAGTCAGGAAACTAAGGCTGATGTAAATTGAGTACTCACTGAGGATCCTACAGCTAATGAATATCTGAAGCAGAATTTGAACCTCAGGACTTCCTGACTTCAAATCTAGTCTTTTATCAGCTATACAACCTATGTATTCCTGGATAAATTGTGCCTGTGTAATCCCACAGATAACAAATAACCAGTAATGTGGGATAAATGAGGAAGTGGGGTGACTCAGTGGATAGAGGGTGGGTGGGCCTAGAGTCAGGGAGACCTGAGTTCAAATCTGGCCTCAGATGCTTTCTAGCTGTGTGACCCTGGACAAGTCACTTAACGCTGTTTGCCTCACTTTCCTCATCTGTAAAATGATCTGGAGAAGGAAATGACAAATCACTGCAGTATCTTTGCCAAGAAAACCCAAAATGGGGTCCTGAAGAGTCAGATGTGACTGAACAACAACAACAGCATGGGATAATAATAGCTCCAACGCAGACCTGAGCAGATATGTCCAGATTTGTAATTTCATGGATGCAGGGAGCTCCCAATGAAGAAGCTCCCTCTACCCGTGAAAATCGGCAACTCTTCTGCAACATTTAGCTTTGGAGAACTTATTGGGATACTGAGATATTAAGTCACTTGTCCGACATGTGTTGGAAACAGGATTTGAACCCAGGTCTTTGTATCTCCAAGGCTGGTTTTATCCCCTTTTCCATGCTTCATCTCACAGTTATAGAGTACTTTAAAGAGCACTTTATACTTGTTGTTGAATTTGAGCCTCACAATCACCCTGCAAAGTAGGAACTATTACCCCCCCCCCCCACTTTAGAGATGGTGAAACTGAGGCTCAGAGAGGCTAGAAACCTTGCCCAGAGTTGCTCACCTGTTTGGAGCAGGAGCTGTTACTTGGACTCAGATCATCTGACTGGAGATCTAGGATTCTTTCTGTTGTACCAGAGCTGGTGTTTGTAATCCTGCCTAGTATGTGCAGTCATCTTGGAAACAACCCAAACCCCTCTCTCAAGTATTCTAGAAGTTCACTTCATATGCAGCCCAGTGTTATGGTGATAGAAATAAGGGTAATTTGCTAGAATCTTAGTGAAGGTAGACCTAATCCCTTCATTTGTGTCTGGAGTGCTTTAGGGCCCCAGGGTCTTGGGATGGTGTGAGAGGTAGAGCTCTCATTCTGAATCTTTGTTTGGCCCTGGGGCTTGCTTTTGCATCCCCTTTCTCAACATCTGCCCAGCTGTCTGGGTTTCTGGATCGAGCCAGCCTGCCTGCCTATAACTCAGTTGAAATGTCCCTCAGCTCTTCACCTGGGGTTTCTTTGTTAACAACTCTTTAGTTCAGGTGATGAACTATGGGCAAAATCTTCACATGTTCAGCAAACTATAGAGGCTTATAGAACCCTTGTATTGTCAAGTGAAACCAACAGTCCAAAGAACCACAGCTATTTCTTCCTCACTCCAGGCATTTTATTGGCTGGATTTTTCCCTTCTCTGTGTGAAAACAAAAAAAACCCTGGACAACCTATTGGCAAGTTATAGGGCAGAAAAGATTACATTGCCTTCCCAGCTTAAAGGGCCAGCCAAACTCTATTAAACCTTAAGACAAATGGGAGCACAGCAGGACACATTGCACTGTGACCCATTCCTGAGTGGGTGGTACTGTAGCAGATATCCTAGGATTAAGTATGGGAGTCACAGAATTAGCCTCATGGTAATGGCTCTATACTCAGGTGAAGGAGAGGACCACTCAGGTGGTCTTGATTTTAATCTACAAAGAACCAATGGAGACTTTGCATATCCCTCTGAATTAAATGAAATTGGAGTTTTCTGTATGTTGTGTCTGTGTTTATAAGATGGAGAATTTTCCTCCCCTATTTGTACTTATTCTACTTCTGACACTACTTATAGACCTTGAGCAAATCACATAATGCCTGTGGGCCTCAACTCCCCAATCTGTAAAGTGAAGGGGGAACCACATTGCTTCTGCAGTCTATTCTAGTGTTAGAACTGATCTGATGAATTTGTTACTCTCTACTTGTAAGAGTGATAAAACTCTTGGGGAGATAGACTTTGTGGAAAGAGATGGTAAGGAATTGCTGGTGTACAGCAATACAAAGTGGGATGGTGATGGATGGGTGGAGGGCCAAATATACTCACTCATTAGTGACGTGCTGAAAGGGAAGATAAGTATAGGCAAGCAACAAGTATATCAGCAAAGAAATTAATTTTTTTTTAAAGTTCCAGTGGAAAGCAATGGGTATCTAGGTGGCACAGTGGATAGAGCACTGAGCTTGGAGTCAGACACTTACTAACTGTATGACCCTGGACAAGTCATTTAACCCTGTTTGCTTCAGTTTCCTCATCTGTAAAATGAGCCAGAGAAGGAAATGGCGAACCACTCTAGTACCTTTGCCAAGAAAATGCCAAATGGGGTCATGAAGAGTGGGACTCGACTGCAAAATGACTGAATGGAAAGTAGCACTCTTCACCTTCCTCAGAGGCTGGTTAACGTTTATCTTCTCCAGTAGAGGGGATGTTTTAATTCACTCCAGTTTATTAACCTCTCTTGGTTTACACTTTCTGTTGTAAGCCAACTGAATTGGCTAATGAATATGAACATAAAGTGACCAGAAAGCGTTGTGATCTTCCCTAGGAGGAGAAATCATTACTTTTGCTGACTCTCTTCATTTCCCCCTTTAGAGGCTTGATCAGGGGTGGGGAATCTGTGGCCTTCTAGGTCCTTGGGTGCAGCCCTGCAATCAAAGGGCCACACTTGAGGACCTAGAGGGCCACACGTGGCCTCAAGGCTGCAGGTTCCTCACCCCTGGGCTAGGTGCAGCTTTCACTTTTCTCCCACTGACCAATTTCCTTAATTTCTATCTATAATGTTCTTATTGATCTTACAACAATGGTTAGTGGCTCCCAATTTTATATAAAGAGTAGGCAATGCAATGACAGGGGAGGGAACAAAAGGGTGAAAGGATACAGTTTGTTTTATATATTAGTAGCCTTGCTGGGTCCTTCTGACTGAAGAGGGGTGGAAATCAGGTTTTCTGATGATATTCCTTCACCCTTGTGGGATGGAGGGAGGAAGGACCTCAGAGGAATGTCTCCATTAGAGAGAGGGAGTGTCTTGGCAATATCTTTGAGAGATGCTTGGATTACCTCATCAAAAGAGCTTGCAGGACTCTCTGTAAAACCAGTTCCAAAAGCTGTCAGTTCTACAGCATTGGTGCTGGTAGCTTCTGAGGCAGCAGTCCTGGCCTATATTAAAATACTTTCTCCAAACTCCCCAAACTCTTCATCTTCTGACAATCCACTCTAGTATGATGTGATGTTTTCTATCCCAGGTATAGTCTGATTTGGAAAAGAATTATGAGGTGAATACCTAATAGTGTGGTGTAGGAAGGGGTTAAGAGACCTCTGATCAATTGAGTTTCCCAATTATCTTGATTAAATTATAGTGCATGGACCTTTGCCAGAAAGGGGCATTTTCCTGGGAGCTATAGATGTGCTTCAGCACAGGGCTTTGGTAAGATGAAGCAACTCCTGATTGGTTCCCTTGTGTCCCTGTGACGAGAAGGTTGTATGGAAGATAACTGGCAGCTGAGCCGGGAGAAAACTCCTTCCTGGGTGGTCTGCAAGAGAAGTGGAAATGATTCCATTCGCTCTTGTTGGGCCCTGCATTTTTTTGGGAGACATCCAATTCTTTCTCTCTTGGACCTCTAGCAAGTGGGAACATGTATTTGCCTAAACAACTCTGAGCCCCTGGCTGCTTTCTCCTTTTTTCCCCCCTGAATATAGGCCAGTGACCACAGAGCCTGAAAAATGAATGTTTCCAGTCTTCTAGCTCAAGTTTGGGCGTTCTGAGTGCTGGCTGCCCACCAGGAGATGAGTCCTAAAACAACGTGGCTTCTTAGAGGAGAAGAGCATCCCCCCCAGCTGAAGGACCAGAGAAGACCTAAGCCATGGCCCCCAGGACCTTCTTCGCTCTTTAGGGAACATATTTGGAGAAATGTAAAATTGTCTTTACCTTCTATAACAGTCTCTGCTCTGCACCCCACTACCTGAAGGCCAGGTAGGATACATTTTCTCCCTCCCCCAGGGTTCTCTGGTACTCCTAAGGAGCTCTGGGGAAGTCTGAACTCTCTGCCATTGGCTCAGGCCCCCACTGATTGTGTGCTCCCAATTTTAGGGGTCCTCTGTATCCTGGTCCTATTTATTATTTAACAATCAGATTATCTTTTACAAAGGGATATTTACTTTAAAGGTATAGTAAGAAAATAATATGTTAGCATGTCCCCTAAGGCCTGGGGAACATTATCCTTTTCCGCCTTATAACACCTCAGTCTCTGGGGAGGGGAGATGATTAGGTTCACAATTAAAATTAATTTCTATAGACTCTAGGCCTACCAATTTCCAAGTCCAAGGCCCACCTTGGTTTGAGTCTCAATAACCTGGTTTCTCTGGGCTTCTTTACTAGGCTGGCAACATCTGTTCTGGAATCCTGCCTCTGAGGTCATTATAACTTGAGCTCCCAGGAGTCCACTTTCTGTCCTAGAACTGAAAAAGATAAATAAAATCAACCAAAACCCTAAGTCCTTTTAATAAAAAAAAAAGTAAAACATTTCCATAGTAGTTATTTTGTACAAGAAGACTTGAATAAAAGAAAAAAAAATGAAAGAAAGTGAAAAATAGGCTGGTTTGCTCTGCGTTTGGTCAGTATCAGTTCTTTCTCTGGAGGTAGTTGTGTGCCTCGTCATTAGTCTTTGGGATTGTCTTGGATCATTCTATTGCTGAGAATGAACAAGCCCTTCACAGTTCTTCGTCGAACAATATTGCCGTTACTATGTGCAGAGATTTCTCCAGTTATTCTAGGGTGGGTGTAAGGAACCAGAAAAAGAGAAAAAGCCTGATCTCTCTCTTTGCAGTAAGGTTCCTCCAAATGAATCTAGTCATGGAAGGGTGTCCCTTCGGCCATTGGTTAGAGAGAGTATACCAAGCAGAAGCACACAATGTTCTGGACACAGTAGGCACTTGATAAATGTTTGTGAAAAGTGTAAATTTGCATCCTGATCTCCCACTGGAAGCTGCTAATCTGATTTCTCCTGGGCCTCTGCTTGGTGGAAGGGGTTAAAAAGTTTTGTCCAGTGTGGAAAAGGTAGTCTGCAAATGTGTTATCTCTAGTCCAGAAGAACCTTAGGAGGAAAAAAGAATGAGGATTTGGGGTGTGATTTTTTCCAGGGATGTACTAGGTCTGGTCTAGAATGAAGAAGGATTTTTTACATTGGTTTTGCCTGGGGCCCTGCTGGTCTCTCTCAAGTCCTCCAGATAAAGGTGATCCGAGGATGGCATGGATCTTCCAGAAGAACCAGATGACTGCCATGGTCTGGTTTTGATCTCTTAGGGCTGGGCTGGGACTTGGGAGTGCCTAGAATGGCTGACTAGCCACTCGGCTCCTCAGATTTCTTTCTGTGTCATGGACAACTGCCGTGCCCCCTGTTTGACATCATCTCCTTTGTCTGCATGGGTTTTCTTCATGTACACACAACTGAGTCACTCTTAAGACAGAGACAGGTACATTTCTGTCAATCAGAAAGTAAGCAAATAAAAAAGGAGGCTTGCCCACATGTGCTCAGGATGCCTGATGAGAACATGCCTCTCCCAGGGCAGAACCTCTCCTACTCACACATGATTGTCTCCAATGGTGTTGCCTTGAACTGGGCTGCTCCTTGGGGGTGGGAGTGGGGGATTTCCTCTGGGTGTCTGGCTGCATTTAGCTTTGCCTGTGGCTTGCTCTGCAGTCCACTGCTTCCTCACAGCTGTCTTGGGTCTGTTTGCCACATTCTTTTTCTCAGGCAAACAAATTCCTCTGCTCACCCATCCAACTTCAGCCCTGGGAACAGAGGAACAGGAGGAGCAGCTGTAAAAACAAGTGGTTGCTGGAGTCCCGAGAGTCTCAGAATAACCCACTTTTGAGCTGCAGCATGCTTTGGTGGGTCTCTGGGAGGATCTGGGGTCTTGAAGGGATTGAAAAATGCCAACAAGTCTGTAGCCTGGCAGGGTCCAAGAGTGGAAAGGGCTGAGACTTGGTGAAATACCTTTGAAAGGTCTCTCCCTCCTGCTGACCTAAGTCACCTGGGACTGAGAATAGAACAGGATTGTTTCAGGTCAATAGGGCACAGAACTCACTGCCTGGGTTTTCCTTGAAGTTGTTAACTTCAAGGCCAGACCAGGCTGGACTGATTCCTTTCCAGGCCTCCACTCAGTCACCCCCACTCTCAGTGAAAAGCTTTACTGCCTTCACCAACAGTTCACAGGTTTAGACTTGAAAGCGTCATCTAGTTCAACTCTTTTCTTTTACAGATGGAGAAGCTGAAGTTTAGAGAGCAAGAATGTCTTGGCCAAGGTCATCTGGATCAGTGATGTCAAACGGATCCCAGTAAACCACATATTGACTTAGAAAGTCATGAATTATCATCATCCATGCTCTTCCTCCTCTGCTCTACCTCTGGCTTCCTTTAAGTCCCAACTACCGTTCTTTCCTTTATTGGAAGTCTTCCCTGACTCCTCTTAGTTCTAGCTAATTTTTTCCTACTTATCCTGTATATAACTCACTTTTTAATGTGTTTATTGGCATGTTGTCTCCCTCAGTAGATTGTAAACTCCTTGAGGGCAGGAACTGTTTTTTTTTGCCTCTTTTTGCATCTTTGATGCTTAGCAGAGCAGCTGACACATAATAGACCCTTAATAAATAGTTATTGATTGATCAATTATTTTATTTTTATTTATTTAATTAATTAATTTATTTAACATTTCCCAGTTAGATTTTAATCTGGTTTGTGGACAGTGTGTTTGATATCTCTGATCTGGATAGTAAATATCAGAGCTGAGAAATGAATCTTTATGTTTTACATAATTTTATATATATCTCTCTATATATATCTATATATATATCTGTATATATATATACATATATGTATATGTATGTGTGTTTATACAGATGGAGAGATATAAAATAGACATAAAATTGCTTCTTGTCTTCACGGGAGAGGGAAAAGGAGAATTTGGAACTCAAAATTTTATAGTAAAAAAATGAATGAAATGACTCTAGGTTCTCTGACTTTCCACTGGGCCACACTTCAGTTGAACAAGCATTTATTTATTAAGTACATACTGGTTGTATGGCTTAGCATTCACCACAGTGTGTTCAAATCAATTGGCAAATATTTCTTCAGGGCCTACTACGTGCTAGGCACTGTATTAGGTTCTGGGGATACAAGTACAAAGAATGAAACAATCCTTACTCACAATGAGTTTCTGTTCTAATGTAATGTAGGGGGAGAGGGAAGAAACAGGGACATATAGAAATATATAGAAATGTGTTTCCATATAGAAATATACCCAGGAATAGGGAGATAGGAAGTCAATCATTGATTTTATATAGGGAATAGGGATTTTTCTATAAGGAAATCCCAGGCGAGGAAGCTTCCTCCTTACAATGTACCTTCTCTGCAACTTAACAATGTCTTAGAGTTGTCTTAGGCCATTGAGATGTTAAGTGACTTGCCCAGTCACATAGCCAGTATATATTAGAGATAAGACTTGAACCCAAGACCTTTTGGCTTTGAGGTTAGCTCTCTATCCACCACACCATCTTGTCTCTTATGTACTTATATAAGGTATATTAGGACTGTTGGTATATGACAGTGGTTCTTAACCTTCTTCCTAATGCCGTGACCCTTTAATACAGTTCCTCATGTTGTGGTGACCCCCAACCATAAAATGATTTTCGTTGCTACTTCATAACTGTAATTTTGCTACTGTTATGAATCGTAATGTAAATATCTGATATGCAGGATGTATTTTCATTGTTACAAACTGAACATAACCCACAGATTGAGAGGTATTTTGTCAACATACATATATAAAAATAAAATAAATACGAAAAATTACAAAGTAGTTAAATGCAAGGCTGTTGTGGAGGGGATGTACTAGTTGTTGACCACCCTTGGTTGTTCTTGGTCTGCCCTTTCTAGGTTCCTATTGCCATAGTTCTCATTTCCTCTTCTTTATCCCTCCCCCATCGTTTCCCTCTTCTCTGAGGGTTATATGTTTGGGAAATATTGGCTGTGCTGTGGGGTATGTGGGCTGGACAGTTTTGGAGAATGGGTTGTCACCTTTCCAAGTATGACTACACTGCAGTGGACTGTCCTCTATCCCATCTGTTCCTCTACTCCTCCCACCCCCAACCGAATTTACCCTAGGGAACAAAAATTTCTACTATGGCTCCGAGTCCAAAAACCAGATGAATCAAGAGAGAGCACAAAAAGCAAAGGGGGAAGAGGATATCAAAAATTGTGAAGAAGAATAGACTGCTTGGATTTTAGCAGGTAAAAGAGGTCATTTTAGAGGGGGTAGTTTCAGTTGAGTGGGGGGTCAAAGCCTGGATGGGGTTGAAAAGGAAATGAAGGAGAAGAAAGCCAGGCATTGAGTGAGGACTTTTTCTGGGGTATAAAATAAAACATTTATTATGCACCTACTATGTAGGAGGTAGTGGGCAGTAGGTTTGGAGATACAAAGACAAAAAGAAAACTAGGAACCTACATTCTACTTATGAAAGCCAAGTCAACAAGCATTTATTAAGTGCCTACTGTGTCCTAGTGTTCCAGGCACTGCAAGTGAAAAATTATAGAACAGTAACAGGAAGGATTGATAAGAACAAAAGAAAGGGTTTTTGTTTGCTTTTTAGGATGATGGAGATCTGTTTGTAGACCTTAGTAAAGGAACAAATGGATAAGGCAAGATCGAAAGAGACATGGAATGACTGAGGGAGTAAGCCCCTGAAGGAATGCTGCTGTCAAGGGCACAAATAGAGTAGTTAGCCTGAGTAAGTAGAAGGAACACTTTTTCTTCGGCTTGGAGCAAAGAAAGAGAGAATGGCAGACTACGGACTACGTGGAGAGTTTTTGAAGTGTGTGTAGAGTTGAGTTAAAGAGGGGACTCATGGTGGATGGCCTCTACATTCTCAGCAATGTAGGAGGCAAGGTCCTCTTCTGAAAGGGAAGAGGAAGAGAAAGGTTGGTGTCAGGGGGTTGCAAAAAGAAGAAAAGCTTTGAAATCGCTCATTTGGAATGCCATGGTCAGTCAGGGAGAAATAAAAAAATTGCCATGCAGTAGTAAGGGCCCAGGTGAGATAATATAACATAAATTTGTATTGGGTCCACTTGGAATACGTGCATGATTTTCTCCAGCAACTGAGTAGGAACAGAGAAGGACAAAAGTGGGTATAACTCAGGGTGGGGGTTTAGAAAGATGTGAGCAAGTCAGGAAAGTAAGACACTCAGGGTCAGAGGACATCATATTATTGAACTGATCAACCATAGAATCAAGAGAAGGAGAAGAGGAGAAGCATTTTAAAAGCACCCACTATGTGCCAGGCACTGCATTAAGCACTTTACAACTATTACCTCATTTTATCCCCTGTGAGATAGGTGCTATTATCACCCCCATTTTATAGTTGAGGAGACTGAGGCAGAAAGAGATTAAGTGACTTGAGATTTGGATTTAGGTTTTCCTGACTCCAAGCCCATGAAGAATGAACGAGATCAAGGGTTATGGATGGAAAAACAGGGAGTGGTGGAGGGCTTGGAGGTCCCAATGGGGTGCATAAAATAGAGGAATGAAAACAGAGGGGAAGATAGAGGTTATGGTAAGAGAGAATTCCTGAGTTCAGGATCATGGAGGCAGCATAAATTATAGGGGATGGTGAGATCTAAGACTTAAGTGACCATCCATGTGGATGCCTGAGATCATGGTAGGTGAGGAGGTGATTGAACTCAAAGCTGGGGTGTTTGAGAGGACATGCATGTGGAAGTATCCAAGCATGAGGGCAGTGGGTGAGATGGAGAAGAAAACTATGAGCCATATATTCTATGAGGAGCAAGGGAGAATGGCCTAGAAGTTGATAGATAAAGGCAATAAAGATCGAGACAGGGGTATAGAAAGTTGGAGATAACTGCACAGAAAAAGTTTCTGAGTCATGGCAAAGAAAAGATCTGACAGTGAAAGTGAGGGGCAAAGAGTATGCCTACTATTTTTCATGGACCAGGGAGGGGGGACTGTAAGAGAAGGTGCTCCTGATACTAGCAAGGGTGGCCAGAGATGGGCATAGTGCCTTTAGGAAGGAAATTGGTTTCCAGGAATGCCCAAATATGGAAAGAGTGAAGAGGTAAGATTTAGGTGAAATGATGGTTTCTTGTTGATAAAATGGGGACACAATGAACCAATTGACAAACATTTATTAAATTATGTTCATTAAATTTATTAAATTATTTATTACATTTTTATTAAATTATGTACCATGTTATGTGCTGGGGATACAAACTGGCTTTCAGATATGGAAAAATGCACAATGGGAGAGAGCAGAATGGAATCTCTAGATTTCCTGTTACAGGGACACCGGGATGGGAGGAGGCTGGAGAGTGGGAGGAGGGTTGGAGGGGGCCCTTCTCCACTAGGAATTAGAATCCACAGTCTGAGAGGCTTGGCCCAGGATTTTGACTGAGACCTAGCCTTGTCTGAGCAGGCAGTACTTCTGGTTTGTTTGTTTGCAATTGGGGATTCAACTCAAGAAGAATTGTGGGCAAGATTAGGGAGGCAGAATGAAGGCTACATCTAAATGGGCCCCTAGAGGCTGCCTGGATAACACTTGAATAGATACTTCTGTTGTCACTGATGCCTACCTGCACCCCAGGAGAGGCGTGACTGAACAGGACTAATGTTTGCCAATTTTCTTTCCCCATGATCTCTTAAATTCAAAATGCAAAGGCCTTTTCTCAGTCCTCCTTCTGGACCAATCTACAACACTTGATCCTACTGACCACCCTCTTCTGGGTACCCTCTCTTCCTTAGTTTTTTTTACTCCTCTTTCTCCTGGTTCTCCCCTCAGGAGGAGACCACTACCTCTCATTCTGCTTTGCTTAATTATCATCCATATCCCATAACTTAATCTAGGTTGACATACTGGACTTCGCCTCAAACACTATTCACTTTTTTCTACTCTATCTTGGTAACTTCATAAACCCCCATGATTTCAATGATCATTTTTTACTAAGGTGATTTCCAGATAGGTGCATCCATTCCTTGGTTCTCTTCTGTGCTCTCATTCTGCATTCCCAGTTGTTTATTGGCTTTTTCCAATGAATTCCTCCCACAAACCCTTCCTTATCCCCATCTTCCCTATTTCTGTTGAGAACACTACCTTCCTTCTACGTACCCATGTTCACAACCTTGGATTTTCTTTGACTCTTCATTCTCACTCACCCAATCCCCCATGTCCAATCAGTTACTAAGTCTTATTCATTCTGTGTACTCATTCTCCAACACATCTTGTATCTGCCCTCTTCTTTCTGCTCACATGTTCCCCACACTACAGCCATCCAAGTGCAGGCTTACATCATCATTGCCTGAGATGGTATTGTAGATAGACTCCTAAGGGGGTGTATGGAGTGGTCAGGACTAGCACCTCTGGTGTGACATCTTGCCAAGCCTTTTTCAGCAATGCTCATCCACCTTTGGTGTCCACCTTCACCCAGCTCTCACCTGTGACTCCAAGAAGCCTTTTATAATTCCCAACTTCCTTCAAGACCCCTAAGAGCCACCACCTACATGAGGCCTTTCCTCATTGCAGACTGGTAGAGTTTTTGTGGACATCACTTTACATACTCTTTCTATGTATTTTCTACTTTTTTATCTGGATAAATATTATTTCCTCCCAAGAGAATATAAGCTCCTTGAGGGCAGGAACAATTTTATTTTTGTCTATGTAACATTAGTTACAAAGTATGTAATTACCTAGGATGGAATTTTGCATATGTGGTTGTTCAATCCTGTCCATCCCCATTTGGGGTTTTCTTGACAAAGATACAGGAGTGGTTTGTCATTTCTTCCTTTAATTAATTCTACAGATGGGGAAACTGAGGTTGATAGGGTTAAGTGACTTGCCCAGGGTCACACAGCTAGTAAGTGTCTGAGGTTAGATTTGAACTCAGGTCTTTCTGACTCCAGGCCCAAAGCTCTATCCACTGGACCTCTTAGCTGTTTTTCATATTTTTTTCAACCTATTGTTGAATTAATGAATAAATGACTTATTGAGGTTAAGGGATATGCCCAAGGACAAATAAAGCTTAGATTTGAACTCAGGTTTTCTGCCTCTCGCCTATAATGCAGGCGTAATACTAACTGTAATAATAACTCCCTCAAAATCCATCTAATCTTCTCTGTTATGAGAGAGGGGCACCACAAAGTAAAGGTGTGACAGTCAGGGTGAAGTACACTGGGGTCTCAGTGTATCCTGAGATTGCTGCAGCAGCTACAAAGGCCTGACGAGAACCCCCAAACACGAGTCATCTGGGGTCTGAAGAAAGCCCTAACTGGGTCGGCACTCTATGTGATGTGGCAAAGTCAGTGCGAGGAAACTGCTCTCATAAACATAAGAAATAAATACGTGGGCTGGCATCAGGTTTCCAAATTGAAACCGGCAAGAGGGGAGGAATACCTCAGATACCCCAGAACTAGGCTTGTATTAAAGCCTCTTGTTAAATTTTCTCTGTGAGCATTTACACCTCAGAAAATTGGCAAACACTACAAATCAGGGCTAGATTTATTATTTTGCTGATTGTCTAGGTTTAAAGGAAAGGAGAAAATATTAATAATGCAAGTTAAATTTAAATGTGCTATAATTTCTGGAGGGCAGATCGTTAAACATTTACTTTGTCTACACCCGACCTGCTGGAAATTCTTTAGTGCAGGTGGTGCTAACCGCTAATGCAGCCAAACCACGAGTATACTTCAATCTGTTACAAGATTGAAAATATGAATGCTTGTAGTCTATGCCAGTAATATATCATAACAAAATTGGAAACAAAGCTTACCAGGTAGAGGCAAGGGCTTCGTGCTATTTCTTGGCAAAGATGGAGCTTATTAATCCTGAGGTCCAAGTTATACAACAATAGATCACAGATCAATGTAGGGCAAGCTTAAGAAATAGCTTCATTCTTAAAACAAAATTAGATGAAATAAGAGCAGAAATCAAGTAGTGACTTAAATCTGAAGAACCTAAGGGTGCTGAAAATGTACACTTGATTTGAACTTCATTTAATAATGAAATATTTTTTGCTTGTTCAGTTGTTTTCAGTTGTGTCTGAACCCATTTAGGATTTTCTTGGCAGAGATACTGGAGTGATTTGCCATTTCCTTCTCCAGCTCACTTTACAGGTAAGGAAACTGAGGCAAACAGGGTTAAGTGACTTGGCCAGGGTGATGTAGCTAGTGGGTATCTGAGGCCAGATTTTAACTCAGGTCTTCTTGACCTCAGGCCTGTCACTATCTACTGTGCTACCCAACTACCCAGTAATGAAATAGATTTCAAAATAATGCCAATCTAAAAACAAAAAATGACAAGGAATAGCTCTATTTAGAATGGAATTTTAAAAGAGCTTTTTCTGAGTTTAATAGCATGGACTCAACTAACAGACCAAATATACTAAAATGTAATAATTTAAGAAAGCAGATATCACTATTCTTAATTAATCAACAAGCATTTATGTGCCAGGAACTGTGCTAATCATAGCTAGCATTTAATACAGTGCTTCAGAGTTTGTACATGCTTTACAAATATTTTTTTTTTCTCCTCACAACAACCTTAGGAGGGAGGTGCTATTGTTATTACCATTTTACAGATGAAGAAACTGAGGCAAGCAGAAGTTAAGTGACTTGTCCAGGGCCACACAGCTGGGTAAGTGTTTGAGGTGAGATTTGAACTCGGGGCTTCCTGACTCGAGTCTAATACTTTGCCCACTGAACCCAGCTGCTAAGTGGGACCATTATGGACAGATGCATACCTTCTCTCACAAGATTTGCCAGAGAATATAAAAACATGTTGGCATCTGCACATAACAGTATATGCTACTGCTAGTGGTTTGGTCATTGTTGTTTGTCCTTTGTTTTTGAAGAGGACAAAAGACACCATGGGGTGATGTCTTGACTCACATGTGAATTGGATTTAAGTGAGGCAGGAGGACAAATGACACCATGGGGTAATGTCTTGACTCACATGTGAATTGGATTTAAGTGAGGCAGGAGGACAAATGACACCATGGGGTGATGTCTTGACTCACATGTGAATTGGATTTAAGTGAGTCAGGAGGACAAATGACACCATGGGGTGATGTCTTGACTCACATGTGAATTGGATTTAAGTGAGGCAGAGTTACACAAGGTTGTCAGCCTCACTGTCTTCCAGTGTCATTGAAGTCTAGTGGCAGGAAAAAAATCAAGACAACTGGTGATGGCTCAGGATGCAGTGGATGACCTTGGTGTCTTCCATGTCTGACCAAGTTTTAAGCACTCCAAAGTGCCTGCTTCAGAAGACTTCATGGCTGTTGGAACTATTCTCATCTGTCCATTCTACTGGGGGAAATCTTCACATACTTAGGGCAGACACCGTCCTAACTCACTGACAGATTTGAGGCCAGTTAGTTACCCTTAACCTGGTTTAGCCCATCTGTTGGGATGGTTTTACCATGGTGTGGCCACTGTGCATGCTACACCTTCTTGGAGCCACAGGTGAGAGTTGAGTGACAGGTGGACACCAAAGGTGGGTGAGTAGGCCTAGGAAGGGCTTGGCAAACTCTTACACCAGAGGTTCTAGTCCTCCTTGAATGCCCTATGTGCCCCAGTTTGGTAAGGACCATTGGAAGAAAATGGAGGTAGCTAGATGGTTCAGTGGCCTGGAGTCAGGAAGACCTGAGTTCAAGTCCGGCCCCAGACACTTAATAGCTATGTGACCTTGGGCAAGTCACTTAACCTGTTTGCTTTAACCTGCTGGAAAAGAAAATGGCAAACCATTCCAATGTCTTTGCCAAGAAAACTCCAGGGCCAATATTGACATGCTATGGTTCATAGGGTCAGAAAGAAATGGATGCAACTGAATAACACGAAAAAATAGGAAGAAAGGTAGAGTGATCTTACAGTATTCCTGAAGACAGACATTGCAAATCACCACGGCAGAAGCAGCCTGAGGAAACCACTAAAGATCTTATGAAATTACCTTTGGAAGATAACATTAAAATCTAGCCAGTACACTCAGGAGAAACTGGAACACCAGACTGCTGATCAAAGGGAAGGAAAAAAAGAAATACAAAATAGAATTATTTTAATTATTATTTTAATTTATCATTTATTTTATTTATTTAATTAAAAATTTTAAAGTGATTTAATTTATTATTTAATTTTAATTTAATGAATAATTATTTTAATTACATTAAATTGAAAAGTTTCTGTACAAAAACCAGAGGTATATCAGAAATTCTTGACACATTTAATCAGCAATTGAAAGTAAAATACAAAAGGTTAAGGAATACCAGAGTATTAAAGGTTTCCCAAAGGTTAAGAAATACGAGAGTACATAACCCAGTGCCTTTATGAACACAACTACAAAACACTTTTCACACAAATAAAATCAGATCTAATTAATTGGAAAAACATCAATTGCTCATGGCTGGGTCGAGCTAATATAATAAAAATGACAATTTTACCTAAATTAAATTACACATTTAGTGCCATACCAATAATTCTACCAAAAATTACTTTATAGAGCTAGAAAAAATAATGACAAAATTCATTTGGAAGAACAAAAGGTCTAGAATATCAAGGCAATCAATGAAAAGAAATGCTAGGGAAGATGGCCTAGTTGTACCAGATTTTAATCTCCATTATAAAGTAGCAGTCATCAAAACTACTTGGTACTGGCTGAGAAATAGAGTAGTGGATCAGTGGAATAGACTGGATACAAAAGACTTAGTATTCAACAATTATAGTAATATACTGTTTGATAAGCCCAAAGACCCCAGTTTTTGGGATAAAAATTCACTATTTGACAAAATCTGCTGGGAAAATTGGAACATAGGATGGCAGAAACTGGGCATAGACCATCATCTAATGCCGTACATCGAAGTCAAGTCTAAATGGGTGCATAACCTAGGTATAAAGGCTGATACTCTAAGTAATCTGGGGAAGCAAGGAATAGTTTACCTGTCAGATTTATGGAGTAGGGAAGACTTTATGACCAAAGAAGAGTTGGAGAGCATTATAAAATGCAAAATGAATAATCTTGATTACATTAAATTGAAAAGTTTCTGTACAAACAAAGCCAATGTAACCAAGATTAAGAGGGAAGTGGGTAATTGGGAAAGAATTTTTTCAACCAGTGTCTCTGATAAAGGCCTCATTTCTAAAATATACAGGGAATTAAGTAAAATCTATAAGAATACAACTCATTCCCCAAATGATAAATGGTCAAA
>CM053591.1:59534220-59574543 GCA_028646515.1 Pseudochirops corinnae | reverse complement strand
GAGAATAGACTGGGGGAGGGGGGACACACTGGGATGGCTGTTTTGAGGTGGTGGGTGGGGGAAAGAGGAGGAGAAAATATGTAACTCAAAATCTTGTGGAAATGAATAATGCAAACTAAAATAAAATAAAAAAAAAATTAAAAAAAAAAAAAAGAAAAGAAAACTAGAGCCCAAAGAAGATAAATGATTTGTCTGAAGTCAGAGAAGAAATCCTTTTTGTAATTGTCCTTTAGTTGAATGACATACTCTGGAGTTTAACTCTGAGATACTATGGTCATTTTGATAGTGATATCTTTTTTACTTGTATGTTTGCCCCATTCATAATACTTACTATGGCTGTGGTCTTGTATTATAATAATTTTATGTATAACATATTGCATTATGTTCAAAACTAGCATGGTTTAGTGGCAAAAACACCAAACTTGGGAGCTAGAAGAAACTTGGCTTCAAATCCTACCTCTGACACTTGTTAGCTATGTGAGTATGGCCTCCTCACTTAACATCTCTGGGCATCTGTTTCCTTAGGTATAAAAATGGGATATTCAGGAGCCGGCTCAAACTAGCTGGCTAAAATGTTAAATTTTCTTTGTGAGCATTTACACCTCGGAAATTGACAAATGTTACAAATCAGTGCTTGGTTGATTATTTTTGTTGATTGTCTAGGCTTAAAGTGATAGAAAAAAATGTTACTAATGCAGCTTATACTTAAAAATGTGTCATTCACACATTTTTGGTTTTGGAGAGCTGGTTTAGTCATGTCTGACTCTCTGTGACCTCGAGGAACAAAATTGAGACCTCAGGCTCTGCTCCACTATCTCTCGAAGTCTGTCCAAGCTCATGGTTGTTACTTCCATGACACTATCTATCCCATCTTATTCTCTGCTGTCTCTTTTTCTTTTTGCCTTCAATGTTTCCCAACATCAGGGTCTTTTCCAGTGAGTCCCATCTTCTCATTATGTGGCCAGAGTATTGTAGCAGCAAGCACTCTAGCATACCCAGGATGGCTGCTAGCATGGGCTCTTTGATCTGCTTTTCTAAAGGAAAGAAACTCAAAAAGGGTTAACAATCTTACTTTAATGAATCAAACATATATCATTTACCTAGTTCAGGGGGAAAAGTCAGCACCCAGAACTTCAGAGAATACGAACAGAAGTTACAAGAGAAAGATAATACATTTCAACAGACAGGGCTTCTAGATGTCTGACCATTACATCCATACCTAGTTAGTCACTAGAGAGAGACGCTCCAGAATCTGTATTTTCAAAGCCAGGAGGCTCAATGGCTGCTCAGAGTCTCATCTGGCCAAATCACACAACTCCAAAGTAAGCCCCAAAGCAAAACCTTGCCTCAGAGGTACATATAGCCCTCTCCAGGATCAGAGAACGTCACAACCCTTGTGACCCACTTGACTACAAAGTAACAAAAGTTGTGCCTTCCTGAAAAACAAGCCTCCCGCTACAGGCTCCAGGCGAGCACATGCAGCCTATTAGGCGGCAGAGTATATTTTCTTTTTTTTTTTATTTTTTTTATTTTATTTACTCATTTACTTTTAATTTACAAGATTCAGTTCCACAATCACTTGAGTTTCAGATTTTCTCCCCTCCCTTCCCCCCCCCCCCATGGTGGCGTGCAATCATGTATAGGATCTGCAAATTCTTTCACATTGTACAATAGTTTGGTCATATAGAAGGGCTGTAACCAATGAGTGATCACTGGGAAAAGAAAAAAAAAAAAAGCAAAACCAGACATAAAAGAGAACGATAACGAGTTTTGCTTCAGTCAGAGTATATTTTCAACGAACGGTCCTCAAGTTCTATTTAGGCTTATTAAGGGGCAGGGAAGATCTTCAAATTTCTATTACCATTACAAGTATTTAAGCTTCAGTTTCAGTTTTTGATCTTCCAGTGAATAGCCTGAATAAATTTCTTTAAGTGTTGACTGATTTGATCCCTTGCTGTCCAATGGACTCTCAAAAGACTTCTCCATCAGCACAATTCAGAAATGTTGATTCTGTAGCACTCAGCTTTCCTTATAGTCCAACTCTCACAGCCGTACACTGCTACCAGAAAAACCATAGTTTTGACTATATGGACCTTTCTCGGCAAGGTGATGTCTCTGCTTTTTAGTATGCTGTCCAGATTTGCCATAGCTTTCCTTCCAAGGAACAATCATCTTTTAATTTCCTGGCTGCAACTGCCATCTGCAGTGATCTTTGAGCCTAAAAATATAAAATCTGACACTTCTTCCATTTCTTCTCTCTCTATTTGCCAGAAAGTGGTGGGGCTGGTTGCCAAGATCTTAGTTTTTTTGATGTTCAGCATCAAGCCAGCTTTTATAGTCTCCTCTTTTACCCTCATCAAGAGGCTTCTTAATTCCTCTTTACTTTCTGCTATCATAGTGGTATCACCTGCATATCTGAGATTGCTGATATTTCTCCTAGCTACCTTAATTCCAGCTTTTGATTCATCCAGCTTGGCACTTCACATGATGTACTCGGCATATAACTTAAATAAAATGACAATATACAACCTTTTCATACTTCTATTCCAATCTTAAACCAATCAATTGTTATATTTTTTGGTTCTAACTGTTGCTTTTTGGTCTGCATATAGGTTCCTTAGGAATCCACTAAACCAGGCAGACCAGATATTGACTTGGAAAACCACATATTAACATTATCTATATTCTATTGTATTTTATTTATTTTGTTACATATTTCATTTCAGAATTACATCTTAATCTGGTTGCATGTTTGACACTCTAGGCTAGACAATAGGTAAATTAGATAAAGAAGATTTGGAATGGATTAAGTGACCAAATCGAAAGAATAGTTATTTATGTGTCTGTATTAATTAGGTCTCTAGAAACCCCAAATATGGTGCTACTCAAGATTTTCAGTCAATGACCTGGATGGGGGTATAAATGGCATACTGACTGAATTTACAAAGCTAGGAGACAACCCTCTAGATGAAAGTCAGGATAAGAAAAGATCTTGATAGACAAGAATGATGTAGGGATCTACTAAGATGAAATTTAATAGGGATAAATATCAAGTCTCACACTTGTGTTAGAAAAGATCACCTTTACAAATCTTGGATAGAGGAGGCAGGGCCAGATGTGAAATCCTTCTGTGGTGAGGGAGGGACTCCTGGCATTGAATGTCACAGACATTTTTAGTCTCAGTTACCATATTGATTGGTTTTACATAACTTTTTCTTTCTTACCCATCTTGGATGTGGGGCAGCACAGGAGTGGAGTATAAAAAAATCACCAATGTAAAAACAAAAGGCACCACCACCAACAACAATAATTAACATTTCTAAAGCTCTCTAAGGTTTGTAAAGTGATCTAATACATTGTTTCATTAGACTCTTACAACAAACCCACTGAGGTAGGTGGTTATCCCCATTTTATAGATGAGGAAACCAAAACAGAGAGGAGAAGTGATTTACTGGGATGCCCCTGGTGTCTTAGGTGGGATTCAAATCCAGGTCTTCCCGACTCCCACATATAGCAATCTAGTCACAGTTCTACCTTGCTGCCTCACAAAACTTAGAAGGGAAAAAAAACCTTCCCTTCTGTGAGTTTTATTAGACTGTGCACTCAAAATGGAGAGGCAGCATGGTTCATTGGATAAAGAGGTGGCCTTTAAATCAGGAACACCTAAGTTCAAATCCTTCCTCTGTCACTTGGGCAGATCATTTCATTTCTTAGCACCTTAGGACACCTCTCTGAGATTCTGAGTTATAGATGAGTTGCTGCTCCCTGTGGATGGAAGGAGTTTCCAGAACAGGTAGTTCTCCACAATGATGAAAACACTGCTGTAGTCTGATCACATATAGCATCCATTTAAAGAGGGCACCCACACCAGCCATCTCTTCATTTCCCATGTGGATGCACATGACTCCGTCATCCTGAAGGATTATATCAACCCTGGTGCTCACAGCTCATCAGTATGCTCAGGACCCTCTGCTCCTGAGATTGGAGAGCTGAAACAAAGAGCTCCTCTCATAGCCCCCATCTCTTCATTTTTCACCCAGATGCATTCCTTTGGATTGGACTCCATTGTGTTCCTGTGTGTTAGCCTCTTTTTTCTCTGTGCCCTGTTTTCAACTTCCTTTTGTGTACTGTCTTCCCCATTGGATTTTAAGTTCTTTGAGGGTAGGGATTATTTTTCTTTTTCATATTTGCATCTGTAGACCTTAGCATGGTACCCAGCACATAGTAGGTACTTAATGAATGATTAGCCTGGCTAATACAGAGTATTATACTCAGTTATGAGCATTTTAGGAACAACTCTGATGAATGAGCTTGTCTGGAGCAGGGCTTCTTAAACTTTTTCTAGTGTTTAGGCAGTGTTCACTGGCATGGCCTGATGACATTTGCAGTGCAAAGTGCACATGCTTTGTGTACAGAACCAGACCTGCAGTGAAATTGCACAATGGGCAAATTCTGCCAGAAACACCTCCGATTCATTGTGCGTTTGATTTTTAGTTAATTTTTGGTTGTGGTGCATTCAGAAACCTTTTACTGTTGCCAAATTTTTTGCCACACCGTATGGGGTTGCAAACCACAGTTTAAGAGCACTGGTGAGGGTGACCAATATGATGAAAGAAATGCATACCGTTCTATAGGACTAAAAGAACCAGGGATTTTTTTCCTGGGGGAAGAGAAAGCTTAGGGGGAATGAAATAGCTTTTTCCAAGGTATTTGACTTTCATGAAGAAGAGTTAATTCGACTGGCTCTGCTTGGTCCCTGAGAACAGATTTACAAGTTATAGATGGAAATAACAAATAGGTAAATTTATATTGAATGTTAAGGAAAAACTCCCCTTGGAGAGGAATTAGAGCTCTCCCCAAATGGAAGGGGATACCTTGGGAGATAATGGGTTCCCTTGGCAGGGAGGACTGCAAGCACAGACTGAGTGACCATCTGGTGAAGTTGTTTGTTGTAAGTATCCTCTCTTTAGGCAGGAGGTAGATTGTCTCAGAGGTATCTTCAAACTTTGAGATTCTGTGATCAGGAAAAACTTCTTGGAGGATGTAAAATTTGAACTTGACTTTAAAGAATGTATAGGAACATGACAGGCTGGAGGTGAAAAGACAATCCAAGCCTAGGGAGCAGAAGAATGAAAGCTGTAGAGACAGGAAAACACAGGACATGTTGGGAAAATGGTAAGTAGTTCAACTTGGCTGAAGCTTAAAGTCAGTGCAAGAGAATAGCGTACCTTGGGTAAACTGTCTTATACAGAGGAAAACCATTCCTTGGAGCATATGCAGATGTTCTCTGCCCAGTTGACTTTGTGGAAATATGGTTGAGGATGGGAGGCTGGGAGTTCCTGCTTCTGGCCAGGCATGGCTCAAAAGAGCTTGCCCTATGTGATGATGAATAGTCCCCTAATTGGCTGCTGAGCCAGAAGAGCAGATGATTCAGGGGATGAACAAAAGCCAGCTCCTGGGCTCTTCAACCTTTTCTTTCTTTCTAGCTGTGAAGCATGTTTACTGCAAGCTGGTCCTGAGAGTAAAAGTCAGGTGGGGGGTTGGCTGCATTATCTCCCACCAGCCTAACCATATAGCTATGGGAACATGTCTACCCTTTTCTTTTGAATTTGTGTTTTCCTAATTTTGGGTGACTAAATATCCCTGGTAAGGGATGTGCCAATTGTCAGATTTTCAGTGTGAACATTTACAATTTGCAAATTGGCAAGTGCTACAAATAAGGCTATGATCTATGATGTTATGTTGATTGTCTCCACTTAAGAAAGGGATGGAAAAAGGTAAATAATTCAGATTAAACCGATAAAGTAAATATGTGTATATTTTTTCAGAGAGCTGGTTGTTGAACATTTATCAACATGCCCTGGCTGAGATGGAAGTGTCCAGGTAGCCTTTTAACTTTTGAAAGGTCTGGGGATCTGTGACTGCCGCAATATTGGTATTCACAACATATTGGTGTTTAGTAGAATGATTGTGGCAGATGGTGGATGAAGTTTCTGTATCAGAGATTTCAGCTACTGTCAGCAAAAGGGCCAATCCCAGTGCATTTTATCAACAGAGTTGATCAGACAATGCCCAGCTAAAATAAAACGTAAAATAGCTAATTAGAAATATTGCAAAACTGCTTTATAGTTAGTAATAGTCAATGAATATTTAAGTGAATGTTACATGCCAGGTGTTGTGCTAAGTTCTGAACATACAAAGAAAGGCCAGATAATTCCTGCTTTCGAGAAGCTTACATTCTAATGGGGGTAGACAACACATGAATAACGATGTACAAACAAACCATATACAGGATAAATAAGAAATAACAGAGGGAATGGACTAGAGTTAAGGGGGACTGGGAAAGGCTTCCTGCAGAAGATGGGCTTTTAGCTAGGACTTGAAGGAAGCCAGGAGGGAGAACATTCTAGGCATGGGGGAGCAACCAGAAAAAAATACATGGAATTGGAGATGGAGGGTCTTATTGGAGAAACAAGTAGACCAGTATCAGCGTATGAGGGTCTTCCTCTTCCAGATTGATTTTTTTTTAATTAAAGAGGCCAGCCCTTGACTCACTTCTTAAAGTGACCTATTCACTGAATGGGTGTTACCTCATCTTCTGGCTGGTCTGTGTTGCAGCTCATAATGCATTTCTCCATGGTTTTTACTGTTTAGAGTTTTTCATACATCCAAAACCAAGTATATGATCTTGTCTCAAAGGTCTGTTCCTCCTTCTGACTTGTCTATTTCTGGGAACGGCCCTACAATTTAACCTATCTGCCATATTATGTGCAGGTACTACCTTTGAGTTTTCCTCATTCCTTACTTCTCATTCCCAATGTTATCAATTCCTACTGATTCCATAGCTTCAGTGTGTCCCACATCTGTCCCTTCCTCTGTATCCCATGCTCACTTTAGTGAGAATCTGAAAAGACCTTAGCTTAAAAGGACCAGGTCACTCTACACAGCCCTCCCTCACTTAAATACAATTCACTTGCATATCATATCATCATCTCCCTGATGTCATGGTCCTTTTAGGGAACAAAGGACAAATTGCAACCACAATTGCAGAATATGTATGTAGAGAATGAAAGATGTTTGGAAAGATTGAAGTATATGTGGGCTGGGTGGGGGCAGGGAGAGGATGTTATAAATTTTGTTTTGAATGCCAAACAGAGGATATGAAATTTGATCCTTGAGGTGATAGTGAGAGTTTATCTCTCACTATAAACTCCAGGTGATAGCTGGAGTTTATCAAGTAGGAGGATGACATGGTCAGACCTGTGCTTTAGGAAGATCACTTTGACAGCTGAGTGGAGGATAGATTAGGAGAGACTTGTGGCAGACAGAATAACCAGCAGGCTGTTTCAGTAGTCCAGGTGTGAAGTGATGAGACCCTGTACCAATGTGGTGAGTATTAGAGGAGACGAGGGTCCTACTCAAGAAATATTGTGAAGGTAAAATTAATCAGGTCTTGGCAAAGTTGAATATGGGGTGGGTAGGAGAAAGAGAGAGGAGTCAAGGATGATGGGTGACTCAGAGGATGGTGCTACCCTTAAAATCAATAGGGAATTAGGAAGAAGGAAGAGTTTTGGGGAAAAGAAGAGTTCAGTTTTGGACACTTGGAATTTAAGATGTCTACAGGACATCTTATTGTACCATCTAATTCAAGATTGTCCAATAGACAGTTAGAGATGTTCAACAGAGAGGTTAGGGCTGTATAAGTAGATTTGAGCGTCATCATTGAGAGGATAACTGAATCCATGGGAGCTGATGAGATCACTACATGAAGTGGTATAGAGGGAGAAGAGGGCCCGTGTTCTGATGAGGATCTATGATCAGTATCCTACATAATTGTACTAGTCATTGTAAATCGAATTACTGAATCCTGTTTCAACCATTTTGTTAATGTGCTCTGTGATTCTGTTTTTAGCATTCTTTTCTTTGTAAGAATAAACTAAACTAACTGTGCCATATTCAATTTATATTGCATAGAGAATACTTCTTTTTTTCTTTTTTGGGAGGGGGCCCTGGACTTGAGCCAAAAAAAGATAATGTCCCTGGGGTGCTTGGGTGGGTGGGTGGGTTCAGTGGATGTGATAATTTGAAGACCAATTCTCTTAGTTAAGTCAGGTTCTCCTAGCAATGAAACTAAAACAAACTGCAATGGATGGGTACAGAACAGGAAGAAGTATGGATACCCTATCCCTTGTACTCCCAGCAGGGGTCTCTATGCTAGAGCAGTGTGAAATAAAACTAGGAATGTGTGAAATTCCTGTGTTTCTGAGGCCCTTAAATAATTGACAAAGAATTTTGAACTTTCCTTATATGAAAGAAGGAGGGAACCTTCCGAAGTCTTCAGGAACTCCTAAAAGTTTGACCAGTAATGACATGAATAGATTTGTACACAAAGAAAATTAACCTGCAGTGGTGTAAAATTTGGATAGATCAGGGTGACAAAATAGAGGAGGGAAGACTTTTTGGGAGGTGATTGAAATAGTCAAGGGAAGCTATAATAAATTGATAAGCATGGGATACAGAGGAAGGGACAGATGTGGGACACACTGAAGCTATGGAATCAGTAGGACTTGATAACTTATTGGGAATGAGAAGTGAGGAATGAGGAAGACTCAAAGGTAGTACCTGCACGTAATATGGTAGGTAGGGTAAAATGTAGGGCCATTCCCAGAAATAGCCAAGTCAGAAGGAGGAACAGACCTTTGAGACAAGATCATATACTTGGTTTTAGACGTATGAAGGAATCTAAATAGTAAAAACCAGGGAGAAATGCATTATGAGCAGCAACACAGACCAGCCAGAAGGAGAAGGAGATGAGTTTAGAAATCTTCCCGGAGCCTATTTCAATGATTTCGTGAAATGCCATGGGCTATTCTGGTTTATGGAATTTTGATAAGCAGAAAATCTCTTTTTGTTTTAATCATAATTGTTCAAAATCTTTCTGCAATGTACTCATCCTACTCTTGCTCCATAAGAAATTATGACTATGGATAATTTGGAGAAATTTGGGAAGACTCATATGCTCTGATATAGAGTGAAGTAAGACCAGGAAAACTATCTGTCTATCTATCCATCTATCTATCTGTCTGTCCGTCTGTCCATCCATCCATCCACCCCTCTATCTATCTATCTGTCTGTCTGTCTGTCTATCGACTACAATAATAAGGGAAATAGAGAATAATTAAAAGATAAAATTAATAATAAAATAACAGTATATATTTAATAATATAAAAATAAAAGGAAAGAGCTTTCAAAGACATTAGAATTGTGATGTATGGACCAATCTTAACTTCTGAGCACTGGTGGTAAAAGCATGTGAAAAATTTCAGCAGATAACATTTTTTTAAATAGTTAGACAAAACACATTTACAGAAGCAAGCTGTGTGCTATACCACACCTATGGTCTGCCATCTCTTGAGGCATAAAACATATCTTGCTTGTGTTGATGTGTTTTGTCCAACTATATACTTCTTTGTTATAAAGGGGAAATGGGGAAGGAGAGGGAGATTATGTCAAAACAGAGTTATTTTAAAAAGTGTATTTGTTGAAATTTTTCACAAACCTAAAGAAAAATGTAGTCATCTGCCTTCTTGAATGAATAAATGTGGTGCAGTGAACACAATGCAATCTTTGATGACTGAGGTCTTGCAGGGCCTAGGATGTGATGACTGAACAGGAGTCCTTATTGTACAGAGATTGGCGGGGGCAGCCTCAGAAAGTGTAGAAGAATTGTCTTCATATGTAATGACCCCAAAACATGTCCTGAGAGTTGTTTTTTAATACCAAATTTTGAATATCAACTTTATTTCTTTATGTTTCTCCTATTCTACCTAAAAGCTAAGTGTAGGGGGAAATTATGAAGGATTTTCTGCAGGAAAGATTGTTGTTCATTCTCGACCATGACATCAGGAAGATGATGCCATGACTTGCAAGTGAATTGGATTTAAGTGAGGGAGGGCTGTGCAAAGTCACCAGCCTCATTTTGTCCTCCGGAACCATGTGGGTCCAGTTGCCATATATACATCAGGATGACTGGAGGTGACCCCCTTCTGAAGGAAAATGGTGCAGTTAAAAGAACACTAATCTTGGCTTTAGCAGACTTGGGCTCTAATCTTGGTTCTGTCATTCAGTTTTTGTCAGAACTTTGGGCAAACTGCTTTACCTCTTAATTTTTTAGATGATCTCTACTGCCCCTTCCATCACTAAGTGGCTATGGAAAAATACAATTACTTGGGTTCCAAAGGGTTCACTACTGACATGAAGGATCCATGTGCACATTGGGTTTCTCTCACCATCTGACTTGTTGCCCTTACTCAGGTAACTGAAATATCTTGCCTTCATTTCCCAAGGGTAGCCACTAGCTTCCTTTGTTATCACTCAGACTTACAAGGCTTCAAGACTTAGAATAGTTTTAGTTACAGAGTAAAGAGCATAGAAAAGACTATTATCTGACCCCAGTCAAGAGAACTCTCTGGGAGCTACTTTCCCCTAGGGAACTGTATAGACTTTAGTCTGTTGTTGTTTGTTCTTCATTCCTCAAAGATGACCAAGCCATCAGGAAGGTAATGCCATGACTTACAAGTGAATTAGATTTAAGTCAGGGAGGGCTGTGCAAGGTCTCCAGCCTCACTCTCTCTTCACTCTCTCCTCTAGAGCCATCTGGATCCTGGGGCAAGATATAGATCAGGATGACTGGAGATGGCCCAGAATGCAGTGGGAGACCTTGGCCTTTTTAAGTTAAGGTCTTTTCCAGGGCTCAGTTTGAGGCAAGGCTCATTCAGTGATTAAGGCTATTAGGTATTAGCTTTGCCATGGAGGAGTAGCTAGGTGGGGCAGAGGATAAAACCCTAGCCTTCGAGTCAGGAAGGCCATAGTTCAAACACTTAAATATTTCTTAGCTGTGTGACAAATCTGTTAACATTGTCTGCCTCAAAATTCCCAACTGTAGGGTGGGACTAACAGTAGCACCTGCCTCACAGGGGAATGGTACAGACTGAATGAGATGATATTTGTAACAGTGCTTAATAGAGAGCCTGATGCGTAGTAAGGGCATGATTATTTCCTTCCTGGTGGAGGGCCATCAAGAGGGTAGGTCAAGGTTCATTCTTTCATTTCAGTACTTTATACTGCATTATTCTTTAGTTACCAGCTTTCCTTCGCAAATGATGCTAGTTGGCTGCTCTCAAGCAACTCACCTGTGGAATAATTACCATGGAGTGTTGGCTGAAAGTATAAACTTTTTCGCGTTATCTTGAGCCAGAGTGTACTTGCCCTTTCAAAACCTTTTGTTGTTATGCACCTGGGCCCCACAACTCCACCCTCCACAAAAAAAGGGTCTCTTTAGGTGGTTGTGGGAACATCTCTTTATTAGATGACTCATACAGGTCTCTGTTTTACATGCCACCTTGAGCCTTGACTTGTGGGGGATCTGCCCTTTTCCTTAACCCAGTGTGCCTGGATGGTATTCCTCTTGCTTTTATCTGCACTTATATTGAAGTGTTTGAGGTTTGGTGAAGTGGCCTCCATTCCTTTCATCTGTCTTCCAATTTCTTTTCATCTGTCTTCCTTTGCGGCAGCTGATCTAGGTTATGCAAATTGCCTCAGGCTGCCTCACTGAAACCTCCCAAAGGAAAGGGAGGAGTGGGGGCTCCTAGTGCCTGAGAGAGAGAGGACATCCCTTTGTTATAAAGTAAATTGAAGGGTTCCATATACAGTCATATATATTATCATTAGAAGGAATTAATGGACTGAAATTTTCCACCGGAATGTTAATGGTAGGAGGCAATACAGTTTGAAAGAGGATGGTACCTAGAATCAGAGGACTTGAAATAGAAAATATAATGTTATAATATAACATAATATTATACAATACAATACAGTATAATATAATATAATAGTAATATAATGTAATAAATACAGTATAATACAATACAGTATAATATAATATAATAGGAGACATAACACAAGATAGCATGACATAAACACCACAACAGAACATAACAACATGTTATTTTATTAAAATATATTTTATTATATAATAGATTAGATTATATGATTATTGTATGTATATATGATATAATATATTATGTATGTTATATGCATGTACATATACACACATATGCACACATATATACATACACATACACATATAAATATATATATGTATATATTAAACTTATATAAGGGCACCTAAGTGTCACAGTACACAGAGTTCTAGGCCTGGTGTCAGGAAGATTTATCTTTCTGAGTTCAAATCTAGCCTTAGACATTTACTAGTTGTATGACCCTGGGCAAGTCACTTCACCTTGTTTGCCTCAGTTTTCTCATTTGTAAAAATGAACTGGAGAAGAAAATGGCAAAGTACTCCAGTATCTCTGTCAAGAAAACCCCAAATGGGGTCATCGAAGACTTGGACATGACTGAAAAAAGACTGAAGAACAAAACAGCAATAACAAAATTATTAATGTATGACTTTGGCCATGTTATTTCACCACTCTGGGCTCCTCATATGAAAAATGAAAGTGTTGAACTAGACAGTCAATAAACTTTTCCAGCTCAAAATCTTGCGACGAAGTAAAAACACTTCCTTCCCTTCTTCATCCTCCAAGCCTGTGGAACGTTTTCTTGTTGATAGATTCACAGACTTTAGATCTAAAGGGGGTCCTATGGGCCAGTCCCTTTATTTTAGAGATGAGGTCACTGGGGTCCTGGATAAGTAAAGTGATTTACCCAAAGTTACACAGTTAGTAAACCATAGAGCCAGGGTTTAAACTCAGGTTTCTCCTGACTTTAAACCTAGGATGCTTTTCACTCCTCACACAATCTAGTTTTATTTAACTCTTAAGAAACAAATTCAATAAAGGATAACTTTTATTGTATGTATAGTATATAGTTCTCTATTTACTTTAGAAATTAATTTTATTTTTATTCTGAACTTAACACCATAAATCAGAATGGGTATTTGCATATACATAATAGAATGGGAAAAGAGTTTTGTATGTGAAGCTGCAGGTCTCTGTTGTGTATAGCTTAGTCTTCTTTGTAAATATGTAATAATATCAGACTGTAGCTTTAAAAGTTGTTCTGTTTGTCTGGCATTCCTTCCGTTCTTTACTCTCCATTTTATTTATTAAAATAAAAAAAGTGTCAATAAATAACCAAAAATCCATCTTCTTGCCTTCTCAGCTTTCTTCCTCCCCTCATGTTTAGAAAGCAAGAAAAAAAAATTCCATTACAAACCTAGTACTCTGCTAAGTGCTTTACAATTATCATCTCATTTAGTCTTCTCAAGAGCACCTGGGATAAGGAAGTTTTTATTAGCCTCATTTTCCAGGTAAGGGAACTGAGAAAGATAGAGGTTAAATGACTTGTCCCATTTCCCATAGCTGGTAAGTATCTGGGACTAGCTTTGAACTCAGGTCTTTCTGATTCCAAGCCCAGTCAGAGGTCCTTGACTCTATCTGTTTTGTCACTTAACCTGCCCCAGCTGGTACATGTTTCATCATGAGGCCTCTGGATAGATATATTAATATATTGTGTTGATCAGTTTTCCTAAGTCTTTCAAAGTTATTTTTCTTCACAAAATTATTATCAGCATGTAAATTGTTCTCTTGGTTTTGCTCATTTTACTCTTTATCAGGACAGCCTTTCTAGGTTTCTTTAAAACTGTTCCTTTCATCTTTCTTATAGTGAGATAGTGTAGTGTCTCATTCATGTACCATAACTTGTTCATCCATTCCCTAATTGATGAGCACTCTCTCAATTTCTAATTCTTTGTAATCACAAAAAGAGTGCCCATAAATATTTTTGTACATATGGATTCTTTTCCTCTTTTTCTGATCTATTTGTAATATATACCTAATAGTGGTATCACTGGGTCAGACAGTGTGCATGGTTTAAAAGCTTTTTTGGGCATATTTCTAAATTGCTTTCCATATTGGCTGGACCAATTCATAGCTCTGCCAACAGCATATTAATGTACCTGGTTTTCCACAGCCCCTCCAGCATTTGTCATTTTTCTTTTTCTCCAGTTTTGCCAATCTGAGTGTGATTATAGCTATTTAAATTTGCACTTCTCCATTTATTAATGATTTAGAGCATTTTTTTCATATGACTTCATTTCTTTCTCAGGAAACTGCCTGTTCATATCCTTTGACCATCTTCCAGTTGGGGAGTGCTCTTTTTCTCATAAATTTGAATTAGTTCTCTATATATCTTAAAAACGAAGACTTTATGAGACAAACTTCCAGCAAATATTTTTTCCGCTTTGCTTACTTCTTTTCTAATTTTAGCTGCATTGATTTTTATTTGTTTGAAAACTTTTAAATTTTATGTAATAAAAATTTTCTCTTTCACTTAGTAGGATACTATCTCATATTTGGCCATGAATCCACAGATAATTTCTTCCTTGCTCTTTTGGCTTGTTCACATCAACCTTTATGTCTTAAGTCCTGTATCCATTTGGTGCTTTCCTGGGATTGCTTTCCAATTTTCCCAGCAGTTTTTGTTAAATAATGAATTATTTCCCCAATAGATGAAATTGTCATCTGACACTAGGCTACTGTGCTCATTTACTTCTGTATACTGTGTACCCAATCTGTTTTGACTAATCAACTTATTTCTTTTCCAGTACTGAGTTGTTTGATAATTATTGCTTGGTAATATAGTCTGAGATCTGGTACTGCTAGGCCCTCTTCCTTGTCACTTTTTAAAAAATTACTTCCCTTGAGATTTACTTTTTTTCCCTCCAGATGAATTTTGTTGTTATATTTTTTTCCTGACTCTATGAAGCAATCATTTGGTAGTTTGATTGATAGGGTACTGACTAGGCAAATTAATTTAAGTAATATTATCATTTAAAATATATTGGCTCAGTCTATCCACAAGTAATAAATATTTCTCTATATCTGTCTTTATTTGTGTAGAATGTTTTGTAGTTGTGTTCATATAATTTGTATGTATTAGCAGATAGAATCCCAGGGTTTATATTTTTGGCAGTTATTTCAAAATGAAATTTCTCTATCTCTTTCTGTTGAATTTTGTTGGTAGTATTTAGAAATGCTAATGATTTATGTGGGTTTATTTTATATTCTGCAACTCTGCTGAAGTTTCTTATTGTTTCAGTTTGGTTTTTAGTTGACTCTCTAGGGTTCTCCAAGTAAACCATCATATCATTTGCAAAAAGTGATAATTTAGTTTCCTCTTTGCCTATGCTTGTTCCTTCAACTTCTTTTTCTTGTTTTACTGCTATAGCTAGCATTTCTAGCATTACTCTGAATAGTAATAGTGATAATGAACACTTTGTTTTACCCTAGATCCGATTTGAAAGGCTTCTAGTTTATTCCCCTCACAGATAATATTGGCTCTTGGTTTTAAAAAGATACTATTTATATTAAGGAATGATCTATTTGTTTCTATGCTTTCTAGTGTTTATAACAGGAATGGATGATGTATTGTGTCTTTTCTCTCTATTAAAAAAATGCATCAATGACCATCTTTTATTTCTTTCAGTCTTTTGCTACTCTAGTCTTCTTGCTCTCTTTACTCCTCCTTCTCCCCCGGGGGTGGGGGTGGGGAAGGAACAAAAAGAAAATTCTTCATACATATTGTTTTCTCTAGTAGAATTAAGGTCATTTAGGGCAGGAACTGCTTCATTTTTGTCTTTATTCCTCAATGCTTAGCCAAGCGCTTGGCACATAGTCCTCAGGAGGTGTTTGTGGAATTGTATTGTGTAGAATTTTATGATGTGATCTCTGGCTTTGGGATATAGAGCAGATGAGAGAAAAGCAAAATTATCCTCCAACAGGTGAGTCCTAATTGCCTCTCTCTGTTCCCTTGGTACTAAATTTATCCTTGGGATGGGGTAGGGGTGGGAATTGTGGTTGGCAGAAGTTGGCAGGAGGAGTTCAGGGAAACCTGAAGAAGTTGTCTCCTGTTTAGTTTCTGTGCCTTCCATTTCTCAGTATTTGCTCAGACTGTCCACGCCTTAGCATGTCCCCCCTTCCCTCTGGTCAACCTATTTCTTCCCAGAATCCTGGAGACATGCCTAGGGTCTTTCTGACATGGAGGTAGTGGGGATGTCTGAACCACCCTGGTGCTGACTGTACTTTATCTTTGCCTAATTGTACAAACTTGTATTCCATGAGATTTAGGTCATGAGATTTAGGGTTGGGTGCTATGTTAGTTGTTGTCCTGGTCAACTGTACTGACCTTTAGTGAAGGCTGGGCTCAGAGATGTATGGTTAGGTAACATGGCAATCTTCAAATCTACTGCACACATTTACTATATTTTCTACTCATCTCATACATTCTGGCCCTAGACTGACTTTTAGTGAGGAATAGTGTGATTAGTTTCCATTGAACTCTTACATGACGCCACAGAAGACAAAGAATAGAGCCAACTCTAGTTGGCCACTCTAATGGGGGTCTGTTGAATTCTCAGTTTGTGCATCACATTCAGGAGGACTGAAGCTTCCTTCCTGTAGAATTTTGATGACATGTCAAGGAAATGCCTTGGAGAAACTGTGAAATATACATAGGTAGTCTATAACTTCTATAACTGCTTGATGGGAGACTCTTTGATTGGCTATAGGGTCATTCAAAAATGCCTAGAAGCCTCAGCTTAGATCTTTGGCTATTCTCACTTTAGAAGTAATTCTGGTGGTACGATCCCTTCAGTCACATCCTCTGATGAAAGAATGCCATAAAAGAAAAAACCTTTGGCCTTCTGTCCCCTCCCCCATCCCTTCCTCCATCCTTTCCCCTCCTCCTCCAAATGGCCAGGAGAAATAGGCCTTAGTCTTTGGCCTGTGCATTTGTTCTTTTTATGTTTAGGGAAGGGAATGGTGTCTGAGCTTGTGAGTTTTACAAGACTTAAATGATAGTAATTCAGGAATTAGAGTACAGGTTAGCTTTTTATAAGCAGTTCAACATCTGTATCCCAGTGAGGCAGGAATGACCTTTGGGAGTGATCTGGAACTAAGCCACTGATCATTGAGAGAACTGATACAACAGTAATACCAAATTTGGACTTGAACTTGGTGGGACTAATGAATGCTATATAAGAATGGAGTTAAGTTTTGAGCTCACTCTTCCTCGAGACTGAGGTAGTATAGAAGAGAGTATGCCCTCCTCCTACCTCCCAGGTGTTGGGAGAGGGGAATTTTGCCTGTTTGTTATTGAAAATCTTGCTATGTATCTTTGACGGAAATATCCTTTTGTAAAAGGTTGTTGTTTCATCACGTCCAACTCTCTGTGGCTCCATTTATGGTTTTCCTGGCAAAGATACTGGAGTGGTTTGCCATTTCCTTCTCCAGCTCATTTTACAGACAAGGAAACACAGACAAACAGGGTGAAGTGACTTACCTGTTGTTAAGTATCGGACATTGGATTTGAACTCATGTCCTCCTGACTCTAGGGCTGGGGCTCTGTCCACTTCACCATCCAGCACCCCTTTGTGAGAGGTAATCAGTGCTAAAGGGTTAAATGGATCTAGGACACCAGTCATTCACTCATCCTTGCAGTGACAGGATCATACCTGGTAGGGGCTTGAGCTGAATACAGTAGAGAAGAGGCCTCCACACACCCCTTAGGGTGTCCTAAAATGCTGATGGGAAGAAAGAATATCTTGACTCTGAGAAATATAACTAGACCATGCATGTTACTACAGACAACAGAACTATATTGACCCTCTGGATCTGGGGAGTTTCCTATCTTTTTGACAGTTTTGAAGGGCTTCTTTTGGATTCACATTTTAAATTACACCTTTTTCTCAATGTTTTGCTTATAAAATTGTTTCATTGTGTGACCAATATAGCCTAATACACACACACACACACACACACACACTCATTTTGCCCACAACCTATTAAAATATGTATATATAATGCACACACATATATTTTATATACATATGTTAAATATAAAAGCAAACAAATCAAATATACTTTAGTAGCTTGTGACCAAAATGAGTATAGGGTCAGGGCACATTCAGAAGACCGTATGGTTAGAATCAGCATAGAAGGCCAACTACTAGCCTTTTAGAAAGACTCAAATAGTGGTATAAATTAGTTGTTCCGTTTTTTAAAAAAAATTTATGCCCATATTCTAATGAAAATGTATTAATAGAAAAAAAAAACCCTTCCTCATTTGTAGTTCACATTATTTAACAGCAAGATAGGATTGAACATTTGGCCATCAACCTTCAGTTAATTGGCATTGCTAATGAGGCAGTTAGATGGTGCAGTAGATGGAGCATCAAGCCTGGAGTCAGGAAGACTTGAGTTCAAATAGGTTCTCACTTACAAGCTCTGAGACCCTTGGCAAGTCACTTATCCACTGTCTTCCTCAGCTTCCTCATCTGTTAAATGGGGATAATAATTAGTATCCACCTCCCAGGCTGTTGTGAGGATCAAATGAGATAACAAAAGATTTTACTTTGTTCTCTCTCTCTTTTTTTTTTTTCTTTTTGCTTTTTGGAGGGGGAAAGGCAGGGCAATTAGGGTTAAGCCACTTACTCAAGGTCACAGGGCTAGTAAGTGTTAAGTGCCCTGCTGGATTTGAGTCTGGTCCTCCTGACTCCAGGGCCCTCTACTCACTCCCCCCGCCCCCCTTCCCCTTCATTCTTGAAGAGGACCATGACATCAGAGAAACAATGACATGACTTGCAGTTGACTTTGATTTGAGTGAGGGAGGGCTGTGCAAGGTCACCAGCCTCACTTTCTCCTCCAGAGCCATCTGGGTCCTGTGACCTGATAAGGATGATTGGAGATGGCCTAGGATGCAATGGGAAACCTTGGCCCTTTTAGGCTAAGGCCTTTTCAGGTTCTCACTTTGAATGAGGTAACTCCCATTCAGTCAATAGGCCTCTTTAAGAAGTGAGGCAGGGGTGGCTAGGTGGTACAGTGAACAGAGCACTGGCCCTAGAGTCAGGAGGACCTGAGTTCAAATGTGGCCTCAGACACTTAATACTTACTAGCTGTGTGACCTTTTGCAAGTCACTTAACCCCAATTGTCCTGCATCACCCCTCCAAAAAGCAAACAAAAAAAAAAAGTGAGGCAAGGGATGGCCCTTTTAATGAAAAAAAATCAATCTGGGAGGGGAAGACCCTAAGGGTTGCTGGTCAAAGGAGAAACAATTACTGTTGACCTTCACTCTGAGCCAGGAGGGCTCAAATTATAGCCATTAAGTAGTGCCTGGGTAGGTACCCATTGTGGTCTGATCTATGAGCTTCTGAGTGAAATGGTTTTAAGAAAGAATTTAAGAAAATTTTCCCTTCTAGGTCCTTGGGTGTGGCCTTTTGACTGAGTCCAAGTTTTACAGTCCTTCCTTTTATTAAGTCCTTTTAAATTTTTTTTTATTAAAGTCCTTCCTTTTATTAAGAGAATTTGTTCTATGAAGTTTGGATTCAGTCAAAGGCTGCACTTGAGGACATAGAGGGCCCCATGTGGCCTCCAGGCCGCAGATTCCCCACTCCTGGCTTGATATAGCGTAGGCACCACATAAATGCTAACCATCATCAGCTGCTGTTGTCTTCCACAGCCTCTCCCTTTACCACATTCTCAGAACTGCTTTCTTCACAGCCCTTTCTCACCTCCCACCACAACCCAAGTCTCAGGACCTGAGGCTTTCCCCTTTTTTTTGCCAATTTAATGCTCAAGGTTACATTGGTATTGGCTTCCAATCATGGGAAAGGGTTGCCATTACCCATCCTTGTGTTACATGTGTGTGAACTCCCCACTGATAATGCTGTCTGTGTACCCTCCATTTATGTCAGTAATTGAGAGTGACTCCATCTGTATCAAAATTCTTCCTAGAATGCTAGACATTTCTAGAGCACTGAATGGATATGACACTTAGGGTAGTATAATCATCTTCTCTTTAGCTTTTATCAGGACAAATGAGATGGAAAACATTTTGCAGACTTTAAGGCACTATATAGAATATTAGCTATTTGTCTATCAAATTGAGAGTAGGACTCTTCACAGGGAAGTGCTCATATCTAGTTCTAGTGTTTGTGCATTATGGCCATAATAGTGATTGATACCTGATAGTTATCAATGTATGAAGTAGGTGTAACCTCAATGTTGGCAGTGGCCATCACCGCTGATCCTTTCTTTCCTTAGTTTCTGGAGATATCTTGAGGTTTTTCAAAACTTCAAAAGGTAGTTTCTGGGTGGGTGGCTCCTGAGCCATTACAGGTTTGCGTCCCATCAACAATAAATTATTAGATTGAAATGGTTTTTAGTGAAGACATTTACTAAGGTGGAATAGTGAGAATTATTGGCAAAAATGATCCTCTCCCTTCTTCTCCTGACATCCCCACCCAAAACCTGGAGTACATTCTCCCACAAATACGTGCACTGTCCATAGGAAGAGGGAGCTCACGAGTGTTCAAATGGTGGTGAGGTGTATGTGTAGGATATCCATGGAGCATCATTTTTCCTGCCCTTGAAGTCTCTTCTCTTTTGTTACAGAGCTCTCTCATAGTTCTGGAACTATTGAAATTCATCTACCTATTTAAAGCCTTCGCTTCTCCCCACAATCCCGAGTTTTGGCTAACTTCCTTGTCTAGCCAACACACTGTTCCCTTCCCAATGGACGAGTTTCACCCTTGATAAAGGGATCTGCTGACCTTTTTTTTTTAATATACATAAAAACCTCATCTTGGTCTACATCAACTGAGGAGTGGAACTCATATCTTCCTTCCCTTATCTTATATATACATGCATAAGTATAAGTATATGCATTCATATGTGTATGTATGTATATACTTATATCTATGATAACCATTGGCATGCACATGCGTGTGTGTGTGTGTGTATGAGAGAGAGAGAGAGAGAGAGAGAGAGAGAGAGAGAGAGAGAGAGAGAGCCTGAGAGCAATTGGGTGGCACAGTGGCTGGGGTGCTGGCCTGGAGTTAGGAAGAGTCCTTCCTAAGTTGAAATCCAGATTCAGACGCATACTAGCTGTGTGACTCTGGGCAAATCCTTTAACCCTGTTTGCCTCAGTTTCTTCATCTGTCAAATGAGCTAGGGAAGGAGATGGCAAACCACTCCAGTATCTTTGCCAAGAAAACCCCAAATGGATCATGAGGAATCAGACACAATTAAAAATGACTGAACAAAATCTCTATCTCTATATCTATATGCGCGTTCTCTCCCCTATTAGAATGTGAGCATCTTGAGGACCTGGGGTATTTTGATTTTCTTTTTATAGCCCAAACCTAGCACAGAGCCTGGCAGATAATACGCTTAATCAATACTTATTGATTAATTGACTGATTTGTGACCCTGGGCAAGTCACACTTAACCTCTCAGTGCCCCAGGCAATTCTCAAAGATGATAAATTGTAGAGTGGTTGCCAGTCAATACTGGTAGATTGAGTTTCCTTTACTAATGAAATCATAGGTCTAGTTCCCCCAAAATTTAAAAAACAATTTAGGATGGCTGCGATGCCGACTGCTTTTAGCTCATGGGCTTAATTTTACCCATATTAACACTCAAGATCTATTATTTATGCCTCTGTCTAGTGGCTGTAGGGATTGGGCTACTTTTTCTTTTGAATATGACTTATCCAATTCCTGCTGTTCACATGACATCTCTTAACGTCTAATTCTGGAGCACGCACTTGCTGGTTTGAGGCTTTCATCCTACCCTAAGTATCAGCATTTAGAACTTTACTACAATTTTATTTTATTTTTTTAAATTAGTGTAATCTTTAAAAAATAGGTTTGGGTAGCCATAACTCTGTGATAGTTGCTATTCTCTATGAATAATTTACCAATTAAATTGATTTTAAGGCACAGTACCAATAAATTTGATAAAATACATGCACAGCTTTGTTTTTCCTTATCATTCACATTTGTACATTTTATAGTCAATTAAGACTGACAGGAACTATTTAGAATTCAGGTGAATAGCAGCAGGGACTATTTGTCACATGCCCAGCCTCCAGACAATAGAGTGACTCTTCACCTGTTTCAGTCACAGGAATGAGGAAGGAGAGCTGGAACCCTCACTAAATAACACAGTTTATGACCTCCCAGGCAGAAGAGAAGAAAAGATGCAGCTATTCTCAGAACTGATGGGACAAAGTGAGGACGAGTTGATCTGTAGAGGAGACACTGAGGGGAGGAGAAATGAAGGGGTGGTCTCTTCATGGATCAAAATTACATGTGGAGGCCATGAAATTCAGTTCCATAAAGAAAGGCTGACAGGGAGTCGCTTCATGTTAAAAAAAAAATCGAAGAATGAATGATCTTAGAGTGAGGATGGAAGGAATGGGAAGTGAAAAAAGAATCCAGCCACATCTCTGCGACCAGGTTTCTGCCAAATGGCGTGTGTGTCCTCTGCTTAGGTAGCAACTGGGTCACACTACATATAGTCCAAAGGACTTCATGAGCATCCTAGAAAAGTCTGCTTCTTAGCTAGGAGTGGCTCCAACAAAATTAAATACAGTTACTTATCCCTTTCACATTGCAGGGATAAGAGGCGTACTGCCCATGAGATCTGGAAAATACGCATAAAACTTTTCAGCCCTCCTTTTGTACCAGAGAAGAAGTCTGAATTATTATGGTATTAAAAGATAAAATATATTGATATTATACAATATTTTATATTTATACACATACACACACATTATGCTTTTCTGTATTTCTAAACCAGGGGTGGGGAACCTGCAGCCTTGAGGTCACATGTGGCCCTCTGGGTCCTCAAGTGCAGCAGCCCTTTGATTGAATCTAGACTTCACAGAACAAATTTGGATTCAGTCAAAGAGTTACACTTGAGGACCTAGAGGGCCACGTGTGGCCTTCAGGCCACAGATTCCCCACCCCAGTAATCTAAATTTTTTTCTGTGCCGTCTGCAGCTTCTGCAAAATTCTCCTCAAATTTCCATTTTATTTCTCATGCCTACCTGGGATATATTGAAACTGAAACTGTGATGGGGAAGATCTCAATTATGGAAAGGATAGCTGTAATTTCTTAATTAGGAAAGGAAAGAATCCAGGATAGGTGATAACACATTTATATATCACTTTCAATTCAATCTTTTGTAGTTCCTTCCATATTCTAGGCACTGTGTTATGGACCCAACTACAAAACTTAAGGCTCTATCTAGTATGTTCTGCTGGAGCATGATTGACAGGCTGAAAAACCCTATTATCTTAGCTGATCCTGACACCAGCAATGATTACTACAGAACTCGTTACCTCTGTTTTGTGTATGAGGAAAGCAAGTCAGAGAGTTGAAGTGTCTTGTCTAGGGTCACAAGACTAGTAAATGTGTGTTAAGATGCCAATCTTAATGACTTCATCTACTACACCACACCACCTTAAGGGGTGATTGTATCTTTTCTATGCTGAAGGATTTCCTGAAAGAGAATTATAAGGGGGGAGTTGAGAAATAGAATCTTTTTGACTAATCTATAGTGGAGAAATTAGACCTGTGATTTCATTTGCAGAGGGAACTCCCTGGGGAGGAAACTCCCCCCATGTGTACAGGTTGGCTCCTTCTTGGTAATTTACAATCTTAGTTGCCCAGAGCAAAAATGTCAAGCGGATGGGAAACAGCCCTTGACCAGATGAAAATACGATTGGGAAATAGTTAACAAAAAAAAATATTATAGAATATAGATAATGCTAAAATGTGGTTTTCTAAGCTGTATGGATGATTTAGTGGCTCTTCCTTCCTACTGGAGTTTGACATCACTCTTAGAACACTGAGAATTTAAACTTATTCTTATTCAAGGTCACACAGCCAGAATGTGGCAAAGGCAGGACTTGAACCCAGATCTTCCTGGATCTCAAGCTGCTCTTTATTCCCTATGCCATACTACCTCATAAATTCACTAATCTATACTGAATAATATGGAAAACAAGAGACTTTTCCCTGGAAGGTTGTTTGGAGGATAGGAGTATTTGTTTTTTTTTAACCTAGAGCCTATGAACTTATTTAAAAAAAAAAAAGTATTGATAACTGTTGTTCAGCCAGTGGTTTGCCATTTCCTTCTTCAGTTCATTTTCAGATGAGGAAACTGAAGCAAATAGGCTCAGGTGCCTTGCTCAAGGTCTGAGTAAGTGTCTGAGGCGAGATTTGAACTCGAGAAATTGAGTCTGACTCCAGGCCTGGTGTTCTCTTCACTGCTAATCCACTGTCCCATCCAGGTGCACATTGATAACTGTGTTTCAGTTCAATTAATTTCGCAAATTATGTATTTATGTATTTTATTTTATTCATTTCAAAACACTGTTTTGGGAATGGGTCCATAGTTTTACCAGACTGCCAAAGGGATCCCTGAAACAAAACAAAACGTAAAAAGGTTAAAAGCCCCCGGATAAGATGCTTTGAGAGCAAAACAGCAACACAAGCCCTATCTTCCATTTCAGAGAAAGAACTGGATGCGATAAGATGCCTCAGGTCTCATTCTTCCCTTATTCGGCTAGAGGGGGAGAGGAGGAACAACAATTTCCTTTTAAAATGTTCAGTTGCTGGTGGCCCCAAGAAAATAGTGAGTGATATTTCCTGTCAGCTTCTCCCTGCTTGGGTATTTGGTTTCCCTTGTGCGTCCCTTCGGTTTGGCCTCCCCCTGTCCTTCTCTCTTGGTGCCTTGTCTTCTGCAACAGTCTAGTCATTATTGCAGGAGATTTATTTTTAGAGTCAAGGCCACAGAGTTGCAGATTCGGCAAGGTCTAAAACAAATCGACAAACTGAAAGAGTGTTTGTCTTTGAAGCAGTGTGAATAAGGGGCCTGCATGCAGGATCCTGTCAATAAGCTCTTATCTCCGGTTGTTTTCTCAGTAACCCACGTGGGCTGACTGATTTTTTTTTTTCCTTTTAAGATCAGACAGTAGGTTGAAATACAAGGATAGATCGGAAATTCATAATCCTTGCCTTGGAGATCTCTCTTTGGTCTCCTACTTCTTGGGAAGTCCAGGTAGAAGCATTGTCATCCAGACCAGAGATTTTTAAACTTTTTGAAGTCACAGACTTAAAATAGTCCTATTAAAGATGATTTTAAACCTTCCCTAATCCTTAATCAAAGTGATCACTGAGGATATGCACCTGGAAAACCAATGTAAAGTAAAAATATATGTGCATTTATGTCTAGTGATCTACGTTAGAGGATTGGAAGTGATGATGCTGAGGAGGAGGAGGAGGAGGAAGAAGAAGATGATAATGATAGTGATGGTGGTTTAGCAGGGCCCCTGTCTTTTCTTCTCTACCCCCCCAACCCAAGAGCATTCTCAGTTCCCATTCTCGGAAGCTAGTGTGGTCTGTTTCCAAATGTTTGTGACATGTTGATGAGGTTGCACTATTTGATGGGAAAGAGTCCCCTTAGTGGCTATGAAGCTAGATAAGTAGAAAACCCAGTGGAAGTATAAAATGGAGTGGCATATCCCCTCACTCTCTTCCTTGTGAATCCCATAGAACTATTTCGAACTCCACTGAGACCTGGTGGGAAACAGCTACCATTGGACTTATTCAGACTCTTGGTGACCATGTCCAAATGGCAGCTAGTAGAGGAGATCACGACTAGGCGAGTGTATACCTGGGCCTCCAGATACCTTTGCCTTTTTTAGATTTTCTTTACTGAGGGGTGGGCTGAACAGTACCATGAAAATGGATGTGATTGGATCTGGAGGTAACCTTATGAATTCTAGAGGTCTAAAGGTTTTCTAATGTTTTAGTAACAGTGTCCACCAAAATAGTGGGAGCTGACAGTGAGGGGAGCTTCTGCATCAGCAAGGATGGCCATAGATGGTGGGATTGGCTCAAGTCTGCCATTTTACCAGTATATAGGTACTGGGAGTGGTTTGGGCAGTGCTGGGCTGAAGTGAAATGTAAATTGCCTAATTAACAGTCCTGCAAACTGCTTTATGTTCTGATGAGGTATAGCACCAATTCAATATTTATAGCACCAATAATCACGATAAAGACTGTGACTATAAGTATTGCATGATGTTCGATTGCAAAATATACCAACTCTCCAGACAGAGGACAGAACTGAAGCTTTTATTTAGACACCAGAAAACCGAATCCCAAAACCAGTAAGCTGATTCCATCATAGTACCAAAGATATTCAGAAGCTATAATAATGCTGAGAGCCACAGCATCCTTCTGCCTTGCTATAAACCAATACAAGATCAATATTTAATCACAAACCTCTCTCTCTCCTTGCTTGAGCACCTCTCTCTCCCACCATCTCTCTAGCTCTGACTACCAGCTTCCTGTGGGCTCGGCTTCCCTTCAGCAAATTCCCGCCACCACAGGCTCTATGTGATTACAGTCAGCCTATTAAGGGGCAGAGTTTACTTTCAAAGCAGGGGAGATCTTTAAACTCCCCCCTAGGTCTATTAAGGGTCAGGGAAGATCTTCAAATTCCCACTCTCATTATATGAGGTCAGCCTCCTAGCAGATTATATCAGTAATTAAAATAAGTCAAGTTCTGTTAATGCATGCTTTTGGGTGTCCCCTCTTAAGCATCCTTTTTATGTTTAGGAGTAAATTACCAGCTCCATACATGATGCATATATTAAGGACATTTTTCACTCCCCTCCCCCACCTTTGGTAGACTTTAGATGTGAACTCTAAATAAAATTGTCCCCAACAGTTGCCGGGGTGAGAGACTTAACAAGTTGCCAAGTGTGAGAACAGGGAGCTTAACCTTTCTCATTAAAGGTAGCCTGGCCAGGACTGAACCTGGCCCAACTTGGTGCCTGGGGACAGAATAGAGAGTCACAATACCTTCGGCCCCTGCGGTAGCCCAACAGTGGTTTCTTTTTTTTTTTTTTAATTTAATTAACTAATTTTCTTGTTTACATCACTCATTTCCACAAGATTTTGAGTTACAAATTTTCTCCCCATCTTTCCCCCGCCCACCACCCCAAAACAGCTATCCCACTTTATAGCCCTTCCCCCAATCTGATCTCTCCTATGTCCTTCCCCATCGCCCCTCTGACTTTCTGGTAGGGCAGGATGGGTCTCCCTTCCCCATCCAGCAGTGGTTTCTTAAAGTTAGAATAGTAATGGTAAATTTTAAGGTAGTTAGGTTGGGAGGGACAGAAAAAACACCTTTTGGGGTTTACTTGGACTATGTAAGTCATTATGGAGAACCAGCATGATGGTAGGGGTGGAAGGGCCTGTCTTTGGAGTCAGGGGGACCTGATTGCAAGTGCAACCGCTCACTTATACCAGCTGAATGGCGATCCTCATGTCACTTAACTAACCTCTCGGTATACTCAGATAACTTTCTGAGGTAAGAGTAACAAACAGAGAAAATGCTCCTCTCTCTCCCTCCTCTCCCCTTCCCCTTCCTCCCACTTCTTTGGTAGAGATGCAGGTTGATTCTCTCTACACAGCTGCTTCCTGCCTCAAATGCTTCTTCTACTCCTTGAACTGTTTCCAAGGCTTGGCAAGCTTAGCTTTTTACAAGCCTCCAGGGGCTTGACCAGTCGTCAGCTAGCCAATGCCACACTCCTCTGTCCATTTAAGCAAAGAAACTTTTTTTATTCTTGGTAAAGGGGTAGGAGGTAGACACTTCATCATCATGTTGTTGCTCAGTCGTTTCAGTGGGGTCTGATTTTCCGCAACCCCCATTTGGGATTTCCCTGGCTAAAGATACTGCAGTGTCTTGCCATTTCATTCTCCAGCTCCTTTAACAGATGAGGAAACTAAGGAAAATAGGGTAGAGTGACTTCCCAGGGTCACACAGGTAGTTAGCTAGTTAAATGTCTGAGGCCAGATTTGAACATGGGAAAAGGAATTTTCCTGACTCTAGGCCTGGTACTCTATCCACTGCACTACCTAGCAGCCCTTTCATTAGCATGTAATACCTCTTTACCCAGGAGAACAATGTATTCAAACAGTAATATTGTAACGATAATTGACTGTGAAAAATTTAGCAACTCTGATCAATATAATGATCCAAGATGGTACAGTGCGTAGTGCTGGCCCCAGAATCAGGAAAACACACTTCCTTGAATTCAAATTTGACCTCAGACATCAGGTTCTATGGGCAAGTCACTTATCCCTGTTTGTCTCAGTTTTCTCATCTGTAAAATGAGCTGGAGAAGGAAATGGCGAACCACTCTAGTAATTGCCAGGAAAACCTCAAATGAGATCTTAAAGAGTTGAACATGAATGAAGCAATTGAAGAACATGATGAAAAATGCTATCCACTTGCAGATATAGAACCAATGGACTCTGAGCAAAGATGGAAACATTTTTTGTACTTTTTTAGCGAGAAAGACAGAGAGACAGAGATAGACACAGAGACAGGGAAGGAGGGGGAGAGAGAGAGAGAAAGAGAAAGAGAGAGAGAGAGAGAGAAGGTACATAACAGCGACTGTTGGAACCAGGGGTAGTACCTCCCATCTATGAGCAGGTGCTGATTTCCTCTTTCTCAGGACAAGGAAGGTGATTCATCTCTAGGGCTAATCTGATTCCAGTCTGATGGCTTAGTGCCTCTCTCCACAGGAACCATTCAAGGAAGGTGGGCAAACAGACAAGACACACACACACCCCACCTGTCATCCTTGCAAAAACTTCACTGAGTTTCAAATTTTAGATGATGGAACAAAAAAGACCCACAGAGAGAGAAGAAAGGAGGCCTTGGGAGAGATTTCCCAACCCTCTTGCCCTATGCAAGCTGACTTAGCCAACCAGGGCAATATATCCTAAAATAACCCACTTGGAGAAAAAAATGCTGCTAACTCCTAAAAACAAGGAGAGGAAAGTTAGGCAATGGGGTGAGGTCAAAATTCAATATGAGAAGGGGAGAAATGGATTAATCTGTCAGGGTTCAGGTGTACAACAAGGCAAGGTGAGGGATACTGGATCAAGCAGCCAACAGCAGAACTCGTAGTCCTCTGTGTCATGGAGGTAGTATTATTTCATATATTTATGTATAAATATAGAGAGATATATGAAAAATATGGATTCTAGGTGTGTGTGTGTGGGAAGAAAACAGGGAGGAGGTGTGTAGTAGGGAAGCCTACTCCTCCAACAGATGTAGTCTTCTTCACTCTTTTGCCTTCAGGTTTCTCTTCCTTTCTCTTCTCCGGTTTGCTTCATTTTTCTCCTCTGGATCTTGCTCTTTCTCCTTGAAGTTGGATGAATTCTTTTTACCACCCTCACCTTTTTCGTTGGGATCTAAAAACTTCTCCTCATAGCAGTTGTCTAGTCTGAAGAGCACACGGAAATTGACTTCTTAGAATCTTCCTCCTCCTCCTCTCTATTGTCCTCCTGCATCCCATCCTCAGGGATAGGCTGCATTTGGACACCAGAGGCCTGTGACAATATCCGTTGGTTCTCAAATAGTCTCCAGTTACTCATGGCAGTCTGATTCATCCTGTTAAATGGGCTGAGATGAAGTTTGAAATGTGGTCCAAAGAATTCAAAATAGTCATTGTAAGCTCTCTCATTGAAGATCTCTGTGTCCAAGGTCATGACTGTCTCATATGTTCAGCTCTAGCACCTTGACTTCATTGAGCATGGTGTGGCTACTCCCTCCCAGCATCAGCATGGGTAGATTGAAGCTCTTGAAAAATTCCACACATTCAGCATGGCATATGGTGGTAAAGTTGAAACAGTCTAATTGGGTCTTCAAACAGAAGGTTGGAACCATACTGCAAGACTCCTGTACTAGGCTAAAAGGACTGCCAAGCTAGGTCAAACTAGTGCCTTCTCAAGACTGACTGCTCTCCATGCTCAGATGCTGCAGCTACTGGGTCCAGTTGCTGAAGGCACCTTCAATCATTCTTCCAACCTTTCAGATCTTACAAGGTAGATTCATCTTCTAGGAAAGAATGTCTATAACTGAAACAGAAGAAAGGGCTCCATTACCTTGGACATCTATGGCTTAAAGATGATCTCATAAGATTTGTCATCAGTCCCATCTCCAAGCAGGTGGTTGACAGTGTAGTATTTGACTTTGTTAGCCCCAGTATCTGGTGGGTCCCCCATTTATGGGAATTACTCTTTGCACTCAGGAAAGAATAGTATCATGACCTGGTCTGTGGTGTAGAAATCCTCTTCTACATCATCTTCATAGTGAATGTCAAAATCAATATACAGTCCCCTTTGGTGGCGCTTTAACAAATTCCAGGATGGCCAGCACAACATCATTGATGTGACAGAAGCCAGAAGCTTTGGACTTCTTAGCCTAGTTTGGGCCCCCAGCCCAATTTGTAATATCATTTATTAAGCTTCACTCCACCTGCCACAGCTCCATTGGTGGATAGCTGACAGGATTTTTAAAAACCATCAGACATTGAACATTCTTCACAAATGTGAAATCTGCATCTGCTTACTGTATTCTGACAATTTATCAGGGTGAATGGATCACAAAAACAACGTAGTCATCAGTGTGGTGCTTACTCATCTCATCTGCATCGGCTTTGTGGGATGACAGATTTCCACCTCCCAGTAGAGTCCGTAGTTTAGCAGCTTGTGAGTCATTCCAATTTGATGGGGCTTCATTGGATGGCCCTGGCTGTAGTAGTGATTTTCTTTTTTCTTTTTTTCTTTTTTCGAAAAATTGATTAATTAATTTTTAGTTTTCAGCATTCACTTCCATAAGATTTTGAGTTCCAAATTTTCTTCCCCTCCCTCCTTCCCTTCCCCCTCCCCGAAACAGCATGCAGTCTGATATAGGCTCTACATATACATTCATATTAAAGATATTTTTCACATTAGTCATGTTGTAAAGAAGAATCAGAACCAGTGAGAGGAACCATGAGAAAGAAGAAACAACAGAAGAGAGCAAACAATTTGCTTTGATCTGCATTCAGACTCCACAGTTCTTTCTCTGGATGTGGTTGGCATTTCCCATCATTAGTATTTTGGAGTTGTCTTAGATCCTTGCATTGCAGAGAAGAACTAAGTCTTTTGAAGTTAGTCATCACACAATGTTGCTATTACTGTGTGCAATGTTCTCCTTGTTCTTCTCACTTCACTTAGCATCAGTTCATGTAAGTCTTTCCAGGTTTTTCTGAAGTTGGCCTGCTCATCATTTCTTAGGGAACAATAATATTCCCTTACTTTCATATACCACAACTTGTTCAGCCATTTTCCAGTTTATGGGCATCCCCTCAATTTCCAATTCTTGGCCACCACAAAAAGAGCTGCTATAAACATTTTTGTACATGTGGGTCCTTTCCCCCATTTTTACGATCACTTTGGGATACAGCCCTAGAAGTGATATTGCTGGGTCAAAGGATATGCACAGTTTTATAGCTCTTTGGGCATAGTTCCAGGTTACTCTCCAGAATGGTTGAATCAATCCACAACTCTACCAACATGCATTAATGTTCCCATTTTTCTATATCTTCTCTAACATTTATTATTTTCCTGTTTTGTCATGTTAGCCCATCTGATAGGTATGATGTGATACCTCAGAGTTGTTTTGATTTGCATTTCTCTAATTGATAGTTATTTAGAGCATTTTTTCCTGTGACTATAGATAACTTTAATTTCTTAATCTGAAAATTGTTTGTTCATATCCTTGGACCACTTATCAATTGGGGAATGACTTGTATTCTTATAGATTTGATTTAATTCTCTATATATTTTAGTAATGAGGTCTTCATCCAAAACACTGGTTGTAAAAGTTGTTTCCCAGCTTTCTGCTTCCCTTCTAATCTTAATTGCATTTGCTCTGTTTGTGCAAAAACATTTCAGTTTAATGTAATCAGAATTATCCATTTTGTATTTCAGAATGTTCTCTATCTCTTGTTTGGTCTTAAATTCTTCTGTTCTCCATAAATCTTACAGGTAAACTATTCCTTGTTCTCCTAGTTTGCTAGTAGTATCAACCATTATACCTAAATTGTGTATCCATTTTGAATTTATCTTGGGATATGGTGTAAGTTGTTGGTCTATACCTTGTTTCTGCCATACCATTTTCCAGTTTTCCCAGCAGTTTTGTTAAATAGTGAGTTCTTATTCCAGAAGCTGGAGTCTTTGGGTTTATCAAACAGTAAATTACTATAGTCATTGAATAATGTGTCTTGTGTACCTAACCTGTTCTGGTGATCTACCTCTCTATTCCTTTTTTTTTCTTTTTTTTTTCTTTTGCTTTTTGAAGGGCAAAAGGTAGGGCAATTGGGGTTAAGTGACTTGCCCAAGGTCACATGGCTAGTAAGTGTTAAGTGTATAAGGCTGGATTTGGACTCAGGTCCTCCTGATTCCAGGGCCAGTGACCTATTCACTGCGCCACCTAACTGCCCCTACCTCTCTATTCCTTAGCCAGTACCAAGTAGTTTTGATGATTGCTGCTTTGTAATGCAATGTAAATCTGGTATGGCAAGGCCACCTTCTCTTGCATTTCTTTTCATTATAGTAGTAATTTTTTTACATCCCGCGTAATAACAGTAGTAGTAACATACTCTCTACATTGTGCCCTGAGTGAACATCATTGCCTCATGCCCTCACACACTGCACTGCCCTCAGTACCCATTGACGAGTTAATAATTCTTCATTTCAATTTCATTTATCAATTGACATTAATTAGTTCTTGCAAAGGGATATTTGCTGAGAAAAGTACAATAAAGACCAAAGTACAAGAACCTCCCAAACTGGGAGCATGCTCTCTCCTCTAACACCTTCGTCCTTGGGTAGAGTTTGCTCAGACTCAAAGTAATGACAGCAAAACGTCCCCCTCCCCTCCATGTTCACTTTTGGGTAATGCACAGCTGATAGCTGCGTCAATTCTTTGCTTGTAGGACACATTGACTCTCAATTGCTTGTCTGGATCAAGTTGGTTCTTCTTCAGGATTGGCTTCTTACCAAGTTCAGCTGATACAGTGACTAGATCCACTTGCTGAGGGCACTTTTGTTAGTTCTCCCAACTTTTCATATCTCACCAAGTAGTAACCTGGTTCATTTAATCTCTGATGCTTCCACCTCACATCAGAAAAGAATACATGTAACTGAAACAAAAGAAATAGAGACACCACATGTTCATGACTGCATGGTGGTCATTTGGGGAGATAAAGAGGTCAGCAGCTGGCAGTAGACCACTCATGCCATTGCCAACTATGGCCACCACTGCTGACTTCTGCCACTGCTTCTTCTGCTATTGCTACCTTTCTTTTAGCAATTCTTATATAGGGTGCTCTATTAGGGAAGATGGATATATTTCATCTGTTTGAGCCTTTTGTATGCACACTCACTTACATTCCAGCTCAGCATCTGATTAAAAAGGTTTTTCATCACCCTACAGTAAACTAACTGGAAACAGAGAATGTCTGCATGTATTCTGAATTAGAGGAGGTTTTATTTTTTTGGGGGGGAAGGACCCCTTTGCTATGCATTTTCAAAAGGGAGCTCACCAAGCCTCCACATGGGTTGGTACTAGTCAGAGCATATTAAGCATAGAACTTGACTTTTATTGGCTAGTCTTCCTCCCCACCCCATTAAGTATTAAGGAAAATACATTGGTCAAAGGGACATCTTGGCTGAAGTCAGTCTATGATGCTGATGAGAAATGAGAGGAGGAAATCCTCAGCCTTAGGCTGTCCCACAGACCTTTCTGAAAAACACATTTTAAAATTTTAAGTCAAATTACTCTTTTGGTCAAGGAAGAACTATAAGTTTCTCTTTTGCTGCCTGTTCTTTTAAATCTGGTTCGGACTCTAAAATCATATGTCATACATATGCCCAAGGCAAGATAATAGGTGCATTTTTAAAGATTAAGTAATGGTATAGTAGATAACTGTGTGATAAAGTGGTTCTGAGTTCTTCAATAAAAATAACATTTGATTTCCAAATTAAGTCTTTTTTTTTTTAAACCCTCTTTGGAGACCAAAGAGTCATCATCTGTTCAACAATGAAACAGGAAAACTATCCTGTAAAGCCAAACTTTCTGGTTCCTGTTTTCCCAGACAGGCATATGAGGACATGGCAATACCCAAGGGAAAGTGGAGAGATAACACTCAGCAGTATTTTTTTTATATTTTATTAATGGATAATATTTTATTTTAAATATTTTATTATATTTTATTTATCTTTGTTTTTTAAAATATTTTATTATGGATTGGAAAAAAAAAAACATTGCTATCATTTCCCAACAAATTGCACCTAGTCCCAACTAGGGAACCCTCCCTTATAACAAACACCCATCAACCATCTCTGACAACACATACTGCATTTCAAATCTGGGGTCTATCCCTAGAGTCTTGAAAAGAGAAAATATATTTAATGATTGGTCATCTGGAATCAAGCTTGATCATTGCAGTAGTCTGAATTCTGATATCTTTAGTGTTGTAGTGTTGGTGTTCATTATGTATATCTGTCTCTTAGTTCTGGGGAAAATAACTTTTAAAGTGAAATCAAATCATAAAACCATAGAATCACAGAATTTGTTTGACCTAGAAGCTCTAGATTTTGGCCATGATGTGCTTGGGAGATATCATTTGGAGGTTTCTTCAGGAGGTGTTTAGGAGCCTATATTGGATTACATGCCATCATAGAGGGAGAGGTGGAAGAGAGGGAAGGGGAGAAAATTTGGAACTCAAAAGCTTGTGGAACTGAATGTTGTAAACTAAAAATAAATAACATTTTTAAAAAATGACTGGAAAAAAAGATTTCTTGAAATATGATGGCTAGGCTCTTTGTTTTTTGTTTACAGTGTTCTGATAGACCAATGATTCTTAAAAAAAAAAGTTTTTTTCCCTCCTCAATCTGTTTTCCAGGTCAGTTGTTTTTGCTTATAAATACCTTATATTTTCTTCCATTTTTCAGTCTTTTGACTTTTGGAAAAAAAAAAAAACATTTCTTGTCACCTCATGGAGTCATTGGCTTCTTTAGGTCCATTCTAATTTTTAGGGAATTTGTTGCTTGGGCAAGATTTTGTACTTCTTGTGCCAAGCTGGCTGTTAATTCCCTTTCCAGTTCTCTCTTCCATAGCTCTCATTTCTTTTCCAATGTTTTTCTTCAAACAAACATTTTATTTTTAACTTAACAAGACGTCTATTAAGTCATTCGTTAAAGGGGAGAGACAAAATAAGGGTGATTAACATCTCCCTCTCCCACCCAGTATCTATAAATTAACACATTTTCTTTCTTTTTTTTTCTTAGAAATCTGTTTAGTATTTTATTTTTACCCAGCTACATGTAAAACAATTTTTAACATTCATTTTTAAAACTTTGAGTTCCAGATTCTCTTCCTTCGTACCCCCTTCCCCCATTGAGAAGACAAGCAATTCAATATAGGTTATACATGTGTAGTCATGCAAAAGATATCCATAATGGTCAAGTTGTGAAACAAAACATAGGCCAAAAAAGAAAAAAAACTCAAGAGAAATAAAGAAAGTTTTAAAAAAATATCCTTCAATCCGTATTCAGATACCACGAGGTCTTTCTCTGGAGATGAATGGCATTTTTCATCATAAGTCCTTCAGAGTTGTCTTGGATCATTGTATTGCTGAGAATAGCTGTCATTCACAGCTGATCATCTTACAATATTGCTATTACTTTGTACTTAGTACATTTCACTTTGCATGAGCCCATTCAAGTTTTTCCAGGTTTTTCTGAGAACCTGCTGTTCATCATTTCACGTACCATAACCTCTTCATCCATTCCCCAATTGCGGGGCACCCCCTCAATTTCTAATTCTTTGCCCCCAGAAATGAGCTGCTCTATTTTTGTACATATAGGTCCCTTTCCTTTTTCAAACAAACATTTTAAAAACTATTTTGTTAACTTATGTTTTATCTCCACTGGGTTTGTGTCTTGAACATCCTTGTCATCATAATAGCTCATTTATGGTAGGGTTCTTTTTTTGTTTGTTTGTTTTTCCAGTCTGTTCCTAGATTTTAGACTTAAAGTTAGGGCTGGGCTTTGTCAGGACTTCTGGTTGGTAGATCGGACTAGAATCCTGTTGCTGCTTTCTTGAGAGTATTGAGTGCTGTGTTTTTACAGATTCTCAGGGATAGTGTGGGGACCTACCGTATTTCAGTGTTCCCAAAATGGTCTGATCCAGGGCAAAGTCTGATTGCTGCCTCCCTCATATGGGCTCTGCAGGTCCCTGACCTGAGGCTGGATCTGAGCAAGACTGCTGTTGGACTCTACCCCTATCAGCCAGCTGGAAAACTCTAGAAACAATTGTAGGCTCACCTTTGGTCTGGGATTCCCGTCCTGGTGGTTCTTCTGAAGGCTGGGCTAAATTCCCTTCTTACTAAATTGCCCAGGACTTCTTTACCTTATGTTAGGACAATGAAGCTGCCAGTTAACCCTTGTCCTTGTCATAGTGCTTTGGTATGGGTCTAGTGTTGCCCTTGTATAGATCTGGGACCTCTTTTTGTGCCAGTTTGCAGCCTCTTCATAGATGGTAGAGTATTCCAAGCCTGATGCTGTCCCCAGTGTCTGAAGACCTTATTGTCTGTCTTCCTCCCTATGTCTACCTAGGCTTGATAAATGACTCCCTGTGGCTTTTCATGGTTTTCTGAATCAGGGTTGGTCTGGTATATTTTCTAGATCTGTTTAGAGGGCTGTTTTGAGGTTACTGTAATGTTTCTTGCTATTCTGCCATCTTGGCTTTGCCTTGGAGTCAATCTCATAACTGGGGAGGAATCTCCACTATGATAAACCAGACAAGTATTTATCCAGTCTCTGTTGAAAGACCTCCAAAAAGAAGGAAAGTACTGCTGCTCAAGGCATCTAATCCCACTTTTGGACCACTCTAAATGTTGGGGAGACTTTGATTGTATCAGATCTAAATTTGCTTCTTTACCACTTCCTACTTCTACTTTTGCCCTTAAGCCATTTGCAGATTTATCATAATCACTGATAAAAATATTAAGCAGCACAGGATCAAGCCCAGATCTCTGGGATACTCCACTGGAGACCTCTTGTCAAGTTGACAGTGAACCATTGCTACTATTATCACTTCAAATAACTCTCCAGTTTTGAGGGAAAACTCCAGCTAAGCAGGCAACAATGACCACAATTTTCTAACCCTCTGTAACCTTATGTTTCATATCTCAAAAAGCCCAAAACCTTAGGTCTGTTTGGGAAATTGCTATAGGATTACTTCGAGTATGGAACTGTTCTCTTAATTCAGTGGAGACAAGGGAAGAGGGAGGGATGGAAAGTAAAACAATTCATTAGATTGTAAGGTCCTTGAAAACAGTACAGTTATCCCTTCCACATTGTTGGGGTTAGGAGTATGGTGTCCCCAAGATCTGGAAAATCTGTGTAAAATTTTTTGGCCTTTCCTTCATACCAGAGAAGTCTGAATTTTTTCTTTCTCTTTATGGGGTGTTTACCTTATTGTAAAATTTGGATTGATATTATATAATACTCTATATATTATACATTTCTGAATTTCTAAACTTTATCTGTGTCATCTACTGGTCCCTTTGCATGTTGTCTGTGGATTATGCAAAACTCCCCCAAAATTCCTTTTTAATTTCTTATGCCAACATGTGATATATTGAAACCAGCAATGTGGAAGGATAACTGTACTTGTCTCTTCTCTATCCTTATATTTCTAGCACCTAACGCAGTGGATAAGAACTTAATAAATGTTCATTGAATTGAATTGAAGAAAATGAAATATAAATGTAGCAAGTATGCCCTGACTCACTTTCTCAGAGCCAGGCAGGCTATATCTCCTGTTAGGGTTTGAGGATACCCTGAGGGGGTTGGAAGTGTCTTTTCCTCTACTGCTGTCAGGATCGTGTCTTTTCACTGCTGTTGCTGTTCCAAGCCCCCACCAGTTATGTTCCTTCTACTGTTAAGGGCCAGAGACTAGTACCCCGGTTCCATTTAACCACTCAACATCAGGTAGTTTTTACAAGGGAAGACAGGGCAAGAACAAAGTACAAACATTTCTCCCAACACTTTGGGATTACTGTCTCCCCAGGCCATGTTGGTCTCTGGGGAGACCTTAGCCCAGTTTTTACATAGCATTAGTCCCACCTAGTTCATGTCCAGATGCTCTATGTCTTCCAGATGGAGTCCCAGTTTCAGTTTCCGTTGGCTTGAGTCCAGAAGGTCACATCAGAAGACTGATCCCTGTTCCTTAGGGCATCAGTGCTAGGCTTGTTGCAAAACCCAGTATGGATTCCAACTCCTGGATTCGAAACACACAGGCCAAGGACTGAAGCCCATTTTGGGGAGAGGCCACATGACCTCAGAGGACAGAAGGCCCCAAGATCTTTCCCCTTACAGCATTGTGTCTAACTAGATACCCTGAATGAAGAAGTCACCAAATAAATTAAAGAGAGGTGGCCGAAGATGACTCCGGCCTTTTTGACAAGACTTCCAGTTCCAGCTGTACAGCCACTTGAAAAAGGCTGCTCCAACTACATGGCTAACTGACTAGAGTCAATTATAGAATGTCTAAGCATGTTTCATGATCTCTCTAAGGCATTTCCCTTTCACAGCATCATGACTCTCTCAGAAGCAGGCTTCTCATCTTTTCCACATGGGGAAATTGCATCAGCTGAGAAAGCTGATGGGATCTGCAGATGTGCCAAACCTGTGTTACAGGGAGCATATAATCAATGAATTTACAGAGAATGATTGATCCTAGGTTATACTCCTAGTCACAGTTCACCTTGACTGACACCATTTTTTTTAAAGGGGCATCTTAGGAAGCAGAGCATACTAGAAAGGACACTGCATTTAGTGTTAGAGGTCTTAAATCTGGGCTTTGATGTTATAGCATGTGTGTGACTTTGGGCAAGTCTTTTTTACTCCCTGGGTTTTATTTTCCTCATCCACAAAATCTGGAGATTGGGCTACTATAGGCGACCTCTGATATCCCTTTTAAAATAAAGTCTATGATTCTGTGACCTTAACTCTACAGGGACTCCACTGGACAATGAAGTTCACTTCACTTAAGTCATTTATTCATTTCTTTTTCTTATCTGTCGTCCATCCATCCATCCGTCCGTCCATCCGTCTGTCCGTCCATCTATCTATCTATCTATCTATCTATCTATCTATCTATCTATCTCTTTCCTCTGTCTCTATGTACATATATCTATATCTATGTATCTATTCATCTATATGTATGAATGTATGTATGTATCTGTCTATTGGTCTGTATCTATATATCTGTCTCTATGTATCTGTGTAATTGTCTATGAATCTGTCCATCCATCCATCCATCCATCTATCCATCTATCTATCTATCTATCTATCTATCTATCTATCTGAATGTATGTATGTATCTATTGGTCTGTATCTATAAATCTGTCTCTACGTATCTATGTAATTGTCTATGAATCTATCCATCCATCCATCCATCCATCTATCCATCCATCCATCTATCTATCTATCTGCCTGTCTGTCTGTCTGAATGTATGTATGTATCTGTCTATTGGTCTTTATCTATATATCTGTCTCTATGTATCTATGTAATTGTCTGTGAATCCATCCATCCATCCATCCATCCATTCATCCATCCATCCATATATCCATCTATCCACCTCTCTATCTCTCTCTCTCTCTACCTGTCTACCTCTCTGTCTGTCTGTCTATCTATCTATCTATCTATCTATCTATCTATCTATCTATCTATCTATTTATCTATTTATCTTGTCTGTCTGTCTATCTATCTATCTATCTATCTATCTATCTATCTATCTATCTATCATCTCTGTGTATCTTTCTCTATGTATCTATGCATCTATATGTCTATCTCTTATGTATCTCTCTTTATGTATCTATGTTTCTGTCTAGTTTTATATCCATCAATCATCTATCCTTATGTATCTATATGTATCTATCATCTTTATGTATTCATGTATCTATTTCTATGTATGTGTCTCTATATGTATGTATGTCTATTTTCCATCTATCACTATATCTACATATGTCTCTATAGATCTATTTTTATTATCTATTTCTTTGTAGTAATCTGTGTATCTATCTATCTATCTAGATCTATCCATCTGCCATTTATCTGTATGTATCCATGTCTCTATCCATGTTTCTGTCTATATCTGTCTATCCATCCATCTTAGTCCTATGATTTCATCAGGAAGTTCTGGATGAGGACTTTTCTCTACCAGTGTCACTCAGCATTTGCTCTTCACCTTGTAGCCTTAGAAAACTTCTTGAGAGCATTTCCAATAAGATGAGGGGTGAAACAAGGATGTCCACTATCACCCCTCTTATTCAGTCTGGTACTAGGAATGTTAGCAGTAGCAATTAGAGAAGAAAAAGAAATCAAAGGAATCAAATTAGGCAAAAAAGAGACTAAGCTGTCACTCTTTGCAGATGATATGATGATATACTTGGAGAATCCTAGAGAATCAAGTAAAAATCTTGAGACAATAAATAAATTTAGCAAAGTTGCAGGATATAAAATAA
>CM053591.1:59493574-59533720 GCA_028646515.1 Pseudochirops corinnae | reverse complement strand
GCCATCTTGGCTCTGCCCCCGGGCTCTAGTTTTCTTGATTGTAAAGTGAAGGGGTTAATCCAGGTGACTTCAAAGGTCTCAATTTCTTATGTCTCCACATAGTTGATTCAATGAGCCTCAATATGGGGAACTCCCAGTATGGGAATTACCTAGATGTAGTAGCATTAGGAAGATACCCCCAACATGTAACTGGGTTACATAGGTCAACCAACTTCACCTATAGGTCACTTTTCAACCTGCTACTTGGTTCATTCTCATATTTAATCTGATTATCCCAAAGTTTAATGTAATCCAGGGCCATGTTTGTATACTTCCTAATTAATAACATTTCAAAAATTTCTCAAACTCAGAGTCCCTACTACTTCATTAAATATTATTTATTTAACAAAATGGAGAAACCTCTTTTTTGCAACAGTTTTTCATATCTATATGCTAAACCCTTTCATCTGCTAGGATTTAATTAATATTATGTTACTCAATAAGCAATTTATTAAGAATGAAATCAATGACAAAGCAAGAACATACATAATAATCTAGAATCCTTTAGTTATAAGACTGCTCATAGCATTTTTGAGTCACCTCAAATTCAATGAGTCACCTCAAGCCTTCACTGTAACAGCAAATAACTTCTCTTGACTTCTGAGAACACACTTGAACACCATAACAGCAAGCACCCTAGCATACCCAGGGTGGCTGCTAGCACAGGTTCTTTAATCTGCTTTTCTAAAGGAAAGCAACTCAAAAGAGAGTTAACAATCTTACTTTAATCAAACATATCTATCATTCACTTAGTTCAGGGAGAAATGTCAGCACCCTGAACTTCAGAGAATACAAACAGAAATTACAAGCAGAGAAAAAGTACAGACTGAGAAAATAACACAATTCAACAGAACAACAGACAGGGCTCTTAGATGTCTGACCGTTATATACATACATAGCTAGTTACCAGAAAGAGGAGCATCAACATCTGGTTTTCAAACCTGGGGTGCTCAACAGCTACCCAGAGTCTCATCTGGCCAAATCAGACAACTGTTCCCATAACTAAGCCCCAAAGCAAAACCTCACTTCAGGTATACAGCCTTCTGCAGGGTCAGAAGACATCACAACCTTCATGACCCACTGCCTAATTACAAAGTAACAAAAGATGTGGGCCTTCCTGAAAAACAAACCTCCCCTAATCAAGCCTCTCTTGTTGGGCTTCAAGTGAGGCCCATTAAAGGGCAGAGAAGATCTTCAAATTCCCTAGGTCTATTAAGGGGCTGGGAAGATCTTCAAATTCCCTTACCATTACAAACACTATTTCGTTCAGGATAGCAATTAAATTCTCTTCATTCTCTTTGAAAGTAAAAGGTTATAGCAGTTACATCAAAAAAGAAGGATCTCCATCTTCTTTTTCTGTCTTCTCTAGCTTTTCTCCAGCCATTATAAGGCAACTCTTTAGGTTCTCTCAAATCATCACTTTAAACTGTGTTTCTAAAGTCGCACTTAAAACCCTTACTTCTATTACTTCCATTCCATTTGTCTCTTAAAGCAATAGTTACATACACACACACACACACACACACACACACATTCACACACACACACACACACATATATATTTATATACATATATACATATATATGAAATATATCTTGCATTATACTTGAGCTGCTATCACTTTTCCATTCTAGGTATTTCTTTATGGAAATAGTACTCATGTTCATCACTGATAGCACTTATATTTTTCAGAAAGAAGTTTTTTTGATGGGGAGAGGGGAGGAAGTTATAGTGTGTTGTGGCCCCATTGTCAAATAAAGTAAGAGTATTTGGTAAATACAACTCATAGTAAAAGAGCAATCATTTTCAGATATTTATAGAGATACCAAAAACTTTATATTTAATGCTTCTCAAGAGAATTTTCATGTTTTGAATGTATTTGGTATCTCCTTTATAGGAGAATCCATGCTTTTAGTCTAGGAGTTAAAAGAGTCAGCTTGATTTGGGGATGAGTTAACATTACGATCCAGTTTATTTAATTTCCTCAATTTATGAGATTTGTAATTAATGGTGGAAAGCTTGCTTCCAATAGGGATCACCACCTACCTTACCTCCTACCCTGTCATTTTAATTTCTCGTTACAATCTGAATCATCAGGTTCATCTTCTTCATCAAAATTATAAATTTTTCAAGGTCTGGGTACAGGTACAGGTATTTTTTCACTACATTTTTTTTAAATCTTAGAACTGATAATAGATTTGGAAGTTATCTCTCATACATTTGTAAAGCAAAAATAACAATCTCCTGCATGATCTTTTTTGTTCTCTCCAACTCATAGGAACTACAAATGGTATGTGATGAGACCCATATATCCAGTCTAACACAAGTCATATAGCATGAGTGAAGGAACCTCAGTCTTCACTAATCACCTATTTTACAACCAAAATGGAGTTTTTGTACTCTCTTGACAAGAGGAGTAAAAAATTTCATCTCTGAAGTTTAAAAGATAACTTACTGCATGTATAGCAAAAACTATTCAGATGATGGACACAGTGCATACTAAGAATTAAAATATGCACCATCAGTATATACAAAGTATAAAACAATTTGGAATATAGGATTAGAAATAGTCATGATGTCAGGCAAATAACATTCAGACACAGCAGTCTACGACATATTGAGTTTCACTGCATAACTGAGCATTTATAAACCCTCCCAGACTTCCCTGCCATAAAGCACATAAGCTTCACACAACATGTAAGAACAAATCTACTAGTGACTTCTCACTACCTCATCACCCCATGTCTAACCAAACCATACTTTATTACCACTTTCCGTTACGCAATTTTGCTTACATTATAGTGGGTGACACCATTTAAATTTTTTAATACATTATCAAAAATACATTTGAAATCCTACAATATTTACATGTGACAAAATATGGGTTGACATGTGAGTATGTCCTAGAATTTTTCTGGCAACCAAAAGCAAACTCACCGGTCTATAATTTGTAGACTCCTTTCTCTTCCCTTTTTTGAAAACTGGGTCAACATCTGACCTTCCCTAACCCTTCAGCATCGCTCTTCTTTTCTCCACAATTTTTCATAGATAACTACGAGGGGTTCAGTAATCATACCTGCCAGTTCTTTCATTCCCCTGGTTATCCATCTAGGCCTAGTGTCTTGAACTTAGCAAAGGCAGCAAGGTAGACTTCTTTTACTCCCTTACTTATCTAAGTTATTAACTCCCTAATAGTCATTTTTGTTCTGGCCTTTCCTGTCCAAAAACCATCCTCCTTGATAGAAAAACAGAGACAAAATAAGGAGCTGAGTCATTCTTCTTTCCCTCCAAGATTCATTATAGGACCATCCAGACTGAGCAAAAGTCCCATGCCTTCCTCGGTCTTCCTCTTTCCCAAATATAGTTTTGTTGTTTTGTTTTTAATAGTCTTTTTGTTGTTCTTAAAATTCCTCACAAACCTCAGTTCATTTTGAGCTTCAGGACTATGTACTCGTCCTTCACCGTTGTTGTGTCTAACTCTTCATGACCCTATTTGAGGTTTTCTTGATAAAGACAGTGGAGTGGTTTGCCATTTTCCTTCTCCAGTTCATTTTATAGATGAGGAAACTGATGCAAATAGGGTTAAATGACTTGCCCAGGGTCACACCGCTAGTAAGTATCTGAGGCTGGATTTGAACCCAGGAAGATGAATGTTCCTGACTCTAGCATTCTAGCCACTGGGTCACTTAGCTGCCCTGTCACCAGCCCTTGTTTCCACCTTTTATCTGTATCTTCCTACAATTCAAATTGGTGGATGCACCCATACCATTCTCTTTAGACAACTCCATCTGTTCCTTACCCCCTAGAATTGTTTTCCTTTCTATTTTTTTCAAAATTTCATCTTTGAGAGCTTTCTCTCTCTTGATTATAGAATTTTAGGGTCTGATATCTTCCTCTACTCTCTTTCAAATATGCTCCCCTAAAACCTTGGGTGCACCTAAAACTATGCCTGGTTTTTCCCTCCTTCTTTATCATAACTTCCAAAACAAAGTAGCCACTCCTTCTTAAGGTTCTGATTATTTTCATCCTAGAAGTTCTTCCTCTGTGTTGAAAATCAGACCCAAAAAGGAAACTTCTATTATTGATTTCTCCAACTTTCTTTTTGATGGCTAAAATGATCATTAAGGCATGTGAAGAAAGTTTCTCTTCTTCTAGCAAAAAGTAAATTCAAGCAGGTATCCAGGTAATTTAAATCCTCCATCACGACTACAACATATGTCTTTTCTTGTGGTGTTTCCTGAACTCCTCACCCATTTCCTCTCTCTGTCCCAGTGGCTTACAGAATTTGGGGATATGCAAAGATTCTCCCCTTCACACATTCTCCAGTTCAGTCAAACTGACCTGCAGACTGCTTCCTACGTTCTTTTCCCTGACTCTTTGCCTTTCTACAAGTGGTCCTCCTTTCCTGTAATGCATGCGCTCCTCATTTCTACATCAAAGAATCCCTATTTTCCGTCCAAAGAACAACTCAGATATCTCCTACATAAATCCTTTCCTGATTGCCCAGTCTCCAGACTTTTCATCTTGAAATACTTTTGCATTTATTTTATTATTCACTAGTGAATGTGCTGCAACTCCCTGCTCCCCCAGCGAACAGAAGTTTCTTAAGAGGAGCAACAATTTTGGTTTTGCCTCTGTATCCCTTGCACCTAGAAAGTGGAAAAATTATTTTATGGTCTGTGGCATACTCTGATGAAAACAGCCCTTCTGTTTCTATTTTGGTTGATTTTTGATCAAATGCTATTCACTGTACTTTCCCCCTCTGGTTCCTGGATTGCCTCACACGAGTATATATTCTACTATATCAAGCTCATATATCCCACCCAAACCTTTTTTTGCTTACCATGTTCCTTTTAAGTAAGGTATAAACCGTTCCAGAACTATAGAGAAATATACCTATATTTAAGTAAGGTGTATATCTTCCCAAAGTCATGGGTCTCATTTCATTGGGTCTCAATAATAGTCAGGAGATCAACATTGACTTCTTGTGTTAGAATCCCTGATTTACCTTCCTTCTGCATACTTCGTACGTTTGTGTATAGGCTTCCGAGATTTTGGGTTTTATTACTGGCTCTTTTCTTAGATTTTTGTCTCCCAGTGATTTCTGGGCATCTCTACTGCTCTTTTTCTTTCCAGATCAGAAGATCTCTTTATAAGTAATCTATCTTAGTAATAAAATTCAGGCAATTTTCTTTCTTCCATTAGAATAAATGAATAAGAAAGTATTTGCTAAGTACTTACCATGTACAAGCAATATGGTTCTGAGAACAAGAATAATGATAACAATAACATTTATGTAGCACTTTAAGGATAACAAAGTACTTTAACATCATACTCATGGGAGGTAGATGCTATTACATATCTGTATTTTATAAATGAGGAAACTAAGGTAGATAGAGGCCAAGCACCTTGCCCACGGTCATGCATCTAGTAAGTGTCTGAGACCAGATTAGAATTCAAGTCTTCCTGACTTTGGATCCAGACAGTTCCTGTCCTCGAGTACCTTACATTCTAATGGAGGAAACAACAAGCTTAGCAAAGTGGTGGCCAAGGAAGGACACTTTGGTCCAGAAATTACAGGGTTGATAAAGAGTAGATCCACATTGTGGATTCCCTTCAGGAGCAGTAAGAGTTCATCATGATTCTTCATTCCAGACCAAGAAGTGGGGAACGTCTACAAGCCAGTAAGTAAGGCGGTGGTTGTGGTTGTGGTTGTGGTTGTGGTTTTTGGAGAATATGGAAAAAGTGGCTAGAAAAGATCAGGTGGAGAAGGTCAAAGCTTTCCTGAAAGTCTTCCAAGAGAGGCAGTCACCAATCAAGGAACGGAGATCCCAAGGCTTCCACTCCTCTAGGAAATGGTCTTTGTCACGAGTGGAAATAGAAATTATTGTTGAAAGGAATATGGAAATGGTGGACCTTTTGATTAGAACTGCAAGACTCCAGGCAAAGACATTTTTACTAGTCCTTGGTAGAGTTGCCCAGAGTTGCTTCCTTTCTTTTCAAAGTCATGATTCAACAATCCAAATCAAATCCTCAGATATCATCTTTTCAACGAGCTGTTCACTTCCCAAGTCTGCTTTTCTCTTCAGAAGTCCTTGTTCTCAAGGCACATCAGTGATAAATAAAAATCAGAAGTGAGTAACAGTCACACAAGTTTGTGAAGATTCTCTGTCACTCTTAAATACATACCCTGGAAAGATAGCAGACCTCTCTACTATTATCAAAATTGTCACATAGCTACCTCAGTACCCCCTGAACAGGGAGTCACCCTAACCAATCACCCCTATTCTCTCTTCCCCTGACCTTTATAGGATGGTCTTTCCCCTAACAGTGACTGTGGAACCACAATTGTTCTTCCTCTCCTGCCTCAGAAACTTAGTCCCTTAAACCCAGAACATACCTTCTGCCTCTATAGATCCTATTCTTCTTTTTCACAATGAAATCATTCTTCCATTTTTTTTAAAGGAACACTCCCTGATAACCATTTGGAAACTAGAGGTGTGTTTACTGGGTGTCCTTTGAGACTGGGTGTCCTTTGAGAAATGACTGCCAGTCATATGACCATAGATAGTCATTTGGTCCTGTCAAAAATTCAAATAACCTGCATCCTATGCAAACCCCTGCAAAATTATCTCCAGCCCCTTCCCCTAACACTTGATGCAAGTAAGACCTTCAATTCTTTGTCATTCTTGCTAGTAATTGCCCTAGGAAATTAATTACAACGAAGGAAAACTCCACAGAGGAAATGGTATTTCAGTTGGATTTTGAAGGATAGACAAGATTTGGAGGCAAGGGGGGAAGGGTAGCTTTGCAAAGTAATGGCATAGACCCAAATGTAGAAATGGGAAAATACAGTGTATGTTCAGGAAAACTTTTATAATCCAATTTGGTTGAAGACTAGGGTGCGTATGGAGAAAAAAATGGCAAATAAACCTGGAAAGGTAGACTGGGGCCAGATTACAGAGGACCTTGAATGCCAAGCTCAGGAGTTTGGTCTTTGCTAGGCCATGATTATCAAAATCATAGTTATCATAATGTGACTGCAGTGTGGAGGTGGTACTGAAGAACAAAGCTAAAGGCAGACTAATTGGGAGTCTACATAATAGTTCAAGCAAAGGCCATCTGAACTGGGGTGGTGTTTGCAAGGGAACAGAAATAAAGGAACCATCCTAGGGCATGACTGTCCTGCAACTGTCTACCTGGTAACACTTAATGAGTTTGATGGAAGGCTTCCTGAGGGCAGGAACTCTGTTATTGTCAGCACCCAATATAGTGATATGTGCTTAATAAAGTCTGCTGAACTGAAGTGAACTGAATTGAAAGAAAGACATTTTGTCTGTCTTGAATCCCTGTAGTATATTCTTAAAAGGTTCTTTTCCACCAAGATACTGCCTAAAGAATAAGAGATCTATCTCCTCTAAATAGTGTTGCCTTTGGAATCAGAGGACCTGGGTTCATGTTCCAGCTTTGCTACTTGCTACCTAGGTGACATGAGCAAGTCACAATTTTTTGGACCTCAGTTTCTTCATCTATAAAATGAGAAGGCTGAGACTATCTCACTTTAAGGAACTGCTGCCAGACCCACAAAGGCTGAGGTATAGCACTCATGCCCTGTTCTGTTTCAGGCAGGTACTATGCCACTTCCTTCTCCACTAAGAGAGAATGAGATCTCTGTTGCATACTGTTCTGTGCCCGGGCATGGAATTTGGACAGGGTTCAGTCCTAATGAGCCTAATCTTTTAACCAGAGAAGAGCTAGACTTCCAATGCTCACATGCAATAGCGTGGTAAAAACAAAACCTGTCGTGATCCTGGGAATCATTTACTTATGTAGATTAGAACCTCCCAAAAAAAGAATTTTGGGGAATAGAAATTTTTTTTAAAAAAGGTAATGAATGTATACTATTAATTTGGTATGAGATGACTAGTTTATTCCTACACACAAACAGCATACTAAACAAAGAACACTCACAAGTTCATATCTGACAAAAATTAACTTAAAATAATATTTAGTAACTAATTATAATTAATATTAGTTATATAAATTATATGTAATATTATATAATCTATAATTATAGTTATATAAATTATAACAATATTTAGCAACAAATTATAACTAAAGTCACAATTAGCAAAGAAGCTAATATTCAAACATTATCAAAATATAAAGCAGCTCTGCAAGACCTCTAATTAGACATTTTACTTTGGCTCTGCACCATCCAATCAGATGGCCCAACTTGGACTGTTCTTCTTTCTGGTGACCATTGTTTCCAATACAGAAGCTTATTTTGTCACCAGCCTGCTGCTCCAGGGTCAAATACCACTCAGAGTACGCTGAATATTGCACAGCTATCTGCATGAACCTCTTGACTCTCTGAATTTACAGGATTACCTATTTAGGAAAAGAAACAAAAAGCAGAAAAGGCTGGCAGGGGCTTGGGCACAAACTCATCTAGTTTAATCCTTAGAGGAAAGAGTGCCACTCCCTAGCCGCCCCTAACCTCCCAGAGACAGAGAACACCCTACTTGTCACATGAGAGAGTAGCTGTCAAGAAACTGAGCAGGGAGTTGTTCTTTCTATTAATAGATATAAGACCACACACCCATTCATGCTGTAACAGGATGGAGAGAGATCAAGAGACCACTCAGGATTGGACACATCATTCTCAAAAGCCAAGTCTTTTCAGCAGCAGGCAATTAAATGGACAGTAGCACCCAATAAATTCATCTCCAAAAGGCCCAAGTAATGAGTCACCACCATGTCCTTGGAGCCCCTTGAAAGTTCCCAGGGGAGTTCTAAGCACATGCTGCCCAGCACAGTCCCTAAAGGATCATTCAGCTTCACTACATTTATATGGCCCCTAAGGTCGATTCCAGCTTTAAATCTGATCCCATTTATCATAAGAGGAGTGTCCCACACTACTCAACTGCATATATTGGAACCAAAAAGAAGTCCTATGCCCTGATACCTTTTATTAAGAAAGTCTATCTGAGTTACAGACTCAATCCACCAATTGTGTAGAAGACCTAGACATTTCTATCAAATCAATCAGGCAAAGGCATAAGCAAGGTTTGAACAAGTCCTTAACTCACTGCAGAGTTTGACAAGGAATCTTCGGATGAAATCAGAAATACACTAGAATTGGTAAAAAAAAAAAAAAATTAGACAGACCTCTGGGCCTACGTATTTCAGAGAAGGGATTCGAACAAGAAAAGAAGGCCAGGTTACATAGTCTCCTTGAGAAGAAAGACTCCTTGCACCTGTGCCGAAAGACATCAAGGGAGGATGAGAGGGGAAGGGCTGCAAGCTGAGAAGGAGTAATACGCTCCCCAATGACCAGAAGATGACCTTGTGAACTTCTAACAGTTAAAAGATTTGAACTTTCCATCAGAGATTGTAACACTATCCCAGGAGCAACAGGGGCCTAAGGTTAACTATACTGATCCAGGAAAGGCAACTTCAGAACTCTACAAGGGCATCAACCCCCCCAGATCTCCCACACTGGGGAGCCATGATTTACTCTTTGGCCACATGCACTTTCTAAGCCTGAGCCCACTTCCCCTGGGCTATATACGTTTGGGAGATTGTATCCCTGACTTTGGAGGGACATTTTCATACCAATTAATCTTTTTCTAATTTCTAATTTATGCAACAAAACAGACATTTCCATAACATGCTACAATAAAAAGATGATTGCATGTGAAACTGTAAATCAACCATGTACAACTTGATATTCCTTCCAAATATGCAACAAAATTATCATGTAAATTTCTTCCTGACCCCATGCTAAAGATGGCTACCATTAAACACAAATAGGTATAAATAGGTAAAATTATTCTGTAAATATTTCTATTTAATAATTCTTTCTCGATGCAGACAGCATCTTCCTTCACACATCCCTTATTTGGGTATTTATAACAGACAAAATAACTTATTCACTCAAGTCATTCTTAAAACAATATTGCTGTTACTATATGCAGTGTTCTCTTGGTTCTGCTTATTTCACTCTTCATTATTTCATGTAGGTCTTTCCATGTTTTTCTAAAATCATCAAGCTCATAATTTTTTTTTGTTTTTTTTTTTGGAGGGGGGAAGGCAGGGCAATTGGGGTTAAATGACTTGCCCACAGTCACACAGCTAATAAGTGTTAAGTGTCTGAGGCCGAATTTGAACTCAGGTCCTCCTGGCTACAGGGCCAATGCTCTATTCACTGCACTACCTAGCCACCCAGAGCTCATCATTTCTTATAGCACAATAGTATCTCATCACAATCACATACCACAACTTGTTCAGCCATTCCCCAGTTAATGGATATCCCTACAATTTCCAGTTCTTTGCCACCACAAAGAGAGCTGCTATAAACATTTTAGAACATACAGGTTATTTTCCTTTTCCCCTAATTATCTTTGGAAATAGACCAAGTAGTAGTGTTGCTGTGTTAAAGGGTAAGTTTAATAACTCATTGGGCATAGTTCAGATTGCTCTCCAAAATAGGTGGATCAGTTCACAATTCAGCCAACAATGAATTAATGTCCCAATTTGTCCACATCATCTCCAAATATTTGTCATTTTTCCCTTCTATCATTTTACCCAACCCTGTAGGTGTAAAGTATTACCTCAAGGTTGTATTAATTTGCATCTCTCTAATCAATAATGATTTAAGCAGGGGTGGGAAACCTGCAGCCTCAAGGCCCACATGTGGCCTTTCTAGGTCTTTGGGTGCAGCCTTTTGACTGAGTCCAAGTTTTACAGAACAAATTATTTTACTAAGGGGATTTGTTCTGTGAAGGTTCCATGAATATAAATTGTTTTGATTTCTTCCTCAGAAAAATGTCTGTTCAAATCCTTTGACCATTTATGAATTAGGGAATGACTCATATCACTATAGATTTGACAAAGTTCTTTATATATTTTAGATATGGGGCCTTTATTTGATAAACTGCCTATAAAATTTACCCCCCAATTTTCTGCTTCCCTTCTGATCTTGGCTACATTTGTTTTATTTGTACAAAAGCTTTTTTAATTAAATGTAATCAGAATGGTCCATTTCATCCCTAACTTTGCTCTCTATCTCTTGTTTATTCATAAATTGTTCACCTATCCATAAGTCTAATAAATAACATGTTCCATATTCTTCTAATTTTCTTGTAAAACCTCTCTTTATATCATGTATCCATCTTGACCTTATCTTAGTAAATGGTGTAAGATATTGGTCTATGTCCAGTTTCTGCCATACCACTTTCCAATTTTCCCAACAATTTTCACCAAATAATAAATTCTCATTCCCCAAATCTTAAGTCTTTACACTTGCCAAATAAAAGGTTACTCTGTTTATTTGCTGCTGTAAATCGTATGTCTACTTTATTCCATCAATCTACCTTTCTATTTCTTAGCCAGTACCAGACAGCTTTGATAATATTGTTTATATTATAATATAGTTTAAGATCTGGTGCTGCAAATTATTCTTATTATAGTATTTCTGTAAATACACCTTTCTACAAAGCTAATTAATCCTGACTAGCTAATTTATAATCAATGGGGAGCACATCAGATAGAAGGCTTCTATAATACCAGACATCCCACAAGCCCTCAGGGTTACCCTAAAACCCAGAGGGGAGAAACTGCCACTCTCTGGAGACATATCCTGTCAGTGTTAAGGAGAGATTGAGAAAAAAGGCCCAGAGGGGGGTGATACACTATGAACCTACAATCTCAATTTAGAGAAAAAAGTGGGACATGGATATAGACAGGGGTATACTGGAGCCCACTCAAAACAGTTAATGAGAGCTGGTCATTATATTTTTAGTGTGAGCATTTTTGCCTCAGCAATTAGTCAACGCTACAAGTCAGAGTTTGATTTACTGTTTTGTTGATTGTTTAAACTTTAAGAAATGATTGAGAAAATGTTCATAATCCAAATTAAAAGTGTATCTTGAATATTTTTTTCCAGAGAGCTGGCTGTTAAATATTTGGGAACATTATAGTATATGTCACAGTTTGCAGCAAACCCAAACCCAAAAGAATATGTGGACTGAAGTAAGAGTATTGGGTAGGTTTTTCCAGTCCTGCTTTTATCTGGACTCTGATTTCTTCACTCTCATATCAGTGTATTCAACTTAAATATTTTTCAATGCTAAGAACCCAAGCCGTGTGGATTATGAACCTGAATGACGAGAAAGAGAATTCCTTGTGAAATCAGAGCCTACTGACAAATGAGAAACATAGTGTCCTATACAACTCTCCATAGATTTAGGTGCATCATTATCCCTTGTGTTCAAAATGGTAGCATTTTAGGCAAGGAAAGCATTCCAATGTTCAAACAGCTGCTGTCCTCTCAGGTGACACAGAGAGGTACTGCCCAATGGAGCAGTCTTCTGGTCTTTTGGTTTTGTTTTCTTGTGAGTTAGAAAATACCTCAAGTTCAGCCTCTGTGAATTATTAAGCCAAAGAGGGGGAAACTCAAAAGGAGCTCTCCTGTAATGAGAATGAAAGGCGCTAAAAAGGAAGCAAAAATGAAAATGAACCATTACTTTTCAATGGTGACTTGGCTCCTAGATTTTTAAAATGTGAATTTTCCTGGACTTCCTGTTTGTATTGTCATTTGTTCTCAAAGACAACCGTGACATCAGGGAGATGATGACGTGACTTGCAGTTGACTTTGGTTTGAGTGAAGAATGGCAGTGCAAAGTCACCAGCCTCACTTTCTCCTCCAGAGCCATCTGCATCCAGTGACCAGATATTCATCAGGACAACTAGAGATGGCCCAGGACACAAAGGGAGACCCTGGCCCTTTAGGCTAAGGCCTTTTCTGGTTCTCACTTAGAGTGAGGTAATGCCCATTCAGTGAATAGGCCTCTTTAAGCAGTGAGTGAAGGGATGGCCCCTTTAATTAAAAAAAATCCTCAGGGTTGCTGGTCCAAAGAGAAACGGTTAATATTTATATTCACTCTGAGCTAGGAGGGCCCCAAAAATAGCCATTAAAAGGGAGGAAGGGAGGCAGGGAGGAAGGAAAGAAGGAAGGAAGAAATCTAGCCACCTGACTTCCTGTAGAGGAATGTCTGTAAACATGGTCCTAATCTGGGTTATCTGCATACCCTCGCAGGATAATCTCAGCACCATGGAGTATACCTTTTCCCCTTTAGTGACTTCTAATTAGCTTATGCCAACAGCAGTGTGTGAATAAGAAGGGAGAGATGCCACTTCTAAAAAAATTAAAGGCTAACACCTCTATAGAAATTATGCCACAGAGCGCACCTCCTGGATTTCAACAAGCAATTAACCCTATGTACAGAATCCCTTCACATTTAAGACAGTTTGCAAAGCTGCTCACTGCAAACCAACACAGTGAGATTTTGCCCACATCCTGGATAGAAAGTAAAGGCTGAGACCCTGCTGCATAAACTCCTCCCTGGCAAAGGAAGAAGGGATAAGAGGAAGCCACAGTCTAACTTTGTTGTAAAACTATGTATGTTGTGGTTTGGTCAAATGTGCCTTTAAAACATTTAAAACATTAATACAAGGGAAGAATACCCTTTAAGAACTGCAAATGGGTCTGCTGGAGGCCTGAAGCAGGTTGCACAATGCTATGAATGCTAGGCTAGTTAAAGCATAATCTGTAGCTGGCCTGTGCCAAATAACTTTTATATCTAAGACCCACAGATGAGCTGGAAAGGAGGGACTGACTGAAATGGGAGCCAGCCCAGCTGCCAAAATGGGAGCTTTTTTTCTGAGTAGAATATACAGGTTTATGCACATGTCTTAAGGAGGTGTAAAGGTGCTGTGGGTTACTTTTTTGGTCTGTTCTAGCCAGGGAATAAAAGTGGAAAAGGAGTGAAGGGAAAAAATCAGGCAGGAGCAGTAACAAGCAGTCTGGGCATGGAGGAGCTAGATAGGTAAGGGAAGTTGTGATATGTACATAAAACAGGAGTGCTATGGAAACATTCATCCCCTAGAAATGGGTGGCAGGCTCCCTGTCAAGCCTAAAACAGCAGTGTGGGACTGACATATGGCTCCCTGCAGGTGGACCAGATAAGCATTTCCCAAACCGTGTTCTGGAGAACCCAGGAGTTCCAATGTGAATAGAATACAATAGAGTGATGAGAATGAAGGGAGTACATACATGAGAACTTGACATTCTGCAGAATTTCTCCTTTAAAATATTAAGCATTAAATTATGCATCAACCTTTTCACTATACATTACAGTTTTTCTATATGAAAATAGGCTTCAGTTTTTCTATAGTTCTACAAAGTACCTTCTTCTTTCTTTTTTTTTAAACCCATCCAGACCTATGATTTCATTAAGGAAGGGCACTGGAGGTGAAGAAATTCCTTTGGGCAACCAGATCTATAATTGTTCTGCAGGTTATAGTCTTAGAGAATTGCCCAGGGCACTAGGAGTTTAAGTGACTTAACTAGGGTCACACAGCCAATGATGGAGGCAGGGCTTGAGCCTTGATCTTCTTGAGTCTAAGGCTAGATATCTATCCATTAGCAGCACTGCCTCTCATCATTATCATCCTTTTTTCTGTTTCCCTTAGAACATTACTTATGGACTCTATCAACACATTTGATTTTTTTGTTATACTGATGATTTAATTTTCTTCATATCATTATAATTTCTCAATCACAACAGAACCCTCTTTTATGACAAAGGACCCTTAAAACAAAACAAACCAATCCATCCGTCAATAAGTTTCAAAGTCCTATCTCAGTGTCCATCCTTGAGCACCCTTTATCTCAGGAACTCAGTTGCTGAGGGTCAAATATTCAACTCACACCATCACTACTCTGATCTCTCAGTTCAAGAGCAACACACAACTCAACTATGAATTCATACATAGAGAGTCGGAAATTGACACACTGGCTGTGACAACCAGATGCTACATAGAGCAGAATACAGGGGGAATGAGAAGGCACATCAGGCGACTGCAAGTGAACTGCTGTCCCCTGCACATCATGCTTGGCTATTTGTTCTCACAGTCTCTGATGTGCTCTAGTCTATACCCAGCCCTGTCCTCCAGCACTGACTCACTTGAATCCATTCTCTCTCTCTGTCTCTCTCTGTCTCTCTCTCTGTCTCTCTCTGTCTCTCTCCCCTCTCTCTCTGTCTCTCTGTCTCTCTCTCCTCTTTCTCTCTGTCTCTCTCTCTCTCTCTGTCACTCTCTCTCTCTGTCTCTCTCTCTGTGTCTCTGTCTCTGTCTCCCTCTCTCCCTCCATCTCTGTCTCTCTTTCTCTGTCTCTATCTCTCCCTCTCTCTCTCTCTGTGTTTCTCTGTCTCTGTCTCTCCCCTTTCTCTGTCTCTCTCTCTTTCCCCCTCTCTCTCTGTCTCTGTCTGTTTCTCTCTCTCTCTGTCTCTCTATGTCTCTCTCTCCCTCTCTCTCTGTCTCTCTATGTCTCTCTGTGTCTCTCTCTCTGCATCTCTCTCTGTGTCTCTGTCTCTCTCTCCCTCTCTCCCCCTGTCTCTCTCTCTCTTTCCCCCTCTCTGTCTCTGTCTCTGTCTCTCTCTCTCTCTCTCTCTCTCACACACACACACACACACACACACACACGGATCCTATAGTAAATTATCACAGTTCATCTCTCACATACACAGCCCCAGCTATGCACCTTCTTTCTAGCATCCACTGATAATATTCAACCCCCAAAGTGTTCTGTAGTCAAATTTAGTTCGGGAAAAACGGGATAACACTGAGAAATGGAGCAGGTAACTGAAAGATCCAGGAGGAGAAAAACCTGGAGAAATTTGTAAGCAAGAAAAACATGGTGGTTTCACAGCAGTGACAAGGTCACAAAGGACACAGAAGTGACTCCAGAATGCCATTTGAGAAGTTCAGGGTAATCTTGTGGGGTGTGAGCAGCCAAAACTTCACAAGGGAAGGAGCTTAAAAGGCCAGGTTTTGTAATGGCAAGAAAACTGGATTGAGGATCAAAGGACCTGGTTTAAATCTTGGCTCGGCTACTGTCACTGGTGTGACTTTAGGCAAGTCACTTCTTGGGGACTTAATTTTCTCATCTGCTAAATGTGAGGGTTAGATCAAGTCATTTGTCAGATTCCTTCCAGCTCTAAATCTTGAGATCAAAGCTCATACCCAGAAGGAATGTTAGAACTTAAAGGAGAGTTTGTCCAGAGGGCAGAAGCAGAGACAAAAATCCTGGAAAGGGAAAGGGTGGGGAGAATGAGAAATAGATTTGACTGACCCTAGGCAAGAACTTAGAAGTAGGCAAACCATATCCTGTGTACCCTTTCACTTCGCCTTTTAGCAGCTTTTGTCAATGTCAGGCAAAGAATGTGGAGTAATTAGAACTTGGCATTATTACCATCATATCATTTTAAAAAAAAGAATGGGATAATAATAACTCAAAAGGTGAAATCAAAAAGGTAAGGACTACCAGGAGTCAAAGCAACACAAAGAACAACATAAAGAATTTGACGTCAATCGAAACCTTTACCATGTCAGCTTGAGAAGCAAAGAAATTACAGGAAAGAACCCCCACCACCTCCTCCACCTCAAAGAAGTAAGATGTGGAAAATTTCTGTTCCTCTTTATGGTCCTAAGAAATACAACACACAGAAACACACATTACATCAAACAAGGAACAGAAAGCTTGTATACTATTAATATAATGAATGACAGAACAATTGTGTCAAGGGAGGCGACAGAAATCAATTTCTTTGCAAAACTAGAAAGGAGTGGAGCCAGAATGGGGCCAAATGAGGGCAAAAAAAGATCCAAAATTATTGGCTCAAATGCTTAAGACTGGGACCTGACACTTGTCACCTCTTTGGATATTTCAGCTATTTCCCTCCTTCAAGACCAGGGAAGACTTGGTAGACTATCTTTTCTCAGAATAATCACAGCCCCAGTAGTTCTTGGATCAGAATACATTGATGACTTCTCTCCTGTCCTACTGATGTATATCTACAGACATGAGAGAGAGAGAGAGAGAGAGAGAGAGAGAGAGAGAGAGAGAGAGAGAGAGTCTAACTTCCTGGATAAATAAGGCTACACTAGCAAAACACTTTACCAGCTTCTCACATTCAAGCCTGAACCCATCTTTCTTAATACAAGGAATCATATAACTGTTATCCAAAGATGAGAACACAAGTAATCTCTCTAATATCTGGCCAAGAACATGTCTATGGACTTTATACAAGGCATTCACAGCTTGCACCACAAACAAAAATTTGCACACAAGAAAACAGTGTGTTGGCTGAGTAGCAAAATGAATTTGCCAAAAATCCCTGCCATATTAAGAGTAAAGTGTTATGGATTCAGCCATTGTTGAACACATCTCTCAAAAGCACATTTACAATGCCTTTAAAAATCATGACAAAACCTTTGATTCAGTTCCTCACTCATGGCTTATTCGTGTGCTATAAATATATAAAAGTGATCCAAGTATATAGTGAGATCACTGAAATATTTGTTGTCCACGTAGAAAAATATTCTCTATTTAAAGCACATCATCAACATGATAATACCTAGAAAAACATCATGAAATGAGATATTTTTCATAGAGACAGTTTAAGCCCATTATGGTTCTTCCTATCCTTAAATCCATCAGTTTCTATTAAATGGAACTAAACATAGCTTCCATATTAAAAAGAGAAGGAAACCAAAACATCTTAGTCATTTGACATATAGAGATGACATCACGTTTTATGGTTCCACCAAAAACATATTAAATAGCTCCACCACCCCATAGAATCATTCTCTAATGATATCAGAATGTCACCTGGAATTGGTATGAAATACTTAACATACTGAAATGAAAGATAGAGACTTTAGAATAGATAGAAAAAAAAATATAGAAAGGTTTGAGGTCAAATACAGAGACCAAATTGGACAAATGAATAAAAGTGACATTTACAAATACTTTGTCTATTCTAAGCAAGACACGTTGAGTTATCTAGAAGGAAGATATGACTAAAAATGTTAAGACACTTACTGGCATCCTGAAATCAAAACCTAATGAGAATGGCACATTTAAAGCAATGAACTCCTATACAATACTGTTCTTAATGTACACTTTGGGGATGACAAAATGAACCACAAAAAGTTTAGAAAATATCCTAATGGAGGAGAGGGAGAGGGAGGGGAGAAAACTTGAAACTCAAGGGACTCTGGAACTGAATCTCATAAACTAAAAGTAAATAAAGATGCCCTTTAAAAAAAAATAAAAAATATTAAAAAAAAAATAAAAATAATATCCTAACCAAAGCCTGTACAATACTAATAAAACATAGAGCCCTCTGCCAGCCACAGAAAAAGTAATACTTCCTCACCAAAATGGGGGAAGAAAATTAGTATTCTCAGAGTATGTGATGAACAAGTCAAAAACCTACAGAAATATTTTGAAACAGGCAGATGTCACTTCACCAAGCAATAATAAAGACTGATAACAGGACTACACTATTAAATATAAGTAGAAGTGGTTTATCTCCCTCGGGAGCCTTAGAAAAAAAAATAAGATCCAGGACTGCAGTCAAAAGGCCTTTAATGGGAGATATTCACATGAACACAGACAAATATGTGTCAACAATGAAGTCCCAAACAGATGGCTAAGTCATACAGATTTATTTATAGAAATCGAAGTTTATGGCGGCAATTCAGGACTGGACCATTACCACCAGTAATTATAGATGGGTTATCTTTAAGAAACTTGAACTAAGTGAGCAGGATATAACCAGGTGGTTAGAATCACACATGAAAGGTTCACTGTCTTATGGGTGGAGAGATGACATCCCCAAACTATAAATGTAGATCTCAAAATACCCTGGAGAATCCAACCAATAAATGGCCCTAAAACCAAAGCATTCCTATACATAGAGGGGCTGCAGACACCTGGTGTAATCTAGCACCAATCCACAAAAAGCTAAGGACAACACTTTAAAAGATGTCAACATAACAAATACCCCAAACCTCCAAACTACAAAGTGTTTTAGAAATGTAGAGACCTAGAAATAAAAGCAAAAATCATATGGGAACAGGATAAGATTTACATCATCCTCCTTCTGTCTGCTACTGGAATTGAACTGAGGATGTTTTCAGTGGGTTTACAGAAGATCAATCTATAGCCTAATATTTTTTTTATTAAGCTACAAAAAGTAGTTATTTTATCTACTTCTACAAGAGTTCATAGAACATTAAATATAAAAGAATAATAGCAGGATAGCAAATTGTCTGGAGGCAGCTAGGTGGCTCAGTGGATAAAGAGGTTGGGGCTGAAATCAGGAAGACCTAAGTTCAAATCCAGGCCCAGACACTCACTAGCTGTGCAACCCTGGGCAAGTCACTTAACTCTGCTTCAGTTCCCTCATCTATAAAATGAGCTGGAGAAGGAAATGGTGGCGAACCACTTCAGTATCTTTGTCAAGAAAACCCCAAATGTGAACACAAAGGGTTGGATATGACTGAACAACAACAATCAGCTTGTCCAGGGATCATTTTTATCTGACTTTTATCTTATGAGATAAAGAAAATTTTTTTTAAATTCACATTATTTTCGAATACTTTCTAGATTTACAAAGCATTTTTCTCACAACAGCCCTATGAGGAAGGTAGTATTAATATTATTAACCTCATTTTACAGATGAGGAAATTAAGCCTTCATTAGGTTAAGTGACTTTTCTAGGATCAAAGAGATAATAAGTATCTGAAGCTGGGTTTGAATACAGATCTCTTAGGTCCATTATTCAATCAACTATGCTATGTTGCACAGCATAGAAAAGGAGTGAGTAGTATGTGTGCAGGGGCATCTAAGTGGCTCAGTAGACAGAGCACTGGACCTGGAGTCAGGAAGAACTGAGCTCAGTTCCCACCTCAGACACTTACTAGTTGTGCGACTCAGGACAAATCACTTAACCCCATTTGCCTCAGTTTCCTCATCTTCAAAATGAGGTAGACAATGAAAATGGCAAATTACACCAGTATCTTTGCCAAGAAAACCCCAAATGCAGACACAAAGAGTCAGATACAACTCAAGTGACTGAACAACAACAATGGAGACAACAACAATACAGTATGCACTGGCTCTAGAGAAATATAAACGTAAGATAACATGAATTAATTATTAATTAATATTAATTCAGATAAACTGAATAGAAGCAAGAGAATAATTTACCAATGACCCCAATAATGTAAAGGAGGAAATGACACAGAAAGACATCAGAACTTTGATGAAAGCAGCAACTAACCTCAACCTCGGAGGCCTGATAATGAACTATGAAAGACCCCTTCCTCCGTGTGAAATGAGGTGTCAGACACAAGCAATGTGTGGGTTTGCTTTGCTGAATTATACTTCTTTATTAAAAGTCACAGGGTGCTCTAGAAGGGGCAGACACATCAAGAGGGCAGGAGAGTTGGAAAGTAACAGCAATGTAAAGAAAAAAAGATAGGATAAAAATGGAAGGAAGGTACTGTCTGGCACATTCTAGGTGTTTACCAAAAGCTTCTCCTCTCATTCATTCATCATTGAGAGCAAAGTTTGAGAAGGCATTGGTCAAATTTAATATTATATAAGTTCTTATGTCTGGTATTGTGGGGATATTTTTCCTCTACCTATTTGAGAAATTTGAAGAGTTTAAAGTTAGGATGAAAGGAAGGATGGAAGGAAGGAAGGAAGAAAGGAAGGAAGGAAGGAAAAAGTAAGGTAGGAAAAAAGGAAGGAAGTTAGGCAGGAAAAGGGGAAAGGGGAGGAAGGAAAAAAGAAAAAAGGAAGGTAGGGGAAAAGGAAAGAAGGAAAGAAGGAGGGAAGGAAGGAAGGAAGGAAGGAAAGAAGGAAGGAAGGAAGGAAAGAAGAAAGGAAGGAAAATAAGAAAATAAGGGAAGAAGAGAGGAGAGAAGAGGAAGAACACACAAACCTGGGCTCCAAGAGCATATGACCTCTGGTAAATAAAGCAAACCAGCAACAATCTGTAGCAGCATTATAATTAACAGAATGGCTCGAGTATGAGGGACCAAGGGGAATGACTTCCATCCTGGTCAGCTGATGTAAGTGTGATCATCTCAGAGCTTTCCTTTTTCTTCTGCGAGTTTCCTGTGACTCTGCAAGGAGCCAGTTACTTTGATCAGGATCATGTTCCCTGGGGAAAGTGGCCTCTAAAGTATCGCTGTCTCCTTTGACAGGTTTCAGGTGCAGACAATGCCAAGACTGGGCAGCTCAGTCACCCAGAACAGGCTAGTGATGAGATAGATAGATAACTTGCCCTGAGGCTCAGCTACATGCCTGACATTTTGGTTGAAACCCTCCTCTCTCCCACAAAGAAGTAGCTATGACTGAAGCCTCCCACCCATTGCCCCTCTGTCCTTCTCTCAGGCAATCTGATGTTCCTCTCACCCATTCCCACCCTTCCTGAGTTCTCACCATATTGATGTTGGACTTAGCACACACACTCAGCTTTAGCCCACAGCAGATCAGAACTCCTAAAGTCAAGTAATCCACCAGCCTCAGCTGCCCCAGTATTGAGGATTACAGGCATGCACCACTATTCTCAACCTACCCCCTGCTTTAAAACTCTCTCTTTTCTCATCAAAATCTGTTCTCACATAGAAGTGTGTCCAAGTACTTATATTTTAATAGGGGACAATAATTTAACCCAAAGGAGTGAAACTCTAATAATAGGATAGTAGAAGAAGGAGGGAAAAATTTTTTAGGGGAAGTGATGCTGACACTCTCAAGTCATACCACATAAGGCGACCACATTCAAAAGTCTAGCCCTAAGAAAGTATCTCATAGAAAGACAAGGGGGTCAGGGTGAGGAGCAGATGATGCTAAAAATCTGGTCGTGTGGGAGTGGGGAAGGAAGATGGCTCTTCAGCCCCAACCAACTGAGAATCATTTAAAAGCATGCAAATAAACTTAAAGCAACACAGAGTTTCTACTAGTAAATACTTTCAATTTCCAGGATGGGAAATGTGTTGTTATATGCAATCCGACACAGCTATCGGCAGAATATGTCCTGTCCTTGAGAATGAACAGACTGAGAAGAGGTTGCCTTATGTAAGCAGTCAGAGGGAAAGTGGGCAGAAACTACAGAAATTGGTGCCTCTGTAGCAGGAAATTTGGTATATGGTATTCAAGTCACAACTAATCTGGAAACCTAGAAATAATCACATTCCAAGAGGGATGGGAGAATTAACAAGAGCTCACATTCACATTACACTTCACTGCTTTAAAACTGAGTGCTTTTCTCACAATAACTCTGTAAGACAGTGTCCACAACAACCATTATTAACCCATTTAACAGATGAGAAAACCAAAGGTCAAAGAGACATTCACAGGAATACTAAGTACAGATGGCAGAAATTAAAACCATGTCTTCCAATGTGGCATTCTTTCCATGAGACAAAGTTGTTTCTCCAAGTCCATTTCATCTTTGAAAGATCTGAAAAACAAAGAGACACTGGCCGCAAAGGTGTCAGCAAAAGCAACGTGACATATATACTTCTCTGTAGATCATAAGTATCTTTTATTTGGGCAGATGTTGTCCCAGCCTTTAATCCTAGGGACAGATCTTCCAACCAAGTATTAAACAAGTTAGGAGGGAGAATCATCAGGGAGAAATATACATGGGAAATGTTTCCATTGGTTTTCATAGCACACATTCAACATATCAAATAAACCTAAATCTGAATCTTTATCTAACAATGACTGCATGTTCTTGGACGGCTCCCACGTTTGTTTGGGTGGGGTCACTCTAAGTCAGTTTACCTTCAGGTGTCCCTGTCAACACCCTCAATCTATCCTCCATGGGGGAGAGGAGTTTCTGGGAATTTGTCAATAGATAAAACAATAAGGGGGGGGAGGGAGAGAAATGCCTCAGAGGGGTATAGAGTGAAATCTTTCAAAGTCTCCTGCCCTCAAATGCTTAGTTTTGCTCATTCTTTGCCCAAAGGAGTCTTACTTCTTTTTCCTTCCTTCTTTCAATCCTTCCTTTCTTCCTACAATACAGCCAATAAACTTTTGCCATAGGCACATATTAAACTACCCTCAGAACTAGTATAGATTAAAGTTTAGAGCCAGTCTACCCTAATGATATGGTGGTAGGGCCTACAAACTGAAGCAGGGAGAGCCAGGAGGAGATAAGACCAAGATAAAACCACTTGGCCCAGCCTAAGAAGCCACTTCATCTTCTAGCACCTATCAGAGTATCTAGCATACAGTAGATGCTTAATAAATACTTCTTGAATTAATGGAAAAATGGTGGGATGAGCTTAATTATCAGAAATGCAGAGATCAAAGGTCTGTCAGGATGAAGAACTTTGTTGTGGTGGTTTAGTCATGTGTGTGACTCTCTGTGATGCCATTTGGGGTTTTCTTGGCAAAAATACTGGAATGATTTGCCATTTCCTTCTCTGGCTCACTTTACAGATGAGGAAACTGAGGTAAATGTGATTAAGTGATGTTAAAATTAATTATCTGAAATAAAAGGAAACTGAGGTATAAAGTTACCGAGCATTTATGATTTAATTTGCAAAGCTAGCATCTGCATATCAAATCAGGTCATCTAACTCCTCAGACATCAGAGACAAGGAGTAATTTATAGATGATTCCTCTAACAGAAGAGAAGAATAAAGTAAATTGTAGAAACTTGTTTTAATCATAATTCAATTAGACAAGGCAGTCATCTGACTAGTCAGCTTGTCCCAGGCTTTCTTCACCCAAATGCATACTGTTGGCAACATCTATGAGATTACCCCCCAGACGTCCCTGCCCTATAGGTAATGCCTGTTGTAACCAGAAAGCTCACTGGAAAAGTATTTGTGGGCAGTAGTTAGCAGTCACTCTTTTCTCCCATATTCCAGCTGCCAACCTTAGAAATTCCTTACAAATTAGACTCTAGCTGAAGAAAAAAATGGAGCTATCCACTAAGACTGGAAAGAGGAATTTAACTTTTGTCTAACCCCCCTTTTCCTGTTGCTAGAAAGGGGAGCTTAGCCTTAAAAAAAATCTTTACAACTCTATGATTATTTTATTCCTATAGAGATATATGTGTTACTCTAAATTATCTGCTACCAAATGAAAAAGTCTTACCTATCTATCTATTCACTAAATCTATAGGTAATCTAGATTTAAGAGATTATGTTAGTCTGGCTTAGCTGTTAGGTCTAGCCTTTCCTAAAGAAGGGAGCTTAATCCTATAAGCAAACTAAAAATAAATCAAAATAATCAATACTAACTGATTTCCTTTTCAGTGACTTCCCGAGGTCACATAGCTGGTAAGTGTCTGAGGTCAGATTTGAACTCAGGATGATAAACATTCTATCCATTGCACCACCTAGCTTCCAGGGCATACAGAACCACAAGTCAACATTACCAAAGAACCTAATGCAATACCCTAAGGGAATATTTGTCCTTTCTTGTGCATTAGGTTTGACATGAAGACATCTGAAGAAGATCTAAATCAAGATTTAATTTTAGAGCAATAGTTCAGCAATAAGGAGCTCTGAAAAGATAAGTTTAACAGTTTTAGGGCACTAAGCTTCACTCCTCTACCTGAATGTAGCTGCCCTGTTAAACTGTACCTCAAGGCAGGAGACACATCTTCCCCATTGAACGCGATGACACTGCCCTTGTAATAGGCTATAGACAGAAGGAATAAAGTCTTGGCAAGGGGTACAGCCCGGTGGAGAAGCTAAGTGAGGCCATGTCTTTGAGTTTCTGAGAATAATGATACAGACACTCTTCATTTTATTGTGCTTCACGGATATTGCATTTTTTACAAATTGAAGGCTTGTGGCAACATTGTGTCAAGCAAATCTATTGGCACAATTTTCCCAACAGCGTATGCTCACAATGTGTCTCTGTATCACATTTTGGCAATTCTTGCGATATTTCACTTATTCATTATGATTATACCTATTATGGTAGTCTGTGATCAGTGATCTTTGAGGTTACTATTATAATTATTTGGGGGCACCATGAACTGAACCCATGTAAGATGGCAAACTTAACACATAAACGTTGGGTATATTCTGACTACTCCACATCCTGCTGTTTCCCATCTCTCTCCCTTTCCTTAGACCTCTCTATTCCCTGAAACACAATGATATTAAAATTAAGACAATTAATAACCCTGCAATGATCTCTACAGAGGCTGCTGCTGTCCTTTGTTTCCAAAGAGAACTGTGACGGCAGGAAGGTGATGCCATGATGTGCAAGTGAATTGGATTGAAGTGAAGGAGAACTGTGCAAAGTCACCAGCCTCACTTTCTCCTCTGCAGCCATCTGGGTCCAAGGGCCAGATATAGATCAGGACAACTAGAGTTGGCCTAGGACGTGTCCAAGTGAAAGGTAGAGTCAAACTGATGTGGCAAACTTCATTGTTGTCTTCTTTTTTAAAATTGCCACAACCATCCCAACGTTTAGCAACCACCACCCTGATCAGTCAGCAGCCATCAACATCAGAGTCCCCAGCAAAAAGATTATAATTTGCTAAAGGCTCAGATGATGGTTAGCTTTTTTTACAACAATTTTTTAATTAAGGTATGTACATTGTTTTTAGATATAAGACTACTGTACATGTAATAGACCACAATATAGCATAAACATAACTTTTATATGCACTGGGAAACCAAAAAATTCATGCGACTCATCTATTGCAATATCTGCTTTACTGTGGTGGTCTCAAACCAAACTTATAATACCTCCAAGGTATGCCTGTACAAATACTGACTGACAAATGCTCCAGATATATACAAATAGCCAGGCCATTCTGGAAGAAGCTTCTGCCAAGTCACACACAGAGCAAAAAGCATTCTCAACACACCATGTCCCCTTCTCAGCATACCAGTAGCCAATGTACTTATACTATGAGAGAAAAGGAACACATTATCTGGAAAGGATTTTTAAAACCATCTTGCTCAAACCTCACATCTCACAGACAAGAAAAATAAGTCCCAGAAAGATAAATAATTCATTTAAAGGTCATATAAGGCACAATAGAGCCAGGACATGAACTCTGATTCCCAAACTCAATACTCTTCCCACTGTAACTATAGCATACTAGAACTCTTCACTAACCCACATTTACTGGGGAGTGTTTCTGTCAATCATAATTATGCAGTTATGGTATAAGCCCCCATCAAGTACATTCTCTATCAACAGAATAGTCAGGAAACAAAGAACAAATAAATAGAAAAAACATTTGATTGAGACAAAATAGACAAGTAAGTACCAAGAAAATCAATTCTCGGAATAAAAACGTATAATCTCTGTAGCCTCTTCCATGATGGGGGAAGAAAGAGAACACTTTAGACAACTCATGCTCTGAGAAAATTTTGTCATAGCTAGAATACTTCACAACTCTACCTCTCAACAACCTGTTGCCCCTCATTATTTCTTGGGTCCATCTCTCAAATCTCCCGTGGCATGGTCCAGCAGTTTCCATAGCTGCTTTTGATCCACTCAGCCTTGACAGTTATAGGCAGATAAAGCTCTACCCTCTCTCATTGCCCTCCTCCTCCTCCTCTTCCTCTTCTTCTTCTTTCTCCTCCTCCTCCTTGCTGCTTTTACTTTGTCTTCTGCTGTGGCTAAATCCTCCTTTGGCTAAAAATGTTGTCACTCTTTTTCAAGATTAGCCAAAGCCAACATTCCCTGGAATCTAATGCACCCTTCTTCAGCTCTCTTGTTAAATAGGCTTCAGCACAACTGGCTGACCCACAAAATGGTTATTGAATTGGTTATCAAGAATTTCACAACCCTCAGCCCCCAAATGGAAGTCCCTCAGTTAGGTTAAGATGAATGAATTTCATTCAACCTTCATCATTCTCTTGCCAACTAGAACCATGGAAATTATTTTGAAACTTTAGTAAGCCTCAAGAAAGCACATAGTGATACTGGAGGGGGAGGAGCAGGCTCCCCCTATTCCACGGCAAAAGTCTCCATCAGCCTCTACCACTGGTGACATCTGTCCTTCATTCCCACCACTAAGCAAAGTTCCCTGTCTCTATGTCTCTATGCAGCATGCCTGCACTCTATGCCATCTGTGTGTGTGTGTGTATTTATATATATTCTATTCACTGAACTGCCTTGTTCCTTTCTTACTATTGGCCAAATAGATTTCTCAAAGGTTGCATTGGCAAGGGACAGGGGAGATATTTTTCCCAATATCCTATCATTAGTTCATGATGGGGTTTATTTTTGTTAAGAGCACTGAAATCCAACTACGCTGAGGGTTATAATAAGCCTTTGTGGGACAGCCTAGGAACTGATTTGTAACATTGTTTCTGAAAATGTCTGGATTCAAAAACCCTATTTACAAATATATTTTTTAGAATTCAACTCATTTGTAAACTGGAATAGATGCACTGAAACTCCAGGAAATATTGGGTCCTACTGTTTTCATATCAATAAATCTAGTTTCCTCACATCATGTAAAATCCCAACATATTCATGTATGAATCCCTCCAAATGTATAACGCCAGAAAGCAGTTCCGCAAAACAGCCTCCTGCCCCCCCACCCCACCCCCCGACAAAAAGAATAATTGTCTGTGTACTTGGAACCTTACATTTGAGAAGTTTTCTACTTGTTACAGGAGACTCCTGGTCCATACTGTATCAGTTAGTGTCAATATTGTCCACTGTCTTTATCTTGAATTTAAGGTGATTTTCATCTGTACAGTTGTGATAATCACGCATTTCCTTCTTTTGATCCTGCTTTGTTCACTCAGCATCACTTCATCCAGGTTTCTTGTATTTCTCTGAAGTCTTCATCTTCAGCATGCCTTGTGGCTATCACAGAGTATCATGCTGAGAATCAGAGAAATAGAATACCGAGGCCAAACTAAAGATGTTAAAACATTTAAAGAAAAAGAATTTCTAAAATGTCTTGACTATATGCATGGAAGTAGTTGGATACAGTCGGGTATAGAGGTGGGGTTTCTGATAACCTTTACTGTCATGAAAGCTCTTCTCTAAATAACCAGGTTCCCATCTCTGTCAGATCTGTGTATTGCAGGGGTTAAAGCTGGCTGACGCATGAAACTTGAATCAACTGGGTTAAAAAGTTAAATAACCCACATTATCTGCTTATAGACATATCCCTCTGTGGCAGGATCTGTTATACTCTGTTAGAAATAATGTGTTTTTAAAAGAACCAGGTGGAGGCTCTGAGGGACTTCACCAATGAATTCTAATCTTGGTTATGGAGAATAATAATTCAAGGGGACTTTGCTGGGTGTGTCAGCCAATCAATTCACATGTGTTTATTAAGCTCTTACCATGTGTTAGGCACTTTTCTACGCACTGGAAGAAAAACAAAGCTGAAACAGCCCTTCCCTTCAGCTAGCTTACATTCTGTCAGGAAGACAACATGGACATAAGTAATCACATACAAAATAAATACAAGACGATTTGTAGTGGGAGAATGCTAGCAGCTGAAGGAATGATGCAGGCGATTCCTACAGAAAGTGGAACTTCTACAGAGCTTTGAAGGAAACAAGATTTTAAAAGGAAGAAGTGAAGAAAGAGTGCATTCTGGGCATGGAGGGCAGTCTATACAAAGGCACAGAGATAAGAGAGAGTGTTGCAAGGTAAGTACAGCAAGAAAGAGAGTTTTGTTGGACCATCAAGAGCAGGAAGCAAAGTAATGCCTGATAACACTGGAAGGTAGATAAGGCAAGGCAATTAAGCATTTATTAAGGAGTAGCTATGTGAGGGACACTCAGCAAAGTGCTGGAGATACAAGTAAAAGTGAAAAGAAATAGCATTCCTGGCCTCAAGAAGCTTACATTTTAACAAAAGAAGACAGCACCCATCAGAGAGCTGAAAGTTGAGGGGTGGAGTGGGGAGGAAGGATAAGATTCCCTAAGGGGCCCCAGTAGTGGAAGTTCTAAGCTGGGAGGTGAATGAAGCTGGGCCAGCCTGGGCCCGTCCCAACATGGGGGTCTCAGGAGGAACTCACCAATAGGAAAAGGGAGCAGAGGAGGTGGAGGGTGTGATATGGGCCCCAAGCACTGAGGGCACTCACTCAGGGGTGAAAGAACAGCTGAGACATGGTAGAAAGTCCTAATAGTTAGAGGTAAAACCAGGAGGGGAAAGAGAGTTTTGGGTCAGATTGTGGAGGGTTTTAAATGCCAAACAGGAGTTTTTGTTTGATCCTAGAGACAATGGGGAGCCAATGGAGCTTATGGAGCAGAGGAATGATATGATTTACCAATGGTTTCTTGATTTTTAGAGTCCAGTCTCTACTCACCTTCTCTTCCTTCACATACCCTTCTCTCTGGGTTTTCATAAAATGACTCTGGCCTGAGATTTAGGAAAACCACACTAGCAAAGGATAGATCAGAAAGAGTAAAACTTGAGGTACATCAATTAGGAGGCTATTGCAATAGTCCAAGTGAAAAGTAAAGCAAGTCTGATTTAGGGTGGTGGCCTCGTAGGTGGAGATAAAACGGAGAGATTGAAAGACGAAAAGAAACCATTCAGATGCAGAAACAAGGAAACTTAATACTTGATTCATAACTGGGATGAAGAAGAATGAAGAGTTAAGGATAATCTTTTAGTTAAAAACCAAGAAAGACTACAAAGATAGTGGTGTCCTCCACATAGGGAAGATAGGAGAAAGAATGGATTGGGAGAAAAAATAACGAATTTCATTTATAACATGGTAAATGTGAGATGTGTATAGGACATCTAGTTTAAAGCATCCAAGAGATGGCTGGTGGTGTGGTAGTGGAGCCCAAGAGAAAGAATTATTTTGAATATATAAACCTAGAAGTCATTTGCATAGAGATATAAGTTAAACACATGGGAGCTGATGAGTGTAGAGAAGAGGGCTAGAGCAGATAGAGCCTTGGGGTACACCTACAGTTGGGAAGTGTGATATTCCTTAGCAAAGGAGACTGAGGGAGAGCCAGGTAGTCAATACAACAGGGAAATGTCACAAAAGTCTAGTGAATATCAACTTCCTCTCCTCTCACTCACTCTTCAACCTTTCAAACTCATTGACTTCTCAATGAAACCACACTCTCCAAATTTACCGATGACCTCTTAATTATCAAATCTAACGGTTTCTTCTTAGCCCTCTTCCTTGCTACATGTCACATTACTGACCACCTCTTCCTACACCTCTTCTCTGGTTTTCATAATATGACTCTCTCTGGCCTTTGCTCAGAAAAGGAAACAAAAAGAGAAGACGGTCAGTCACTGGAGGTATAATAACTACCTTCTCAGGCTCACCTGGACAAAACACTGGCCATCCGATATGTACCTCTCTGGCAAATCACCGTTTTTTATTCAGATTTGGTGGAGATAAGTCTCTTCCACCTCCCAATCTGCTCCACCTGGGTCTGGAAGTCTAAGGCAAAGAAAATGCACAAAAAGAAACTGATGAATTATTTCATAGCTCATTCTTAGTGACCATAGAGGTGATGGCTCCTTCGACAAATGTTCATCCTGCTGAATCTTAGTCAACCAATGGACAAGAAGCAGCTCTAGCCACTAGAAACTAATCAGAGAGAGTTCCCTGTGTCTTTGTTGCAATAAAGCCTCTATGTCAACCTCCATGGCTGGTGTCTCTCCTGACATCTCATCTAATTGACTGGGGACTCAAAATTGATTAGGAGCTCCCCTGATTATACCCATTACAAAAATGACAATTTCTCAGCCAAACCCCAAACTTTCCTATCTGTATCCAGAACCAAGGTGGCCAAGTATTCCAATGAAAGGAAACAGAAGGTTATAAAATTGCTCATGTAGGCAGCTAGGAGAGAATTCCTCTGATCTTTAGATAACAGAGGGATGTTATGACCTAAGTTTAAGGATGACAGAGTTATAGAAAACCTGCTCAGAGGCAGGGCCTTTTAAGAAATTTGCCTGAAGTAAAACCACCTGTGATTAATCTGGGAAGAGACACTAGCAAGTATAAAGAATTACTTCAGAGGGCCCTGAAGTTGAATGAACTGAGGGTTGGGGAGGGAGGCTCTCTTATTCTCTGAGGAACTGATTTGTTAAAAGTGGGAAGACAGGACAAGGCAAAGCAATAGGAAACCTGGTAGGAACTCTACCATCACCACCACACCCACAACTTTATTAAGATATGCATAAGAATATGGCACCCAAAATGCCTGCCCTGTGGGATTATTCTTATGGTATGAATTGTTTGCTGCTGTTGTCATGAAAGTAATGGATGAGAGGGAAGGAAAAGAAAAAGAAAAATTAGTGGCTGAAAGGACAACTAGATCACCTCCAAAACTTGGGATACTATTGGCTAACTTCAGTTTGGTATAAGCAACTCCCAAAAGTATCCCAGGAACATCCAAACAGCTTTCAACTCTTATTTGGTGGAATTTTTACTTTCCTCTTCTACCCCATTCCTTTTTTCTCTCATGACTCTTTTACACACCCACTACAACTGACCTCACAATGGTAAGATTGCCTCACTGACTTCTCCAAAGACAAAAGAAAACCAGACTTGTATAAACCCTGATGCTGCCTTGTCTTCTTGTCTTTCTGATTTATCTTCCTCTGGGCATGAAGTGATAATAATTCAGGAAGAGAAAGACTGGAAAAGGTTTTTGTGTGTGCGTGTGTGTGTGTGTGTGTGTGTGTGTGTGTGTGTGTGTGTGTGAGACACTGAAATACAAAAAAGGCTTATTGCCCTTTCCACCTCCTTCCCTTCCCCACCAGGAGTCTTAGAAATATGATTTCATGACAGGTAGGAAGCCACCAAATCGGATAAAGAGATAGACACGTACATAAACCTAAAGAACTGGCTTACCTTCTTCCTTTGTCTGGCCTTGAGATTTGGGCTTCCTGATCACTAACGAGGTATTTGTGGCAACTGGCAACTGCCACTGTATTGGTACTACCAGACTTCCATGATAGTCCAGAACTATAACCCCTGCTATTGCTAGTGCTACAGACTGAAACTATTGACCAGCGACATGCTAGACATCAGAGCCCCAGAGGAGGTGCTGACCCCAGTGCATGGGTAGAAGTAGGAGCCAATATGAGAAGAGAATCCAAGTGCTGAAACTGCCAGCTACTGATAACCCAGGTGGGATGGTGAGATAAGAAGGGGAGACTGAGTTCCAATGCTCTTTCCCTTTGTTTTCCTTCCTTTTTCCTTTTGTCCATGATCCAGAGACAGAATCTCTATACACTCACACTTCTCCTTTATACCTCTCTGTGAGCTATGAGGGTGGGTGTTTGCACACTTCTCTCTCATCATCACTGAAGATCTTGGAGGGCAGCACTTAAGGAACACGCACTGATTTGGACTTCAATACCAAGAAGTAAGTCAAGGTAGAAGTAAAGAGGTACTGTACATGAGAACTGAGGGGCCTATTTCCACTACTGAGAAAGCGGGCAACCTCAGAGCAATGAACCCTGGACAAACCTCAATGGCAGATGAAAGACAGGGCCTGCTATAGGCCACCAGCTGAAAGGTACCTACTTAGTCAGTGCTAGACAAATAGAAATGTGCTACTCCCTGCCTTCCAAATACTTACATTCTTCTAGGGGGGAAGGGAAGAGAGGAATACAACATGTTTACAGATAAATACAAGAAATCCAACCCTCAGGAAAACCACTAATGAAAAGAAACGAGTCTTTTCAAGTAAGCAACAAAAGAAAATTAGGGAGGAAAGGCTGAAATTACCAAAGATTTCAGAAGGAAGAAAATTCAGTTAAAGATCTTGACCATAAGCTGATAAGCCAACAAGGAAAATATTAATAGCAGAAGGGAATTGGCCTCCAAATCGGGTAAAAGAGGGTAAATTTTGAATAAACATTGGAAGACAAAGGAAATACCCAATGTAGCAGAAAATCTTATGGATTTTGAAAAGATCATAGAACTACAGCAGAATGTTCCTAAATAGTTTAAAGGAATGATAAAAATTGTGAAAGCAAAATTTATGGTCTACACCAGCTCTTCTTAAATTGTGGGCTATGGGGTTTCAAGTAGAAAGAGTTTAAGAAGCCCTGGTCTGCACAACAGAAATAATTGGCAGAATAGGAAACCTTGAATCCACAATCACAAATTTCACCAAAAAAACAAAAGAGAATTACAGGTTAGGAATGCAAATATATGTAAGTGAAAGACAATCTGAAAGAAAAGAAAAAAAAAGCAATGTTAAAAAATAAAATCTCCATCTAAGCAAAACATATTGATCTTGAAGACAGGATTCATAGAGACAACCTAAGAATTAAAGGGATCCCAGAAGAACAAAATGAGTCAAAAAACCTAAACACCTTACTGGGAGACATAATACAAGACAATTGCCTAGAGCTTCTGAACACAGAAAACAAAGCTGACAATTAAATTAAATTAAATTTTAAAAAAATTAAAAAATTAAAAGAATCCAAAGATCATCATCATAAAAACAACAACAGCCACAAAACTCTATGCTACAAACTCCAATACACAGTGGTTAAATTGACCACTTCCAATAACAAACAACAAACCTGCACGCCACCTGGAGAAAAACTGTCAGATATAAAAGGAAGAGAAACTTAAATAATACAAGACTATCCTTAAACCACAGGAGGAAATGGAATAATATACTTGGTCCCATTTAGTGAAAATAAAGAATGCAATGAAGTGGTCACATATATTCCAGCTTTGAAAACTGACAAGTGCTTCAGCAGAGCCCCAGGAGAACAGGTAAACACCATTCCTATGGGTGCCTAATCAAACAAGCAGTGGACGGTGCAGACAGCCATGTGCTTCAGCATAGCTGGGCAAACAGGCAGCCACCAGTAGCCTGACCACCATGTACTTCAGTGTAGCCCTGGGAAAACAGGCAGATGGGGCCTCAGCACACACCAGACACCAGCTTAGCACCAGGTAAGTTGCCAGACCTCTATGACCTCCAGTAGCACCAGCTACTCCCTACCCCATCTCCTTCAGTGAAGCACCAGATATGAGGGTCCCCACTGGACTCAGGGCAACATCAGTGAAGCACCAGGTAAACAGCCAGGGCCTGCAGCCCTGTGATGTTAAGCGAGTTTGAAGATCTTCCCTGCCCCTTAATAGGTACATAGAGCCCTGGCCCAGAGTTAATCAGACTCTGGGCTACAGGGAGTTTCCAATTAAGTGCTGGGACACAAGGATTTTCAAGTTCCTTGGCACTCAGCCAATCAGATGCCAAGTCTTTGCTACGTATTCTAGGATGTTAGTGTTTTGCTTTGGGGATTCACTCATGAGAAGGACCTTGTGAATCCCTGGATGAGACTCTGAACAGCTGTATGTTCAGGACCCCCAACTGCTTAGATATAAAGGCTCTCTTGATCCAGTGGTGTATGTAAAGTGTATAGCAATGTTGCTTTGATTCAGGCAGTAAGAGCCCTGTCTGTTAGTCTTTATGCTAATTTATCTGCTTGTATTTTCTCTGACTTTTCCCCAAACTAGTGAATATACTTAAAGGAGATTATTCACCCCTTAAAAGTTGCTTTCCTTTTAGAATAGCAGATCTAAGAACCCGTGCTAGCAGGCCATCCTGGGTGTGCTAGGTTGCTTGCTATTATTAGTCCCTGGCACAAGAACCCTAAGATGGTGCCTCTTCTACCCCAGGAGCAGAGGTCAAATTTAAAAGAAAGGGAAAAAGACAAAAAGGAAGAGCAAAAACACAATGAAAAATGAATCTAACCGTAGAAAGTTATTGTGGTGACAGGGAAGATCAAAACAAAATTTCAGGAGAGGACAACAATGTCAAAACACCTAAAGGCAAAACCCCAAAGAAAAATGGGAACTGGTCTCAAAGCCAGAAAGAACTGAAAAAAGGAAGAGCTAAAAAAAGGAGCTTAAAAATCATATGAGACATAAAAGAAAAAGTGGGAAAAGAAATGAGAGGGGTGCAAGAGAATTATGAAAAAAGAGTCAACAGCTTGGAAAAAGAAAACTGCTTAAAAAGTAGAATTGGCCAAATGCAAAAGGAGATACAAAAAAAAATCTGCTGAAGAAAACAACTCCTTAAAAAGCACAATTGGCCAAACAGAAAAGAAAGTACAAAAGCTAATTGAGGAAAACAACTCCTTAAAAGTTAGAATTGGACAAGTGGAAGCTAATGACTCTATGAGACATCAAGAATCAATCAAAAAAATTCAAGAGAATGAAAAAACAGAAGATGTAAAATATTTCATGGGAAAAACAACTGACCTGGAAAACATTGATCCAGGAGAGACAATGTCAGAATCATTGGAATACCTGAATGCCATAATCAAAAGGAGGATCTGAATAGCATCTTTCAAAAAATTATCGAGGAAAACTACCTCGATATCCTGGAACCAGAGGACAAAATAGACATTGACAAAATTCACCAATCACCTCAGGAAAGAGATCCCAAAAAAAACTCCAAGGAACATTACAGAAAAATTTCAGAATGATTAGGTCAAGGAAAAAATACTGCAAATGGTCAGAAAGAAACAATTCAAATATTGGAGAGCCACAATCAGGATTACATAGCACTTAGCAACTACAATATTAAAAGACTGGAGGTCATAGAACATGATACTCCAGAAGGTAAAGGAGCTAGGACTAAAACCAAGAATCACTTACCCAGTAAAACTAAGCATAATTCATCAAGAGGAAAAAAATGGTCATTCAATGAAATAGAAGGATTTCAAGCTTTCATAAGGAGATCAGAATAAAACCAAAAAAAAAAAAATGATCCCCTAATATCAAGACCCAAGAGAAGTATAAACAGGTAAAAAGGGAAAAGAAAACAAAAGGGATTCAATAGAGCTAAACTGTTTACATCTCTCCATGGGAGGATGATATTTGTAATTCTTAAAAAATGTATCACATTTTTTACAAGGAATACTACAAGGAATATACATAGACAGAGGGTATGGGTATAAGGTAAATTTGAGGGAATAACATAAAAAAATTAAGGGATGAGAAAGAAGAGTACACTGGATGTAGAAGGAAGGGAGAGGTAGAGGTAGAAATTATTTCACATGAGAGGTACAAAAGACCTATTACAGTGGAGAGCAAGATAGGAGGGTGAGCAACGGACATTACTTGAATCTTATTCTCATCAGTATTGGCTCAAAGAGAGAATAATATACACAATCAATCAATAATATGCACAATCAATTGAATAGAGACATCTATCTTACCCAACAGGGAAATAGGAGGGGAGGAGATCAAGTAAAGGGGGAGAAAGGGACTAACAGAAGGGAGGGCAGATCAGGGGAGGTGGTAAACAGAAGTAAAACAGTGGTTAAGAGGGAAAGGGTGAGAGACAAGACAAACAGGAGCAAAAATAGGATGGGAGGGGAAATACACAGTTGGTAATCATAACTATAAATGTGAATGGGATGAACTCTCCTATAAAACAGAAGCAGAAAGCAGAGTAGATTAAAAAAACAGAATCCTATAATGCATTGTTTACAAAAGGAAGCAGAGAGACACACAGAGTAAAAGTAAGGGACTGCAACAGAATCTATTGTGCTTCAGCTGAAGTAAGAAAAGCAGGGGTAGCAATCCTGATCTCGGACAAAGTAAAAGCAAAAAAATTGGCCTAATTATTAAAAGAGATAAGGAAGTAAATTACATCTTGCTAAAAGGTACTATGGACAAAGAAGCAATATCAATACTAAACATATATGCACCAAGTGGTATGACATTAAAGTAGAAGTTAAGTGAGTTACAGGAAGAAATAGACAGCAAAACTATACTAGGGTGTCCCCTCTCAAAACTCAATAAATCCAACCAAAAAATAAACAAGAAAAAAACTAAGAAGCTAAATAGAATATTAGAAAACTTAGATATGACAGACCTTTGGAAAAAACTGAATGGAAAAAAGACAGAGATATACCTTTTTCTCAGCAGCACATGGCATCTATACAAAAAATGACCATGTATTAGGGCATAAAAACCTCAAAACCAAACGTAGAAAGGCAGAAAAATGTATTCTTTTCAGATTATAGTGCAATAAAAATTACATTCAACAAATGGCAGTGGAAAGATAGATTAAAATTTAATTGGAAACTAAATAATTAATCCTAAAGAATAAGCAGGTCAAAAAACATAGAAACATATTATAGAAATCATAGAAACAATCAATAATTTCATTAAAAAGAATGACAAAATGAGACAATATACCAAAACTTATGGGATATAGCCAAAGCAATACTAAGGCAAAAATTTATTTCTCTAAATTGTTATATCAACAAAATAGAAAAAGAACAGGTCAATGAACTGGATATGATTTAAAAAAAAAAAAACTAGAAAAAAGAACAAATTAAAAATCCCCAATTGAGCATCAAATTGAAAATCCTGAAAAATCAAGGGTGAGATTAATAAAATTGAAAGTTAAAAAAAACTCGAGCTAATAAACAAATCTAGAAGCTGGTTTTATAGAAAAAGAAAAAAGAAAAATAAGCCATTGGTTAATTTGATTTTTTAAAAAAGAAAGAAGAAAGCCAAACATCCAGATGAAAAATTAAAAGGGTGAAATCACTGTCAAAGAAGAAGAAATTAAAGCAATCATTAAGGAAAATATTTTTCCCAATTATTTGCCAATAAATCTGACAACCTGAATGAAATTGATCAGTGTTTACAAAAATATAAATTATCCAGATTAACAGATCAGGAAACTGAATGCCTAAACAACCCCATTTTAGAAAAAGAAACTAAACAAGTTATTAATGAATTCCATAAGAAAAAATCCCCAGAGTCAGATGGATTCATAAGTGAATTCGACCAAACATTTAAAGAACAATTAATGAATAATAGGCAGAGTCCTACCAAACTCCTTTTATGATACAAATGTGGTGCTGATACCTAAATCAGGAAGAGCTAAAACAGTGAAAGAAAATTACAGACCAATCTCCCTAATGAATATGGATGCAAAAATTTTAAACAAATACTAGCAAGGCAATTACAGCAAAATATCACAAGGATTGTACACTATGATCAGATGGAATTTATACCAGGAATGCAGAGTTGGTTTGATATGAGAAAAACTATCAACATAATTGACCATATCAATAACAAAACCAACAGAAATCATATGATTATCTCAATAGATGCTCAAAAAGCTTTTGACAAAATACAACCCTCCTTTCTACTAAAAACAATAGAAAGCACAGGAATAAAGGGAGCATTCCTTAAAATGATAAGTGGTATCTATCTAAAACCACCAGCAACTATTATATGTAATGGGATAAACGAGAAGCCTTCTCAATAAGATCAGGGGTGAAACAATGATGCCCATTATCTCTAGTTTACTCAATATAGTACTAGAAATGTTAGCTATAGCAATAAGAGAAGAAAAAGAAATAAAAGAAATTTGAGTAGGCAATGAGGAAATAAAACTATCACTCTTTACAAATATTATGGTATACTTAGAGAACCCTAGAGAATCAACTAAAAAACTATGTGAAATAATTAACAACTTTAGCAAAGTTGCAAGATATAAGTTAAACCCACATAAATCTCCAGCATTTCTTTATATGACCAACAAAGCCCAGCAGCAAGAGATAGAAAGAGAAATTCCATTTAAAATAACTAAAAATAATATAAAATACTTGGGAGTCTACCTGCCAAGATAAATCCAGAAGCTAAATAAACACAATTACAAAACACTTTTCACACAAAGTCAGATCTAAACAAATGGAAAAATATTCATTGCTAATGGGCAGGCTAAGCCAATATAATAAAAATTACAATTCTACCTAAACCAATTTACTTATTCAGTGCCATACCAATCAAACTACCAAAAAATTGTTTGATAGACCTAGAAAAATGGACTGCAAAATTCACCTGGAAGAACAAAAGGTCAAGAATATCAAGGGAATTAATGGGGGGGAAATACAAAGGAAGGTGGCCTAGCAGCACCAGACCTCAAACTATATTATAAAGCAGTAAGCATAAAAACTAGCTGGTACTGGCTAAGAAATAGAGTGGTCGATCACTGGAATAGATTAGGTATGTAAGACACAGTGGTCAATGATCATAGTAACCTAGTATTTGATAAACCCAAATACCCCAGTCTTTGGGATAAGAACTGACTATTTGACAAAAACTGCTGGGAAAACTAGAAAACAATAAGACATTAACTAAGTATTGACCAACATCTCACAACATATACCAAGATAAAGTTAAAATGGGTGCACAATTTAGACATAAAGGGTAACACTATAAGCAAATTAGAAAAGCAAGGAATAGTCTACCTATCAGATCTATGGGGAAGGGAAGAATTCATGACCAAATAAGAGATAGAGAGCATTACAAAATATACAATAGATAACTGATTATATTAAATTAAAAACCTTTTGCACAAACAAAACTAATGCAAACAACTTTAGAAGAAAAACAGAAAGCTAGGAAACAATCTTTATAGCAAGTATCTCTGATAAAGGCCTCATTTCTCAAATATAAAGAAAATTGAGTCAAAGTTATAAGAATACAAGTCACTGCCCAATTGAAAAATAGTCAAAGGATACTGTTTGCTTAAGTATAGTGGTGTTCAGATTCACTCCCACAAAATGGCACACTCACACACAATGTATATACTATATCTACCATTTATTTGATAATAAAAATTTTTTAAAAAGTAAGAGTAAGTGGGTGGGAAGTAATAAATAATCAGGCACCTTAACAATGCACTACAGAAGCAGAAAAGAAAAAGGACACTTCTTGCATACACAGCATATGCAATAGATCAGTACCAATAAACTTATCAATAAAAATGTTGCTACAAAAAGGATAGAGAAAGAGGAGAGAGAGAGAGAAAACATCACCAATTAGGGGGGGCATCAACTCTTGTCCCAGTGGCTAGGGAATCCCGGGGTTCAGCCATCAGGGTTCCACTCAGGAGGGTCCCAGGCAGGACGTCTCCTCTATGGGTGAGATTCCAATTTGGGGTCTGAATCTTATAGTTTAAGTAGTACTGAGAACAAAGAGGACATACTACCAGGTGTTTTTTAGCAAGCATCATCTTGTGTGAGGCCAGGGAGGGAGGCCAATCCCTCCAAGGCCCCCCCCCCCCCAAGAACAATGTTTCCTTGGAGCAGCTAGTTCCAGGAGTTGGGCAGTTAACTATATCTCTTCTCAAGGTCCTGGCCAGGGTCCCAGGAGAAGCACAGCCCTCATGTTCCCAGGATTTTCTATTCCAAAACAACTCAGGGTAATAGAAAGGTCTTATTGAGT
>CM053591.1:59462000-59485458 GCA_028646515.1 Pseudochirops corinnae | reverse complement strand
TCTAGGGCAGAGTGTGGGGGAGAAAAAAGTTTAAAAAAAAGAAATTTACTTCATAACTTTATTATATATTTATGAGGAACAGCAAGCTGTATACAAAAGATCTGTAGTTTCATGTGTGATCATATTTATGTATAATAATACTATGTTATGGAAATGCTTGTTTTATTCAAAAATTTAAAATAAAATAATTTTTTTGAATTATGAAAGGTAATAAGGTAAAAAGAAAGGGAAAAAGAAGAAAAAGAAAAAAAATTCACATTTAGGATTGATCAAGGGAGTTCCTTGATCAGTAGGTGAGCCTTTATGGGAGTCACTTGATTGTATCTGCCGATAAAGGGAATGGATATGTCCCACTCCATCCCCAGGATGGACTTCACTGATGGAGGCTGCCTCCAAGATAAATTGGCTGGGTTGGACTCCTTTGTATTGGAAACAACCTGGCTGACTCCCATTGTTGTGGAACACTGTTTGAGAGAGCCACCCTTTATGGTTGGTTACAAAGGAAGTGATACCATATGCCTCATATGCCATTTTTTCAGAGAACTCTTTGGAGTGCAACGGGTATCCTCCTCTACCAAGAATCATTCATGGCTACCTTTTAGCAGAGGCTTACCCACATGGACCAGGTAGGGAGCTGCTAGTAATACAGTTCCTGAACACCAATTTCCTAGTTGGAAGGGGAGAGGGCAGGGTGGAAATGAAGATAGTATTGGATTTCCTGGGTGATGTTAGTCTCTAGAGTTGTCTCATCAGTAACTTCAAGTTGAAGAGTTCAAGAATTTGATCTTCTCTTAAAAGGAGAATTTCTTGACTACATTATCCTACTAAAAGTCATGATAAGGAGCAGCAAGGGACCTGGATATGGCATTCACTATTGGCATGAGCTATTTGGAGCACATGGGTCACTGGGAAGGAAGAGGAGCCCCATTTGTATTACCTTTCCAATAAGGGGGTAATGGGGAGAGACTAGTTCCATAAGGCTGAATAGGGCTCTGTGGAATTAAAGACCAGCTCACCTGAATGTGTGAAGGTTGTCCATTTTGAAGCCCTAAATGCTTTCACTTTCTGAGAATACAAACCAAGAGCTAATGCTACGTACAGAAGACCTTAGGACCAAGGAGAGGGGAAGAATTGAATCAAATGCCTATGAACAACCAAGAGTCCTTTATGTTTTCTTTTGTTTTATTTGGGGAGGGGGGGCAGTGTCCTATCCATCAGACTGTAAGCTCCTTGAGAGCTTAGACTGCTTAGCATAGTGCCTGGTACAAGGGGGGGTGGGGGGGAGGCTTTAATAAATGCCAAAAGACTGACTGAGTGTTTCTCAGAAGTCTTTTGTGTCTTTTTCATTGATTGTGCAAATAAGGACTAACACATACTCAATATTAGCATTGTTGTCTAAAATGATCATAAGAGATCCAAAAGGAAAGACTTTCTTTACCCACATCTTTGGAGACAAGGACAGGCGCTTTCTTCAGGAATTTCCCAGAGTAAGCCCTGGTAGGAATAATATAAGCCAAAGAGAATCATTTTTTTTTTTTTTAGCTGATATGAAACCAAAGCAGTCAGTGCTAGACCATGAGTTATAGTAATAACAATTGCCAGTACCTAAAGACCAGGAAGCTAGGTGACTTCATGGTTTAGAGAGCCAGGCCTGGAGTCAGGAAGACTCTTCTTCCAGAATTCAAATCCAACCTCAGACACTAACTGTGTGACCATGGGCAAATCACTTAACCCTGTTTGCCTCAGTTTCCTCATCTGTAAAATGAGCTGGAGGAAGAAATGGCAAACCACTCCAGTGTCTTTGCCAAGAAAATTGCAAACAAGGTCACAAAAAGTTGGACATGACTGAAATGACACAACAACAACAACAGACCATTGTTTGGTTGACAAAGTGCTATCTATTCATTATCACATTTGATCCTCACCGTGTGAGATAGTCATGTAAGCAATATCCCTCTTTTATAGAAGAAAACAGAAATATGCTAACAGAATGGAACTATAATATCATTTTATTTAACACTGTAAGATTTACAAAGTCATTAACTCACAACAGCTCTGAGAGAGAGGTAACACAATATTGTAACCTCCATTTTATACATCAAGAAACTGAAGCTCTGAAGCCAAGTGACTTGTGCTGGGTCAAACAGAAGCTAAGTACTAGAGCTAGGACTATGTCCTCTAACTCCAAACCTAGTGTCCTTGCCGCTAAAGCACGCAGGTGGGGAAGGGAAGGAAATATTGTTCCTACAGTACCTACTATGTGTTTAGCACTTGCTTTAAAACGAATATTATTTCATTTGGTCGTTTAAACCTCTTTCAACAACAACACTAACAAAAATGTGTTGGGAAGTTCCAAGGTAATCTAATACGACACTCATAATATTCCTTAAAATTATTTACTGCTTAAAGTGCCACTAAATTTTTTTTTGTGGGAACCCACAAGAGGTTAACAAACCACTAAATAGGAACCACTGAACCAGAGCAAAGTTCCTAACTTACTTCTCATAGTGTGCTGTGAGGGCCACTAATCCCATCCACCAATTAGCTGTGACCCCAAAGAGCCCAGGCACAATAGAGTAGAAGTTTCAAAGAGGTCAATTTATACTTGACGACAGGAAAACTGTCCCTGACAGTTTTTCAAGCTGTCCCTGAGAGAAATGGATGGGCCATCTCAGGAGATCCTGCTCCCTGGAAAATCTCCCTGAAGACCTTCAGATAGGACTTGGATGATGGCCAGTTAGGATCATAGTATTCTGGGTCTATATCAGTGGTTCTCAACCCTTTAATACAGTTCTTCATGTTGTAGTGATCCCCAACCATAAAATTATTTTTGTTGCTACTTCATAACCATAATTTTGCTACGGTTATGAATCTATCTGATATACAAGAAGTATTTTCATTGTTACAAATTGAACATAACCCACAGAGAACCATTGGTCTAGATCCTCTGAAAGGGACCTCTTAAGCTACCTAGTTCAACAGCTTCATTTTACATTTGAGAATCTGAGGCCCGTGAAAGTCAAGTAAGTTGCCCATATAAAAAAATATTTTACAGTAAGTTTCTCTGACAAAGGCCACATTTCTCAAATATATAGGGAACTGAGTCAAATTTATAAAAAATAAAAGCCATTCCACAATTAATACATGGTTAAAGGATATAAACAAGCAATTTTCAAAAGAAGAAATCAAAGCTAGCAAGACATATAAAAAATGCTCTAAATCACTACTAATTGAAGAAAGACAAATTAAAACAACTCTAAGATACCACCTCACACCTATTAGACTGGCTAATAATATAAAGGAAAAGGAAAAATGCTGTAGGGGATGTGGAAATATAGGGACAGTAATGCACTATTGGTGGAGTTGTGAACTGGTCAAGTCATTCTGAGGAACAATTTGGAACTTTGCCCAAAGGTCTATTATACTGTGCATACATACCATTTTATCCAGTAATACTACTACTAGGTCTGTATCCCAAAGAGATCAAAGGAAAAGGACTTATATGTACAAAAATATTCATAGCAGCTTTTTTTTTGCAATGGCTAACAAATGGAAATTAAGGGGATGCCCATCAACTGGGGAATGGCTAAACAAGTTATGGTATATGACTGTGAAGGAATACTATTGTGCTATAAGAAATGACAAGGAGGATGGTTTCAGAAAACTCTGGGAAGATTTATGCGAACTGATGCAAAGCAAAATAAGCAAAACCAAGAGAACATTGTACACAGTGATAGCAATATTTTAACAATGATCTACTGTGAAAGACTTAGCTACTCTGATAATTACAATGATCCAAGACGATTCTAGTTGACTCATAAGGAAAAATGCTATCTACCTCTAGGGAGAGAACAGATGAATTCTGATTACAGATTGAAACATACTGTTTTCCACTTTCTTTTTTTGCAACATAACTAATATAGAAATACATTTTGCATGCCTTCATATATATAATGGTCATCATATTACTTGCCTTCTCAATGGGTGGGGAAGGAGCTAGAGGAGGGAATATAGAACCCAAAGATTTTTTTATGTTAAAAAAATTAAATTTTAATTTTTAAAAAAAAAGGTAACTTGCCCATGGTCACACAGGTAGTAAGCATTATCTAACACACTCCTTCCTGGTATGAGCTGAATTGCATTGTTGCTTTAAGAGCTTGTATGATATCTACAAGGAAAGACTTTTTATCCACATCTTTGAAGACTGAGACATGAACTCTATTCCGGAATTTCCTAGAGTAAGCCCTGAATAAGAACAATATGGGCCAAAAAGAATGATTTTTTTTTTAAAGTAACTCTCAAGACTAAATGTGGTTGATATGAGACCAAAGCTAGGTAATGGGTTACAATAATAATAACAACTGACATCTAAAGACCTACATGAGATTGACTGTACTGTGATAACCACTAAGAATGCAAAAAGTGTTATCTATAGCTCCTCCCAGCGGCATACTGATAATACTTAACAACTTGTTAGGGGTGGGAAGGTGATCAGGATATACTTTTAAGTTTAATATGTGTTATTAACATTCTCTCTAATACTTTCTTAAGTCCAGACGAACAACAAAACCATAAACCAAGCCCCAGTTGGCAGCACTGGCTGATTTCCAAGGAATAAACACTTAACAATGAAAATTTAACAATCAGCTCCCCAGCTTCCAGCTGGCTTCAGCACACCCCCTTGTTCCTACCTGGAAGAAGCTTATGGTCTAATCAATGCTTCTTAAACTGTGGGTCGGAACCCCATAGGGAGATGCAAAAAAATTGGCAACAATAAAAGGTTTCCGAATGTGCGATAACCAAAAATTAATCCGAGATGTTTCTGGAGGTGCTTGCCCATGTTGCATCATGTAACTTCACTGCAACCTTGCTTCTAAACACGAAGCATTAACCCTTTACATTGTGCATGCCCTCAGACCACACAACATAAATGCTGCTCAAGCAAAAAGGGATCTAAAGTGGGAAAAGTTCAAGAAGCCCTGGTCTAATTGAGGAAATATACCATCAGAACAATGAGAGAACAAGTGATGTGTTAACCACGGCTGCAAGAGGAGTTGAGAGAAAGGAGAAATCTGCATGGACTAGAATAGTCAGGAGAAACTTCTGAGAGGAGGAAGACCTTGAAGGATGGAGAGGATTTGAGGAAAATGGGAAAAACAACTGAAGAAAAGGCTCAGAGACAGCAATCCATATGGCAGATGTGCTGCATTGGAGGAGACTTGCCTCTGGAGCAAAGGAAAGAGAAGACTTTAGAGGGGGGGAAAAAAGTGTTTTGGTTTTCGTTTGTTTATTTTAGAGATTCACATCAACATTTAACATTTTAAAATAGAGAATTCATCGTTTCTAAATGTATAGCCAGGACAGGAATGACTTTCCTAAGCAGATGCAGCTTCATGAAGCACTAGCAAGAGCACTGGCCCTGGAATCTGGAGATCAGGATTCTAGTTCAGATCTCCACACTTAGGATTATAAGATTATAGAGCTGGAAACCAAAAGGATCTTAGGGGTCATCTAGTGCAACCCCTTCATTTTACAGACGGGAATACCAAAACTGAGACAAATTTAGTGACTTGCCCAAAGTCACACTGGTAGGACAACAGCAAAGGTGGGATTTGAACCTGGGTCACATGACTCTGAATTCAGTACTCTTTCCACCAAAATGTCTCTATATGACCTCATGCAAGTTACTTCATCTCTAAGCCTCATCTTCTTCATCCAGATCTAACATGTGGCCCAGCACCCCAAGCTCTGAACTTATCCAGGCTGAGTATGGGGCTTTGATCTTAAAGCAGGAGTATGGAATGTCTCTCAAAAATATTTTGAGATTTTTTTGTCTTTGACTCATTTTACCAATAGCCAGAAAAGGGCAAATTCCAGCATTTTCTCTAGGAATCTCAGAATATATGTGGGGTCTAGGTCTCCACTAATGTGAGTTAAAGGACCCTGGCTTCTGCGGAAATACCACCCTCCTCTCCAGGTGCTAATAGGAAAAAGCGCTGTAATCCCCAAAACACTAAGCAAACAGGTGTTATTATGCCTACAAAATAATCTACTGATAGAAAAGTTGCTAATATAGGACCCATGCCTCTTCAGCCTATTTGAGCAAATTTTTCCCTTTGGAGGTAAAACAAACCCCCTTTCTGTGTTTACACTTTTTTTTTCCTCCAAAATATTTTTGGGCTCCAATTTCCAAAAGCTTGGCTAAGTGACTTTACATGGCATCTCACAGCATAGCCAAGCAATAACGAATGGCACCTTGTGGTTCACCTGCTGGTGGCTTTAAAAAAAAATGAAAATATAAAAAGATTACTTTTAATCAGTTGAATGAGCATGGGACAAATGACTGTGCAACCTGAATATGGCCCTGGACCTCCCGTTCCTCTACCAGCAAAGAACGGCAATGTGCCCTTCAGAAGTAGGGTGGAAAAAGCCTACCCAATGTCCCCAGATGCTTCTCGATCCTGAAGGCAGCCTCTTGCATCCCAGAAAACTGCTCTGGACCATTCTGCAGAAGTGGCAGAAAGGCTATCAATAGTAACAAGTACAAAATGAGAGAAATTAAAGAAACTCAGATATTGTTTCATGTCCCTTAACACAAACCATAATAATAAAGCATTTTGCAAGCACTCACTAAAAGGGTCAGTATTTTATGTTGGAGGAAAGAAGAAAGGAAAAAGAAAATAATCACGAATTAGAGCTAAGACACTAAGCAAGACCTTTCCAGCACCATATTAATACCCCATCATCTGCTTCACAAGTCACACATCCTGAGCTGAAAGAGATTTTAGAAACCATCTGGTTCACCTTCCTCATTTTTCAGGTGAAGAAACTGAGGCCCGGGGAGGTTAAGTGATTTGTCCGAGGTCACATAAGAGGAAGGATCTGAACCCAAGTCTTCTGACTGCAGAAACCAGGGTCATTTCCATCATACCTTCCCTCCTTCTCCAGAACTGAAATAAAACATCTTCTTCTCTTAGTTATTTTTGCTCCAAATTGTCCCTTTCCCTTATAATGAATAAACTCAGGGATAAAAGACAGCACAGCATGGTGGATAGGGGGCTGGCCTTGAAGAAAACCTGGGTTCATATCAGTATGTTTCTAGGACATACCACCTATGGGAGTGAGGGCAAATCACTTAACCACTCAAGGCCTCCCCAGGCAACTCTCTAAGACTGAAAATTATATACTATCTCATCTGTGCTGCAGGTGATCAAAGATCATTTCCACCATCATAATCATAAGTCCCAAAAGAAGAAAAAATTCAAAGACGTCGTTAGTATGAAATACGTTGTTTCAAGTAAGTTCAATAACAACGAGAAATGTGTGTGTAGGTATGTACGTTTTGTATATATGTATACAAAAATAACCCCCTGGTATCACTCGATGCCTATCAAGATAGCAAAGATGCTAAATGATAGGAAAACTCATCACCGAAGGAACTATAAAAAAGAAGGTACACTAATTCACAGCAGGTGTTGCTATGAATTGGTTTAATCATGCGGGAAAAAAATTGGGGATTTGAAAGAAAACTGCGTCATTCACACTTTGACCCCAGAACTACTGAGGCTATCTCCCGAACAGGTTATTAAGAGGAAAGAAAGATGCGGATGTGCAAATATGTCCACAGTATCATTACTTGTAATAACAAAAACCTGGGAACCAAATGTGTGCCAACCATTTAGGGAATGACTAGAAAAAAACAGCCCATTAATATCATGGAAAATTACGTAAGTGAAAGTAAATATGAAGGATTTAGACTCGTACAAAGAAATGCAGGACATGGAAATCAGAAGCCAAAAAACATACCAAGACAGCAATGGAAAGTCAAGATGGAAGTGCAATAAAACTCAAGCCAATTACAGCCGTCAACACCAAAGTCAAAGGACATTTCTGTCCTTCCTAATCAAAAAGTTGCCTCTCAGGCCATTTTACTTTGGCTTATTTGGAAGTATCTGTGGTATCACAGGGGCAACAGACCATAGTGGACAAAGATCTGGCCTGGGAGTCAGGAAGACCAGAGTTCAGGACCCACTTCTGATAATTCTGGCTGTGTGATCCTGGATAAATCTCTTAATCTCTCAGTGCCCAAGGTAATTCTCTAAGACTAGGAAGCTACACAGTACGCGCTGGTCTGCATTGCTAATGGAATTTTCCTCACAGGAGATCCCAATCCAATAAAATCAAAGGTCTGGTGAGAAAAAGAAAAATCTGCTGTTTTAAAACAAAAATACATCAATATATTTATTTTAATAATGTAAATGATATGTTATATATCATATATATGTATATGAGATATATGTATGCATATGATATACATATCATATATAATAAAAAAAATCCAAATCCTGTCTCAACCTCTACCATATCCCAGACTTACACAATAACAATTTTTATCCACAGTGTCATTATAATTGTCTTGTCCCCCATGATTCCCTGACTCTGGACCAGGCCCTAAGGTGAAAGTCAAGTTAACAAGCATCTCTATGAAGCACCTGTACGTCAGGCACTGGGTTAGGTGCAAAGTGAAAAATTAAATAGCCTCTCCCCTCAAGGAGTTTAAATTCCACCAAGGCGGAGGGAGACATGGGGGAGAACCTGTATGTGCCGCGGTATGTACAAAAGTGGACATTCAGTAATTTGAGGGTAAAGGCACTAGCAATTGAAGGAAATCATGAAAGACGCCATGTAGAAGGCAAGGCTTAAGCTGCCTCTTGAAGGAAACCATAAGAGTCAGAGGTGAAAAAGGAGAAGGTCCATATTCTGAGACCCTTAGAATATAGCACTAAATCCGCTTGGGTGAACTCTAAGTCAGACCCAATTTTCACTAAATTCTGATATTGTCTATAACAGTTCAAAAGAGTTCCTTGTGCCCTTTCACTCACTCTTCATTTTGACCCCCTATTATCTCTGTGTAAAAAATATATGGGCATTGGGTGGCTAGGTGGCACAATGGATAAAACACCAGTCCTAGTGTCAGGAAGACCTGAGTTCAAATCTGACCTTAAGACGTTTACTAACTATGTGACCCTGGGAACGTCATTTAACCCCGATTGCCCCCCCTCCAAAAAAAATTTAGGAGGGAGGAAGGCAAGGTAATTGGGGTTAAATGACTTGCCCAAGGCCCCACAGCTAGTATCAGGTGTCTGAAGTGAGATTTGAACTCAGGTCCTCCTGACGGCCAGTGCTACTCAGTGGGCCACCTAGCTGCCCCCTCCAAAAAAAATTTTTTAATTAAAAAAAGTGTATAGGTTCTAGAAGTCAATGAGTCTTTGTGTTCCCCAGACAATTCTGGACAAAGAGCATTCTGAGTTTTCCACTGGCACCCACAATTCTCATTTTTGGGGAAATATTTACCAGATTTTTCTAAATGCTGGTTCAATGCATGATCTCTTCCCTCAAAGTGTGATAGGAAAGAAACAAACAGAAAACAAACAAGGAGAGTGTCTCAATTTCAAAAGTGAGTGAAGTTGAAAGCAGATGAATAGAAATTGCAGATGCCCCATAGTGCCCATAAGGAAAGGAAGGAAAAGGGGGGAGATAACCTACAACACCTATTATGTACCAGGCACTGTGCTAGGCACTCTGCAAATATGATTTCTTTTGAATCTCACAACAATCCTGCAAAGTTATCCCTGTTTTACAGTTGAGGAGACACACAAAGGTTAAGTGACTTGTCCAGGGTCACATAGCTATTAAGTATCTGAGGCTGGATTTGAACTTAGCTCTTCCTGACTCCCAGCCCTGCACTCTATTCACTGTGCCATCAGTGACAACTGCCTCCAGTGCCTACAAAATTCACATTGATGGGGGTCTTTTCTTGTCTTTCAGTTGTCCCCTAGAAATACGACCTAGAAATGGTCAGCTCCCTTTCCCTGCTGAGCAGCCTTCTGGCTTTACTATGGTCTTTACTGAGTGCCCTGAAACAGTAAAATCATAATCCTGCCATGCCAGGACACTGACAGGAGCCAGGAAAGGTACTCTGGCATCAAGGATTCCCCTCTGTGTAAGCAACGCAGAAAACCTAAGTGGTTTGTGATGGAGACAGTCAGGCAGTGGAGTTTAAAGGGCTGTGGCCAACCTGGCAGCAGCTACTGGATGCCTGGGCCAAGGCCAGAAAAGCATCCCCTGTTCCCTCTCTTTCACTTCAAGCTTGGGGCCTGCAAGCCCACTTTCTAGATGAGAGGGCCAAGTACATTTAAATGTCTCCTCGGTCAGGAACAGGAAAGCCAAGCATTATAGCAAATGGATCTACATAACCATTCTTCTGAGGGAAATTACTATTGATCCCACCGCTCTCCCTCCATGCTGTTTCACAGGGACAGCCAACTACCAATCTGTGTGCCAGCCAGGCTCAAACATAGCTCTGCTGTTTCTGAAACAGATGGCCAGATCAACACCCTCTGGCTGCCGCTCCCTCCCTAGGAAACGAGGAGCTGAAACAGAGATTTGCGTCACGCCTGCTTCCTATTCCTCGTGGGATTCAGGGTCAGAGATTACACAAACCACAGACAATGAAAATTCCTGCAGAATGACCAGATTTCTGATTCCCAAATGATGGTCCATACATTCGATGGCGTCGTCCATAAACGAAATTTCCATATGATTCAAGTAAGGCAACCTGCCCACTAAAGTTCCCTGAATCTGGATTTGTCCTCTATCTCCTGCTGCCCACGAAGGCAGCCAGGTGGTATAGCAGAGTCCTGGGTCTAGAGTAAAGAAGACCTAGTTCCAATTCAGCCTCAGACAATTACTAGCTGTCTAAGCAATCCTGAACAAGTCACCTAATTTCTGTTTGTTTCTAAATAGCATCTACCTCCAGTGTTGTTATGAGGATCCAGGGAGATCCTATTTATAAAGCACTTAGCACAGAGCCTAGTACAGAGTAGGCATATAATAAATGTTTACTGCCTCCCTCCTTCCCTATGCTATGTTTGAGCCCTAATTCCATTTTTCAATTCAACATTTTTTTTTTGGAGGGGGGAAGACAACTGGGGTTAAGGGACTTGCCGAAGGTCACACAGCTAGTAAGTGTGTCAAGTGTCTGAGGCCAGATTTGAACTCAGGTCCTCCTGACTCCAGGGCCAGTACTCTATTCACTGCGCCACCTAGCCGCCCCAATTCAACATTTATTAAATACCTTCTATGTGCCATTAAGCATAGAAAGACAGAAATGAAACAGTCCCTATCCCTCAGCAGAATGCAAGTTTCTTGGTGGAAACCACCCATACTGATATACACACATATACTATTTGTAACCCTCACCTGTAACACTACACATGTACGATATCCATAATACCCATTTGTAATAACACAGAAGTATAATATTTGTAAAGTCCTCAGCACAGAGCCTGGCACATAGTAGGGGTTATATGAATGCTGATCATGATTAGCATATAAATTCTATTTGCGAAAACCAGTCATATAGATAAATGGATACAAAATGCATACAAGGTAATTTGGTCATACAGATAATTTGATGCAAAATTTACACAAGGTAAGAAGCATCAAAAGGGCCTCCTAGAGCAGTCCAAACCCAGTTCTGAAGGGGTCTAGAAGGCAGAGATGAGAGTAAGAACATAACGTCATGGCAGGCAGCCTGCAAACGGACGAAACTGGGAGAAGGGATTGTGTACATGGATAAACAGCAAGGAGCCCAGTTTGGCTGCAACACAGCATGTGGAAAAGAGAGTGATATGAAATCAGCCTGGACGCTGGGACCAGATCGGGAAGATCTTAATCTATAACAGAAGCATGTGATTGGAGGAGAAAGGTATAGGGAGTGTGAGATGCGCTTTGCATTAGGGATCAGTACCAGTTTCCATTAAGTATCTTTCTTGTCATTCAGTCATTTTTCAGTAGTGTCTGATTCTCCATGACTCCATCTGGGGTCTTCTTGACAGAGACACTGGAGTAACTTGCCATTTCCTTCTCCAGCTCATTTTACAGATGAGGAAACTGAGGCAAACAGAATTAAGTGACTTGCCCAGGATCAAATAGCTAGTAAGTGTCTGAGGCCAGATTTGAGCTGACTCCAGATCCAGCAAGCTCTAGCCATTGCACCACCTAGCTGCCCTAGCCTGCCTATGAGAGTCTCCTATTACATATATAAAACATACTTACGGCATTTTCTCTGAGCTTCCCATCCCACCCCTCAACTTACACTTACATTCATAGGTTCACACCCCAAAGTGTGGTCGTTTCTGTTGGATTTCAGACTTATGGATTTGGGCTCCTACAACTCAAGAGCTTCTATCTCTGTGCTTCTTCTAAACGTTCAGCTAGTAGTCTACTAGCTCATAACACAAGTATTTACTAAGGTGGCATATGGGGCACCTAGGTTGTACAGTGGATGGAGCATTGGGCTTGGAATCAGGAAGACTCATCTTCCTCCAAGTTCAAATCTGACCTTAGGTGCTTGCTTATTAGCTGTGTGATCCTGGGCAAGTCACTTAACCCTGTTTGCCTTAGTTTCCCCATCTGTAAAATGAGTTGGAGAAGGAAATGACAAACCACTCCAGTGTCTCTGCCAAGAAAACCCCAAAATGGGGTCACAGAGACACTGAAACAATTGAATAATGACAAGATGGCTTCTTAAGAACAATAACTACAAAACATTTCCCCCATAAATCTGGGTCATACTGCCAGCATCCATGGGAAGAGGAGACACAGAGTACAGTAACAGTGTGGCCAGGGCAACTCACAACTGTGATACCACAGGGATTTCACTGTTCCTACTATTCTCATGATGTCTCCACACTGATTCCATCAGAGTAAGTCTCTACTGGGCAGGTTGATCTCTGGGCTATCAGGGTCTGTTCCTCACAAGACACAGCAATTCTCATCCATCCACAGTCAGACTTCTTCTTCTTCTTCTTCCCTGGTCTCACGCCTCATTGCTGCGTCTGTCCTCAGGTGACTGACTGACTCTCTGTATCTGTGTCTATGTGGAGTGTGTCTCTACAACCTCTTCTATGCCTTGAATTCTCTCGAATTAATTCTCCAACTGCTGGATGGGATGTTGCCTTAGGGGTGAGGAGCTCTGCTACTAAATGCTATGACTTATTTGGAGAGCATGCAGAGAAAGCAAGCCATTCTCCAACCCATCCAGAGCCACATATTCCACAAAGGGCTCCCAGCTTCAAATGGGAGGTCCCACTGCTTGACCTCAAGAACTGCCTCTAGGCTTAGCTATTTAAAAGCCTCCAAGGTATGGCTAGTTTTCAGCCCAGCCAAATCTGTTACCCCTTCATTCAATCAGAGAAAAGTATTCATCCTCCAAAGAGGAATAACAGAGAGCGAACACATTAACCCATTAACACCTCATCATCTATGATTACAACATGTGACTACATCCATTAAGCTGGGGAAGAGGGAATACTAAACACTCCTCTGGTTCTATGAGGATGATCTCACTGGCCAACCATAGCTATGATATATTGTTTATTGAATAATGAGGACGGGTTTACTGACATTCATAAAGCCCATTCCAGCTCTAATTGTTAAGAAATTCTTTCTTCTGTTAAACCAAAATCTGGCTCCCTATAACTTCCACCCACTAATTATAATTTTCCCTCTGGAGCTCTAAAGAACAAAAAAAGTCTATCTCATCTTCCCTATAAAAACCCTTCAAATATCTAAAGATAGCTATTATAGCTGCCCTTCGTTTTCTCTATTAAAGGATTGGTATCCTCATTTCTTACAAGTGATCCTTCAATAATTTGTTTCATTTGCTCACCCTCTTCTGAATGTAGTCCCTGTGGATAACCCACCTAGAAGTGATCCCCATGCTCCAGATGTGGTCAGACCAATGCAGAGTACAAGGTAACCATTACCTCTCTTGTTCTGGAAACAGACTGTACTGTTCTCCCAGGAGCCATAGTCACATTGTTATTTCATATGGAGCTTACGACCAAAGGCAGACTTTTGTAAGACTGTTGCCCAGTTAAGACCACATTCTGGGACAACAGAATGGAGATTTTCCTCAGTAGGAAGCCTAACTACCCACACCAGCTGTATCCTTATAGTCTTTAGCCTTACCAATTAAAGCTAGCCCACCAAACTAGTCTGCAATAATTGGCTAAAAGGCTAACTAGCAATAGGAAGAAAATTTATCTACAGGTTACAAAAAATGAAAATATTTCAGAGATGCATTATTTTCAGAATAAGATGACAAAGGGAATCGTTTCAGAAAAACCTAGGGAGACTAATATGAACTGATGCAAAATGAAATGAGAAGAACTACCAGAACATTGCACACAGTAACAACACTATCATCATGACGATCAACCGTAAAAGACTCAGTTACTGTGGATCAAGACAATGATCCAAGACAATTCCAAAGGACCCATGATGAAAATGCTATCCACCTCCAGTAAGAGAACTGATGAACAGACTGAAATGTAGATTGAGGCATCTTTTCTTTCACTTTGTTTTTATTGCCTTTTTTTTTTTTTTGCAACAAGGCTAATGGGGAAATGTTTTGTGTGACTTCATATGTATAAATAGGTATTGTATACTTGCCTTCTCAATGGGTGGGGTAGGAACAGGAGGGAGGGAGAAAATTCAGAACTGGAAATTAAAATTTAAAAAAAAAACAGAATAAGTATGAGGGAATGCCAGATTATTTTGCATAAAGAAGGGCATTCAAATATTCAATTCCATTTGACAAGACATTCATTGGGACTACACAGTGCAAGGCACCATGCTAGGTGTTTAGGAATTTTTAAAAAGAAAAGAATGGAATAGTCCCTACCTTTAAGGAACTTACATTCTACTAGCAGGATAGAATATATGTGCAGTTAAGGAAACACAATGTATATGCAAAACAGTACAAAATGATTTTAAGAGACTGGTAGTGCAAGGAACTGAGGACTGAGCTCCTGCATGAGGTGGCACATGAACTGGGCTCTGAAGGATGCTCGAGATTGTAAGAGGTAGAGGTGAGAAAGGATGCATTCCAAACATGAGAAACCACTTGTGCTTTTGCACAGAGCTGAAAGACATGTCAGCACAATTCAAAGTGTCTCTCTGGACTGTTCAGGAGTGGCTTTCCTTCTTGTTAAGGCACTCCTCTGCACCCCATAGGAAACCTATCATTTGGTGAGAGTCTGCCAGACCAGAACAAGGTTAAGATTGTACTTTCTGCTCCAGACCACCTTCTTCTTTATGTCAAATATCACATACAGTTCAAACTAATGACTTCTACCGCCCCAGCCTTTAAAAAAAAAAAAAGCCTTCACCTTAAAGTCTGTCTTTTGGCTAGAAAAAGACATTCCTCAAGGGAGTGTGGAGTGAGAACCTGCCTATACCATTATTTGTTTTCAAAACATTTTCTCTTTGATTTTTTTTTCTTCCTACTTGGTTTCTAGTTCCATGCTTTCTCACGGTGATCTAAACACTCTCCCTCCACCAAAATGTGGCTCTTCACCCCTTCATGAGGCATCTATGAAAACCCATTCTGTTTAGTCTTCAACTGAATTGAAAAACCAGGGGCCTTGACGATCTGCCCTTAGACACATGAATGCAGCTCCCACTGTGGGGAGCATGTGCCTATCTCCGAAAAGAATCTGGCCTCGAGACTGACTTACCAAAGCAGCCAAGGGAGGCTTGTTTGCAGAGACAGCTTGAACCAATACTGAGGGTTCCCAGAAGACACTAGTCTCACGGACTGCCTAGAAAGAGAGGACTCTAGGAATGGTTGAAAGAATAAACATAAATCAAGACGAGAGCCAGCTGCCAAAATAGCCCAACTGGTGCCTTTGCACCAACCACTGAGGATTCAGCCCCTCCAGAAATGGGAAGCGACTTTCAGAAGCAATGCAGTATTGCAGGGAATCAGCAGAATGCTCTGCTTTGTGACCCTATGCATCACCTACTTTATGACTTTGGTGTGTTGATGTGTCAAATCTAGAAATAAGCAAAATCATGGGATACTGGGCATCTCTTCCTAAAAATGTTGTGTAAAGTTGTATAAAGAACACTAGACTAGGAATCAAAAGACCTGGGGTCTAATCCTGGCTCTGTCATAGAATGGCTATGAGAACTAGCATGTCACTGAACTTTTCTAACCTCCATTTTTTCATCTGTAAAATGGACATAATATCATAATGCCTACTACCGAGGGTTCTAGTAATGATAATGAGATAAAATCCATATAATCACTGCAAAGTACAAAATTATAGACTAAGGTATTACTATTATTCATTGGTCAACAGCAGCTTTATTTACACTATGCTACCAAAAAGTTTGAGCTAGGGTACATGAATCCTTTCTATATGATACAATGACAAAGACCCCTGGATTTGAAGCCACAGAATTTGGTTTCAGTCTCATCTGTTATCTACTAGGCAGTACAGTGGTTAGAGTGTTGGACCTAACGTTAGGAAGACCCGAGTTCAAATCCAACTATAGACCTTTACTCTGGGCAAGTCACTTAACCTCTGCCTGCTTCAGTTTCCTCATATGTAAAATAAAGATAACAATAGCACCTGTCTCACTGGGTTGTTGTGGAGATCATATTTATAGAACATTTTGCAAACTTTAAAGCCCTATATAAATGCTAGTCACTGTTATTACTGCCTTGTGACTCTGGACAAGTCACTTAATCTTTCTGACATGGCTTCCTAGTGCTGTTCATAGAGGCATAAGAGTTGGGTCCCAAGGATTCTGTGACCCAAGAAGCACATCTGAGACAGAAAGGAGGCTTATGTTCTATTCTAACCCCCTCTACTTCCTCCCCAGCACCCACTTTTCCAGCATCACCTCTCTTTCTCCTGCCCAGAATGCTTTAGAATCCCTGGAATATCCCTAGTGATGCCTGGGACTATGATGGAAGGCCCTGAAACTCTAACCCAGTGGCTGGGCATATAGGAAGGTTGACATTAAATTCTGAAGATCACAGGTGCCAGAGCTATACAAGACCTCAGAGATCTCCTAGTTTAGGAGTTCTTCACCTGGGATCTATGAAACTGTATTTTTAAATATTTTGATAGCAATATTTTAATTGAATTTATTTCTTTAGTAATCATATATATTTTATGCATTTAAAAACATTAATCTGAAAAGATCCACAGGCTTCACCAGACTGCCAAAGAAGTCTTTTTATTTTTTTAAAATTGATTTGTTTATTTACTTTTAGTTTACAAGATTCAGTTCTAGAGTCCCTTGAGTTTCAAGTTTTCTCCCCCACTCCCACCTCCCCTCCCCCATGGCGGCATACAGTCAAGTATAGAATCTGCAAATACAAAGAAGTCGTTTTAATCATGCAAAAAAAAATAATAATAATAATTCCTGATCTAGTCCAAACCCTTCTTTTTATGGATGAGGAAAATGGGGCCCAGAGAAATTGAATGACTTTAAATTAAAAGACTTAATTAAACATATATTATATTTAGGGCTATGGTTCCTGCCTTCAAGGGGCTTATATTCCACTGGGAATAGGGTAGAATTTACCCAGATAGCTAGTAAGAATAAGGATTTGAAACCACAGCCTTTGGTCCTAAATCCAACCATGTTATTTGTGTCTATATTATACCATTAAAAACAAATTTCCCATACTGAAAGGAGTTTTTTTTTAATTGTTTATTTATGGCACCTGGTACCATTTGGGTTTAGGGGTTGTTTTTTAAAATCTACAAATTTTTTAAAAATTTCTCTAACCCTAAAAGAAGCCTTCACTCCTCATGCCTAGCCTTCTAAAGTTGCTTGAGAAAGTCATAAAACTCTGAATGCCACTATAAATGTAAGTATGTTCTCTAACTCAGTTGGATCCGTACTTAGCAATACTCTTATTTTTACCTTGCTGACTCCTTATCAAATTCCCCATAGCAGTTCTGAACTCTTGGCTCTCTGCTGAAGCCCCCAATCTTACCACTGCCCCCTCATTTCCCAAATGATCTTAACCTTCTTCTTCCCTGAGAACAACAATGATGATGTCTGGTGAAAACTCCCTCGGCTTCTCTCTTCTACACATCAAAATCTTTCTGTATATACACTCTCCTAAACATGTCTCTGGGAAAGTGACATCTCTTTCTTTCCAGGACTAATTCATCCTTCCAACTGTATTTACTCTTAATTTCATCCCTTCTACCTTCTTCAGTACTTCTTTTGAAAAATTATCCCATAGCTCTCTGAAATCTTCAATTTCTCCCTCTCTTTTGGTTCCATTTCCTCTGCCTACAAATACGCTCATCCCTCAAAAAAATCCCTCAAAACAAATAAACAAAAAACAAAAAACTCCGCTAACTCCCTCAAAATGTGACCCTTTCTCCTTCCATTCCCTGTCACAGACTAAATGTAAAGCCTAAAGAACAGCCTAAAATGAATGCAACTCAGTCCTTGTCATCCATTCCTAAACCCTCCCTCCATCTGTTTTCTTTTCTCCTCAACACCCGTTGAACCTAAAGTGCTTTTTCAGAGTCATCAACGATTTCCTAATCACCAAATCTAATGAACTTGTCTCAGTCTTAATCCACTTTACCTTCTCTGAAGTATTTGACACTAATCCCCTCCAAGCCCATTCCTGAAATTATCCTGCCCCTTGGCTTCCATGACAGAGCACTTGGCTGATTTCCCTTCTACCTCTTGGGCTTCTTCTTTTCCACTTCCTTAAAAAGGTCCTCTTCCTCCTTCCATCCCACCTTGGTTGGTGACACTTCCCAAGGCTCTGTACCTGGCATTAATTTCTTTCTACATTCTCTCCATCCTTAAAAACCTCTACGCAGATGACCGCCAAGGATTTATTTCTAGACATAACCTCTATCCCGCTCTACCCTACATATCTAATTGCCTGGCTTTCCATTTGGATGTCTGACTGGCCTTCAAACTCAACATGCCCAAAATTAAACTCATCATCTATACCCTCCCTCAACTAGCTGCTCCTCTGGACTTCTCTATTTCTTCCAACCATTCCATCAGTCAGTCAGGCATCTTTGACTCCTACAGTTAAACCTCACCCTTCACATTGGTCAGTTGCTAAATCTTGTCAATTCCATCTCTACCAATGTGTCACATTCACCCAATCTTTACCATTCTTAATGCCATACTCACGTATGCCCTCTTTACTTTCATGACTATAATAGGTCATTTGTCTCCTTGCCTCCCGTCTCTCCCCTGTAGAGTTCACATTTTAATAGGGGAGACAACATGAAAATTGCTATGTACATAAAGATATACACAGCATAACTGGATAGTAATCTCAGAAGGAAAAGTCAGGTGGGGGAGAGAGGAAAGGGAAACACATCAGGAAAAGTCTATTGAAAGTGGGATTTGAACAGTCTGGAAGAAATTTAAGAGGTGAAGATGAGGAAAGAGAGCAAAACAAGGAGGATAGTCTGGAAAAAGGCATAGGGTAGGATGATGAAGTGTTGTGCAAGAAACAGCATGGGGCAGCTAGGTGGCACAGTGAATAGAGCACTTGCCATGGAGTAAGGAGGACCTGAGTTCAAATCCAGCCTCAGACACTTCACACGTACTAGCTGTGTGACCTTGGGCAAGTCACTTAACTTCAATTGCCTTGCCTTCCCCCCTCCAAAAAAATTTTTTTTAAATTAAGAAACAGCAAGCATTCCAATATAGAAAGAATGTATATTCCAATATAGACAAAGTGGAGGGGAATAAAGTATAAAATGGCACAAGATAGGGTCTTGTTTGAAGGGCTTTAAAAGCCAAAAAGAGAGTTTTACATTTCATCCTGGAGTCACTGAAGTTCATTAAGTAGGGGGAATGACATGGTCAGATTATCAATTTAGGAAAATCATATATGAGTTGAGTTTAAAATGAATTGGAATGGAGAAAGATTTGAGGCAGGTTACTAGAATAAGAGTCCAGCTGGGAGGAGATGAGAGCCTAGACTAGTCTGGTCAACAGAAAGAGATGTTGTGAAAGTGGAAACAAGATTTAACAACAGATTAGATCTGTGGGATGAGTCTGAGTGAGGAATTGAGGATGACACTGAGGTTTCAAGGCTAGTAGACTGGGAAGATGATGATACCCTCAACAATAATAGGAAAGCTGGGCAGAAGGGATAGTTCAGGGGGAAAGATAATGACTTCTGTTTTGAACATATTGAGTTGGAGGTGCCTAAAGCACAACTCTCATCACATTACTCTCTTACTTGAAAACTTTTTACAGCCTCTCCATTTTCCATAAAACTCAAATATGTCAGCCTGTCATTCAATGCCTTCTGCCAAATGGCCCCAACTTATCTTATCAGCCTTCTCTCCCATTTGTCCTCTCCACATTCTGTGATCTAGCCAACATGAATTACTAATCATCACTATTTTATATTCTTCATTTTCCTATCTCCACACTTTTACTAATACTATTCCTTCGGTCCATAATGCCTGTTATCTATTCTTTACTTTTCCACCTCCATACCTTTTCTTATGCCTTTCCTTCTACCTGGAACACCCTCTGAACATTCCATTAAGTTTAAATCCTATCTATCTCTTCTGGGAGGGCAACTAGGTAGCACTGGGGATAGAGTGTTGGGCCTGGAGTCAGGAAGACTCATCTTCCTGAGTTCCAATCTGGCCTCAAGACATGTACTAGTTGTGTGACCCTGGGTAAGTCGCTTAACCTTTTTTGCCTCGGTTTCCTCATCTGTAATATGAGCTGGAGAAAGAAATGGCAAACCACCACAATATCCTTGCCAAGAAAACCCCAAATGAGGTGATGAAGAATTGTACATGACTGAAAAATCATCTCTTTTGAGACTCAGCTTAATTCTGCCTCCTCCATAAACCTTTCTTTGATTCTTAAAAAAAAAATGTGATCTCCACTGAATTCTCTATTTTCTATCATTCTCTATTTTCTAATAGTACTTTAGGTCAACAAACCCAATTCAACAGACATCTATCAAGCATGTGCTCTCTCAGTAGGCTATATACTTGTCTCAGACTACACTAAACCATATAATCCCTGAAAGGAGAAACTATAACCTATTCCTTTTGGTTATTTTCTATATTCTCTAGCACACAATAAGGCCTCAATAAATATCTGGGCATTAAACTAATCAGTAACATCCTACTGTTACCTGAGCTTCCCAGCAACATTACTGCCTTCAAACAAAATCATGGGCCCCAAGAACCAAAATAAGAATCTCCAAACAAGTCGTTCCCAACAAAATCATGGTCAAAGAGGGTGCTTTCAAATCCCAATACTTCTCCAGCTGGCACCATTTACTAGCTGTGATATCTGCTACCCATCACATGAGGTCTGTCCTGAACCCTTTAGCTACAAGGGCCCTCCCTCCAGGAATCACTCTTATCTTATGCTTAGTTGTTTGCCCTCAATATAACATAAACTCTCTAAGGGCAAAGACTGTCCAGGTTTTTGTCTGTATAGCAGTGTCCAGCACAGTGCCAGACAAACAGAGGCAGCTCATAAATGTTTGCTGGAGGAATATACCATTCACAGCATCCTAGATTTAGAACTCAAAGACCCTTAACGATCATTTAATGCCTTCATATATAGATGAGAAAATTGGTCTTCAGAGAAAAACACCTTTCATTTTTCAACTACAGCAAAGCACACATTTGAACACAAATCTTTTGATCTCAGTGTCAGTAATCTTGTCATTGTATGTACCACGTGGCTCCAGAGCTCTGCCCATACATGAAAGGTAAATCATTCTATGTATCCCACAGCCCTACTATCACTTAAAAAAAAAAAAAAAAAACACCTTTTTTTTTTTTGAGCAATCAGGATTAAGTGACTTGTCCAGAGTCACAAAGCTAATAAGGTCACCTTTGAACTCAAGTCATCCTGACTCCATGGCCAGTGGTCTATACACTGCACTATCTAGCTGCCCCCAAAAAAAATACTTTACAAAAAGTGAAAGGTCATGGTCAGCCTTGTAGGAGAAAAGAATTAAAGAGAAAGCACATCATATTTGGAATCAAAGGTCTTGGATTCAAATCCTAACTCTGCCATTGTCTGACCTTGGGTAAGTCATTTAGCTCCTTCATGTGTAAAGTTGGGGGAAGCAAATTAGATGACCTGTTTGGGGCAGTCCACTGTGTTCCCTGGTTCTCCTCCTCCCTATCTGACCACTCCTTCTCCAACTCCCTTGTTGGATCCTCCTCCAGATCATGCCTCCACACATAGGTGTCCCTCAGAGTTCCACTGGGATCCTCTTCTCTTTTCCCTTTACGCTACGTAACTTGGTGCTTCCCGCAATTGTCGAGATGGATTTTATTGCGGTTGCTGATGCTTCTTAAAACTATTTCCTGTCCTAGACTCTCTCTGATGCCCAATCTCTCATCTCCAACTGACTTTCAAACACCTCAAATTAAATGTCCAGTAGACACCTTACACTCACTATGTCCAAAACAGAGCTTGGTCTTTCTCCTAAACCTCCCCAACTCCTCATTATCTCTTGCTCCCCATATCCAAGCTATTGCCAAGGTCTGACAATCTTACCTTTCTAGAACCTGCCCAATGCACCCTCTTGTTCCCTTCTGACACTGCCAACACTCCAGTACAGGCCTTGTGGCCTCACAGACGACTGCAGTAACAAGGTTGGTGGGTCTGCCTGCCCCAAGTCTCTCCCCACTCTAAAGCATCCTCCATTCAGTCACTAAAGTGGTTTTTCTAAAGTGCATGCCCAAATACGTCATCCCTCACTCTATAAACTCCGGTGGCATTTTCTATGGCTGTCCCCCATGCCCCTTCCAATCCAGCTACTGGCTTCCCTGGCTTCCTTTAAGCCCCAAATAAAATCCCACTATCTACAGGAAGCCTTCTCCAGCTCCTCTTAATTCCAGGGAGCTCCCTCTTTTAATTATTTTTTATGTATGCTATATATCACCCACATTGGATATATCTGTTTGCAGATTGTCTCCCCCATTAGATTGTAAGCTCCTTGAGGGCAGGGACTGTTTTGACTCTTTTTGTATCCCCAGCACTAAGCACAGTGCCTGGCACATAACAGGCTCTTAAAAAATGTTTACTGATTGACTGGAATAAAGAACATGTTTACTGACTCATTTTAGATCTTTTTCATAACATAAACTCCAGTTATCAACCTCCTCCAATGAGTCCCTGAACAATCAGAACCTGTCTCTTCACCATTCCTGCCTATGTAGGCCTGGTTCGAAGGCCTCTCTCTCTCTAAAAGCTGCTTCTGTATACTGTGCTTCTGGAATCTATGATAAGCCTGTTTCTGAACAGAACGGACAGCCCTTTCCAAAGATGAATACACAAGCATCTCGGTGGCCCTGGAAGAAACTCAGCCTCTGAGCAGTGATGATGGGTAGTCCTAGGCATAAGACTTCTGGAGGGAGGAGTGGTCTGCTCTGTTCTGGGGACAGAGACTGATAAAGGTTCTCCTGCTAGATCCCATCCCTCACCTCCATGACCTCTGATCCTCCCCTTTTGCAAAGAATGCTGCTGCACCACACAAGTTGTACCTGATCCAATATAGGTGAGGAGAAAGGCCTGTGGAAAACACCATTAC
>CM053591.1:59431404-59461900 GCA_028646515.1 Pseudochirops corinnae | reverse complement strand
GAGGAGGAGGAGGAGGAGGAGGAGGAGGAGGAGGAGGAGGAGGAGGAGGAGGAGGAGGAAGGAGAGAGAAAAGGAGAGGGAGGAGGATTTTCGGTGGCACAGCTAGACTCCACTGTGAGTGTGTGTGTGTGTGAATTAACTAGGGGCAGCAGAGTAAAAACATTACACATGGCATTTATTATGCCATCCAGCCCTCGGAGGAATTCTTCTGGCTCACTTACGTGGCAAATCATGTCCCCGATCGTTCTGGGCAGCGCTTGTGAAGCCGGCCTTGCAGCGTCTTGTCCCAGGACCAGGTGTTCACAGCGCTTCCCAGACCAATCCCCGTCCTAAGGAGGAGTGAGGGGGGAATGGAGGGGAGCCAGGGAGATGTTTTCCCTACAGGCTTGGGGAAGGAGGGGGCGGAGGAGCGGGGGCAGGAGAAACCACAAGGAAAAAATTACCCCCAGTCCCGGTACGCAAATGGAGAGATGGGAACCAGGGTCCGCCAGGAGACAGTTGGGTAGGGGGATGGGAGAGGAGAGGGTCTCGAGATGGCCAGAGAAGCTACTACGGCCTGAGGTGGTTATGTGGGTGACGGTCCCCGCCACTCCCAGCCCGCTCCGTTTGCATTCCGCCCTCGTCCCCGCGTGTCCCTGCGCTCAGCTGTAATTACCCAAATTACAAAATGAATCTTTCGCTTTTGTGCTCGCCGGGCAGTGGGTGCGGGGAAGCAGTTCTAATAGTCCTCATTAGGGCTGGGGGGGAGGGGGGCCGAGTGAGGAGGGGCTGAGAGGGGGAAGGGGAGGAGGAGGAAGGAGGGGGGAGCAGAGAGAAGACAGACTGAACGCCTGTAGTCTGGGGTGGCGCGCAGCCCGCTGATGGCTGCTGAGTAATGATTTTTTTTCTAATTGGTGGAGAGCAGCAGCCCTAATGGATGGAGCGTCTCTGTGTGCTTGCTTACGCCCTCCACTCGATCAATAAAGGCTCGCTGCGCCTAGCACAGCGGAGCTCCAGCGAGCCCCTTTGTAATAATGGATTGCTGCAGGTTCCATCAACTGCTCCCTCCCGCTGACTCAGCCCCGGCCCCCGGGCGCTGCGTGCTCCCCGCGGTGGGGCGGCTTTTTAGTGGGAACGGAGGGAGAGCTCGGGGGGGGGGGGGGGGGGGGGGGGGGGGGGGCGGGGGTTGATTAAGGGAAGAGAGGCAGCCCGGGCCCAAGCGGCCTCGTTTCCGCCTGACTGCCCCGAAGCCCCATGGCGAGCCACGAGCTTGCTGCAGCCTCCTAGGATTTGCACGGGGGTCAGTCATTAGAGAGCTGGCGGCTTTTCTGCGAGCGGGAGGTCGGAATCAAATTAAATTCCTTTCTCCCCACCTCCCCCACCCCACTCTTCCGCAAGAATCCGAGCCTTTATCACCCTCTTTTCCCGCCACCTCCCTCAACTTCTTTATCTTGGATGGGGGGTGGGGCGTTGCAGAAATCACCCTCTTTCCTGCCCCCACCTCCAGAGGACAGTTATCTTTCTAGACTCTTAGAATCAGAAGGAAATAAGGCTGGATTCGAGCACGATCCTAGGAGGGACGCGGTTAATGAAGCACTTCTTGTACGCACAATTACGTACATAAACATACACACACACACACACACACACAGGTTTACAAAGGCCATGGCCTTTTTAGCTATCTGTACCTTTATATGTATAGGACATCCTCGCTGCACAACTACTTACCACCCGGAGTGTAATGGAACTATTGTATAGAGACCCGGGCCCTGCTCCAGAGCTCACGGTGCGATGTTGGGAAGTCGCTTCATCTCTCGATAAAATGAAAGGGGTGCCCTAGATGATCTCTGAGATCCATTATGGCTCTGAAATGCTATGATTACCTTGAGCACTCCTCCTGCCTCTCAGCGCCAAGGACAAGACTAATGGTTTCCTCCCCTGGCCTCAGGGAAAAAGAAGAGATTTTTATCCTGCCTCACGTTCTGAGTGGGTTTAGACTCTAGGCTAAAGGGGAAGATTATGGGTGGCGCTAGGAACTGGGGCCCGGAGAACATTCTGGCTTTAGGGCCCAAAGGCAAAGTACTTGAACAACTGAAGTGGGGTCAGGGGTGAGGAGGTGTAGCTTGTGAGGTAGTAAAGATTGGGGAGGAGAGTGAGAGCCCAAAACTAGTCGTTTTTTCATTCTCACCATCACCAAAACTCTGGTTTTTGCCTGGCACAGTACTAGGCACCATACAAAGCACAGAGTCCCCACCCACTTCAAGCTTACAACGTAATTTTAGATAGGAGGGAGAGTCAGGTGGTCTGCAGCTGCCTCTTCCCCGATAGAGTCTTGTCTCTGTTACCCTGATGCCTCCCTTACTGAGAGGCCACTGTGACTGCCTGTTCTGTGGAATGTCAGCTGTCTTCCCGATGACAACTACTCTTTGATGGCCATAGCATGCTGCTGGGATTTGGAAGTGGGGGAAGGGCAGGTGTTTGGCTGGATTAGTTATGGAAAGAGGGTGTCAGGACCACATGTCAGAGGGGGAGCACTAGAACCAAGTGACCCAAGTACCACCTGCTGGGGTAGTTCATTCTACTTATTTCTGGATATTCCAGAAGGTTGGCTACCCTCCCCCCCCAAACCCAACCCCAGTGATTTGGGGTTTGTTCTTTTGTTTTGGCCCATTGATTCCCGGAAATAAAGAAAATAGTCAATTAGCTTTGGTAGAGATAGTATCCACCCCAATAAAAATACGATTCCCTAAAGTACAGAAGAATGACCCCTGCTTCAAAGATTCTCTCATGACCTCGAGGGCCCAAGCACACTTCCGGAGAATCCTAATTTTCTTGGTTTATCATCCCCACCCAAACAATGCAGAAAATTCACCACCTGATACCACCTAGTTCATCATCACATTCAAGCATGAAGTGCAAGAGGCTCAACAAAAGAAAAAAAGTTTATTTACAAGGAAAAAAACAAATCAGACTCACCAACAATAATGGTACCCACCCATGAACAACCATCCTTTAGAGTCCTGTGTTCATAGCCTATGTAAGAAGAGTTCTTCATCTTCTTTTGTCATGAGCCTCTCCGGCAGCTTTGTGATGCCTACAGAACCCTTTTCACAGTGTTTCAAAATAATTGAAGAAAATGCTCAATTTCAGGTAGAGATCATCAAAAATAAAGATATTTCTCTTTTCTACTCAAGCTCAGAGTCCTGAAATCTTTCCAAACCCAGGTTAAGAATCCCTACTGTTTAATGTTTTCTCTTATATGGTTCTGCAGCATGTCTCCTGCTGAATCTCTCTGCAGCCCTTCACATGCCACTCTCTTGCCACCTCCTGCCATCTTCCCTATTACTGGTAAAGGTCACCACAATACTCCTAGTCTGCCAACCTCAGTGTAATTCTCAATTCCTCACGCTCTCTCACTTCCCATATCCAATCAATTGCCAGCTCCTGTCGATTATACCTTCATAACATCTCTCTAATGTCTCCTTCTCTCCTCTGATACGCCCACCCCTTTGGTGCAGGATCTCATCACCTTACTCCTAGACTATAGCAAAAGCCTTCTTCTTGGTCTCCCCACCTCAAATCCTCCCCAGTCCACTTCATCTTCCGCTCACCTGTCAAACTCATCATCCTAAAGTGCAGGTCTAACCAAGCCACCTTCCTCCATTCAATAAATTCCAGTGGCTTCCTGTTACCTCCAGGATCAAATACAAGGAGAAAAAAATCTATTTGATTTTTAAAGTCCTTCTTAGTCTGGCCCCCTTCCTGCCTTTCCAGTCTTCTTACACTTTACCCCACTTCCCATTTTGTCTGTAATCCAAGGGCACTGGCATCCTTGTTGTTCCTCACACATCTTCCAATTCTGGGCATTTTCATTGGCTGTCCCACATGCCCAGAATTCCCTTATTCCTCATCTCTTTCTCCTGGTTTCCTTCAAATTCCAGCTAAAATCCCACCTTATAAAAGAGGACTTTTCCTATCCCTCTAACACTGGTCCCTTCCCTCTGAAATTATCTCCAATTTATCTTGGATACATCTCATTTGGATTTGGTGGTTGGCATGTTGTTACAAGTTAGACTAAGCTCCTTGAAATCAGGGGACTGTATAGGTGAGAGGTGCAGATGAAGATGATGGGAATCATCTTTTGAGAAAAATGGAAAGCTGTAGGACATTGGGTGCTGTCCAAGGAGAAAAGTGACACTTCTGTAGGATGGTGGAGGAAAGTCAAGCCAACAAACTTTTATTAAGTTCCTATTGTGTGCCAGGAACTGAACTAAGCACTTGGGGATACAAAGACAGGCAAAAAAAAAAAAAAGTCCCTGATTCAAGGAGCTCACAGTCTAATGTGTGATGACATGCCAATCAGTCCTGGTTCCTCGAACACTGGTGCTCTTCTAGTATGCCACTCTGTAACTGGGGTGCCTGGAAGTGATGTTCTTCTGTGTAAGTTCTCTTGTCCAAGCCAAAGAAATTTGACCTCCTTCTGTTCCATATTTATACGATGTCAAAAAAGGACCTCATCCTCGATTCCTCCAGAATACTAAAGTTTCTGCTCATTTCTGTCCAGGCAGAAGTTTGGTCAAAGATCTGAAACACACGGCCTTTCTCACTAAGCAGTCCACCATCCCCAGTACAAGACTGTGTTGGGATAACTCCATTCTGATATTCTTCTTCCCACCAGGACCCAGGCAGCTTACCTCAACCTGTAATCAACACTTCCAGTTTCCTCCTATGCCCCAGACCTTGTTCAACATGCACTCTGAGATCAACAGGACAGAGTTCTTCAAATCACCAGGAGCTATTCCTCATAACATTTTGCATAAAGGACCAGTATAAAAGGAAGATAGAATCCCTCAAGCCAGCAATGATCCAACCAGAAACAGAATATTTTACTGTCCCCAATACAAAAACAAGTATTTCTGGAACATAAGACACAAATTAGGCAGGATTGTACTCTCCAATCTGACTTCTACTGTTTCTCACCTGATAGCTGGATCTTTGTGTTTTGTTCTATTGCTATTATTTGTTATTTTCCCCCCTAATTCTAGTCCAGCATCTCCAATTACTTGCTAGGTATTTCCACATATGTCCCATAGATATCCCAAATTCCATACATCCAAAACAGAACTCAGTTCCTTTCTCTCTAAATTCCCTTCTCCTCTTAACATTCCTATTTCTTTCAAGGGCACCACCGTTCTCCCGTGTTTGCCACCTGGGAAGTATCCAAAGCTCTTCATTCTATCTTGCCCCCATAGCCAGTCAGTTTCTCAAGTCTAATTGACTCTAACTCCTCAATATCTCTTGCCTCTGCTAATGCCATATCAAGCCTACCCCTATAATTTTTTCATCACCTTTCACTTGGAACATTGAAATATCCACTTCACTGATCTCCCAGAACCCAATCTCTCTCCTCTCCAATTGAAACATATAACTGCCAATGTCATTGTCCCACTCAAGAAGTTTCAATGGATTTTATTATTGTTGTTTTCTGGTCATTTTTCAGTTATGTCTGACTCTTCATCACCCCATTTGGGGTTTTCTTGGCAAAAGTACTGGAGTGATTTGCCATTTCCTTCTCCAGATCATCTTAGAGATGAGGAAACTGAGACAAACAGTGTGAAGTGACTTGCCCAGGGTCACAGAGCTAGTAAGTGATCAAGGCTGGATTTGAACCCAGGAAGATGAGTCTTCCTGATTTCAGACCCAATACTCTATTCATTGTGCCACTTAGTTGCCCCAATTGTTAGGATAAAATGCAACATCTATTTGGAACTCAAAGTCTTTCACAATAAGTCTTCAACTTATCTTTCCATAATGATTACTCCCCCTTAGAGACTACATTCCACTCAAACTAGTCTAATTGACTTCCCTCATACAAGACATCTCCTTCTTCCATGCTTTTGCATAGGCTGTCCCACAAGCCTAGGATGTTCTCTCTTCTCATGTATACCTCTTGAAATCCCGAGCTCCCTTCAAACTTTAACTCAAATGCCACCTCATTCAAGGGATCTTTCCTGATTACCCCAGAAAGCTCAACAATCACTAGGTACTTATTTTGTATATGTTCTGCATTTAGTTATTTATGGCAGTGTTGTTTGTTCCTAGTAGAATGTCCGCTCCTTGAGGGTAAGGATTGTTTTGTTTTTTAATTGGTATTGCCAGTTCCTATCAGACTGCCTGGTATTTTGTAGAGATCCAATTTGCATAAAGATTTAAGGTTTACTAATAACCTTTTTTCATAATAACCTTATGAAATCCATAGTGCAAATATTATGTTAACCATTTAACCAGTTAGGAAACTGAGGCTCAGAGAGGTTAAATTGATTTGCCCATGGCCAAAAAAAATGGTAAGTATAAGAGGCAGTGTCATACCTGGAAATTTTGGCTCCTGAGACAAGTAGCTTTCAAATCAACTGCTGAATTAGGGGAAGGGGGTGAGTGGAGATTCCAGGACACTAATGTACATGAGTCATCCCAGGTAAAATCATTGCTAGGGATTCCATTAAATAGGGTAGGCCCAGGACCTCACCTAGTGTAAATTATTCTGCCTTCTAAATTTTGATATGGTAAGGAGCAAAGCTCCTATTCTTCTATCCTTTTAATGACTCTTAGCAAAGCCAGGAAAATATATTGACTGATTACAAGTCTACACTCTCAATACTTTACCATAAGGCAGCAAAACATGAAGAATAGGGAATAGGAGAACAGGGCTATGAAATCAGATTGGGAAAAGTGAAACCAGACACAAATGGATTTAGAAGCTCCCCTCCTGTGAAGAGAATCCCTTGACCACATTTCTACCCCCATCCTAATCAGAGAACCATATGCTCATGGGCCCCTCTGACCTGTAGGCCCATCTTTCTTTCATTTTAATAATATGAGGGGAGGCAGGAAAGGAAGAGAAGGAGAGAAAGAGAGAGAGAGAGAAAATAAGAATAAATGAACATCTGTATGAGGACAGGGACTCAGGGGACTTGATTAGGGATCTCTGATGACCACCCCTTTGTTGCTCTTTTATGCTCTGACAGCTCACAGAGGCAAGTCAGGGAAACTACTAAGGAGTAGCTCTATATGCTTGGATACCCATATTTTTGAGCCCCACCTCAAAGGCCCTGTAGCTTCCCTTCAGTCTGAGTGAAGAGGGGGGAGGGAGGCTCGAGGCTCAAGTCCCACCAAACTATAGCAGTACCTGACAAGTGACACTTTGACTATAGACACAGTGAAGAGTCCCCAGGGAGAGCTGTTGGAGTCTGGTTCATGCAGTGTTTCCCCTGAGGCATTCTCTACGTTTGAACGCTGAGAGAAAATGAGAGAGAGAAAGTCTGGCGCCTTCACAGAGGAAAATGCACGGTGCTTTATTAATACAGGAGGAATTGACAGAGGGAACGGGGGAGGCAGAAAGAGGGTCAGAGGAGGAACACCAAGCTTGACCTGCTCAAGACTAGTGGTGTCTCATCCACTGTGGTCCAGGGAATCCCAAATGGCCTCTGGCATTGTGAGCCAATTAAAGAAAGAGAGCATGGCTATCATTTATCCTCTGCCCTGACCCCTCATCCTTATCTCAGGCTGGTTCCCTTCTGGCAGAGAGGTAAAGTAAAAACATGTCTCATGGTGGCTTGTCTGGTCATTGTCACCTCCAGTCTGGAGGGAGGCTGTCTAAGCTGAAATAACCTTAGCAACAGATCCAGGATCCAACCTAGGTCTCCTGACTCCTATTCTTCTAATCATACCACTCTCCCTCCCTCCCACTACACTATCCTACCTGAGCCAAGAATAACCAGGACTATGGTGCCTTGGTTACTGGGCGGATCTAAACTTTCACGAAGCTGATCCTTCTCCCTAACGATCCTGCCTACCACTGAACTGTTGGAGAGATCACTGGACACCAGTCTTTGAACCTCCTGTTCTGAGGTGCGTCAAAGTTCACAGTTTCAGTCACACAAGTATTTATTAAGAACATTGTGCTAGACCCTAGGGAAATACACAACAATGAAAGTCCCTCCCCTCAAGAAGCTTGAGTCAGGGGTTAGAGAACATGTGAATAAATTAAGGAGAAAAGGAGGAGGCTAGAACTGGGGGCAACATAGGTTTCACATAGGGCTGCCTGAGCAGTGTTTTGAAGGAAACAAGAAATTTCAAGAAATCAATAGAAGGAAGTCTATTCTAGGCATAGGAGGGCAGCCAGGAAAGAGGAATGAGTCAGGCAGTGGAATACTCAGCTATGGTGCCTATACTGCCTTAAAATGGCCCCTGAGGTACCTTCTGCTGTCTTCACCTTCAGATCATGGACTGCTAGATTTACATACAGTATTGATCTCAGGGAAATCTCTCCAGCATCTGTCCCAGGACCATGAAGTTCTCTCAGGTAAAAGCCATCAGGGCAAAGGATTTCTATCACTGCCTCCCTTCCCCAAATACAATGATCTTGGGGCTTTAAAGTATACATTTTGACCCTTGACCATTTAAAAACTATGGCTTAGAGGACAGTGGTTGTTCAGTCATTTCAATCATGGCCAACCCTTCATGACCCCAGTTGGAGTTTTCTTGGCAAAGATACTGGAGTGGTTTGCCAACCTCTTCTCCAGTTCATTTTACAGATGAGGAAACTGAGGTAATAGGGCTAAATGACTTGCCCAAGGTCACACAGTTAGAAAGTATCTGAGGCCAGATTTGAATTATCTTTCTGACTCCAGGCCTGGCATTCTATCCATTGTGCTATCTAGCTGCCCCTCTAGAGGGCAGGGAACAAATCTATTTTGAAATGGTAACCCATACAAAGAATCTTAAATTTAGACTTAAGACCTCCCATGTAAGATTTTTCCAAAAGACTCTCCTCCAGCCAACACTTTGATAAATATCCTCCTCGTGTTTGCATCTCTTGGTCCAACTATCCACTCTCCCAAGTCCTATGAAGGCTGTATGAGCAATCATATCTAATGACCAAGCACCTAGTATGGGTCATTTGTCCTGTGGTTATTTGTTAAGTGCTTTTTGTCACCCAGGGCAAACCCATTCCCATCCATGACTCTAGTCCCAGGGTTTCCTTTGTGATATAAAATCCTCCGTCGTGTAATAATTGCATGTTCTCCCACTATCCCTCACCCCATCCATCCCACTGCTTATACATCTGTTGGTATGTCTCAGGGCAGGAGGCCAGTGTTGATCTTCATTACCCCTCACCCTTGCCAAGAACAGCACCATTTAATCCTATGAAATGGACAGGCACCACAGTGTAACTGTTGAGAGCCGGTCTGCCTGCCTACTGAAAGAGTGTTTTCTTTCAGCTAAGGCTAAGTCAGATTAAAGGGCTTAAATTTTCAAGACTTGAAGCAGCCTCAGACATGACCCTGAAAACGATGGTAGAAGAGGAGGAGGAGAATGAAAGGAAATTTAGTCTATAGAGGAAGGCAGCAGGAGGGCACACCTTACAGAAACCCTTTTCTGCTCAGTCTGTGAAGAAGTTTACCGCAGCAATGAGCCACCTTGCTTCTCCTCGTGCTTGGCATTTTGTCTCACCTGTGCCTGCACTTATACAGGCTGTATTCACCCTGTGACTGGAATGACCTCCCGCCCCCATCTCTTACCATCTTTGCTTCCTTCAAAGCTCAGCTCAAACATTACTTCCTCAAGGAAATCTTTCCTGATATCTCCAATTGCTAGTGCCTCACCAGCACCAAAATTCCCTTGGGTATTTTCTGACCTCATTCTCCTAGATGGAGCCTAACTATATCTCCTCCTCATGGTTCTAGGGATGCTCCTAAGAGACTGGAAGTGTCTTTTCTAATGATATCAACTTAAGCTGAAATTTCAGAGTAGTCTACCCTCACTGTTAACCACCAGTGACTAACTCCTCAGTTCCATTCAAATGTTGTTTCAGTCATGTCTGACTCTTCATGACCTCATTTGGAGTTTTCTCGGCAAAGATACTGGAGTGATTTGCCATTTTCCTTCTCCAACTCATTTTACAGATGAGGAAACTGAGGCAAACAAAGTGAAATGACTTGCCCAGGGTCACACAGCCAATAAGTATCTGAGGCAGGATTTGAATTCAGGTCATCCTGACTCCATACCTGCCACTCTATCCACTGTACCACCTAATTGTCCTTCTATTTAAATAGTTAACCTCAATTAGCTTTCTATAAACAGGTATTTATTTCAAAGATACTGCAAAAATGGAAACACAAACAATTCCTTGCCCCCAGTACCTTAGGGGTACACTCTCCTCTATACTACTTTGGTCTCTGGGTCAAGCGAGCTCAGATTCAACATAATTTCTATATAGCATTGGCCTCACCAAATTCGTGTCCAAATACCTCATCACTCCCAAATGTGTTGGGTACCAAAGGTCTTACTTGGGTCATCAGAGCCTGGCTGGCTGTAAAATCTGTCCTGGACTCAAATCCTAGACTCCCAGACCTTGGGTAACCTCACTTTCCTAGCCTTTTGAAACTCACTTCCAACTTCCTTCACCTAAAATGAAAGAACAAATGCCAAGGCAAACATGGAGGTCTATACTTGTGGGACCATGGGGCCATGGGTCCAAAGCCCTTACACCATTATAGCATCTTATAGGATGCTATTGGCCAGGAAGAAGGCACACTAAGAGTGGAGAAGGCGAACTCAGAAATAGAAACTAGGTCAAATAGTGAGTTTTGAATGTTCCCACCATCACGAAGCTCCAGCTACTCAACCAGAGCCAATTGAAAAGACCCCTCTTCATCGTGTGGGAGGTAAACCAGAACCAGTTACAGAATGTCTACCCATGCTCTCCAAGGCACCTCCATTTTGTCATTATGAATCTCCCAAAAACAGGTTCCCGAGCCTCTTGCACATGGCAAATTGTATGAGCAGCCCTCTGGGCAGTCTCATAAGGCCTGGGATCAGTGCCCATTCATTCCCTTGTTACACTTTTATACATTGTATGTGTTTTTACATACTTGTATGTGCTTCTATTAACTCCCCATTAGAATGTAAACTCCCTGTGAAAACGAAGAATTTCATTTCAATATTGTGTTCTCAGGGTCTAGCACATTTAGTAGACACTTAATAATGCCTGTTGATTGATTGGTTGGTTGAATAGAGCTACTGGCATATTTGAGTTTGCAAATTTAAAAGATAAAGAAAAGAAGGGATCACAAGCTGGGAGTTGATTTCCCTTCCCTGAAGGTAATTAGGACTGGAAGGAGGGAGGCAAATGAGTCAAGGAGACTATAGCAACTGGGCCATATACCTGCTGGATTTTAAGCTTAGCACAGCCCACAACATTTACTAGGATTGCTAGAACTCAAAGAACGAATTTCACTAGCAGCATCAGGCAGCAGGGCATTTGTTCACAAGTGTAGACCCACTGCCAAGCTGGACAGGCTGCAAACACAAGCAACTCTCTCATGGTGAGCGCTTGGAATCTTATTCCCAGAGCAAAAAATTGGCAAGAGGAGAGGGAAGGAGATTTGCCACCAGAATAGGGCTTCTTGCTTCAGCCTCAGGACTGCTTTTTACCAAGTGTGAAGACCAAGCGATGGGGAGAAGAGAAGAAATACTAGGAAAGGTCATGGGGAGTTGTTTGCATGAGTAGAACATAATCCCTGCTAGTATTCCCAGTCCCAGAGTAATCTAGTCTCTACTCCTTGAACACTGCACTTGCTTCTTTGGGGGTATTCCCTGAGCTAAGTAGTACTGGGAGATCAAACTAAGGAAATGTACCTTTCAGGGGCCCCTCTCAGGGTAGAACTGTCCTAGGAATTTTCCCAATGTCCAGTTGGATCACCCTTCCTTTTTTTCTGCTTTTCTGCATAATCAGGTAAGTGGGCTTACCACCTCCCCAAGCCCCCCACACATACTTCACCCCCCCCCCCACAAAAAAACCTTGGCCTTAAATAGCAACTCTCTTTAGCATTTTGGGCTGGACTGGACCTATAATTTCATAGGTACAGGGATCTCCTGGTAAGGAAATTCCCTCCACCAATGCAAATGACAACTACTCTGCAGCCCCTAATTTCAGAGAGCTCCCTAGGGCATTAAGAAGTTAAAGGATGAACATAGGGTCACCAGTCAGTTTGTGTCAGAAATAAGACTTGAATTGAACTCTGAGGTCCGTTCCCTATCCACCATCCATTATCTAAGCTGTCTCTCAGAGGGCATTTTAAAAATTACAAAATGCTTTATGCAACAACCCTCTGAATTAGGTGACATTGTCCTGTTTATATATATGAGGAAACTGTACTTTCCCAAGGTGACAGAGTTGGAAGTATCAAAGCTAGGACGTGAGCCCAGGGTTTTGTTTTGTTTTGTTTTTAAACTTGTGTTGGTTTTTTTTTACTTCAAGTACAGCACTCTTTCTTCCACACCCCAGGTGCTACTCATCTGTTGACATCAGAATTGTCCCTGCCTATTTTGTGGAAGCTGTCTAACCCTGTCTGTTCTCTGGAGCAACAAAAAAATGTTTCTTTTGACCAAGACTAGTGCTAAAGGGAACCTTAGAGTTTAATCTCCTCATTTTTCAAATAAGGAAACTGAGGGCCAGAAGGGTAATGTATGCTCTAAACCACATAACTAATAATCAGAAGAGTTAAAATTTGAAAAGATATTGTCTAACTTATGTTTTCTTAATCTTTTTTTGTGTCATGGACCCAGGGGTGTGCTGGAACCAGCTCCAACAGTCTTGGAACCAATTGTAAAATTATCAGTGTGAGCATTTACAATTCGGACATCAGCAAAAGCTACAAATCAGAGCTTGATTTATTGTTTTGTTGATTGTCTAGATTTGAGAGTGGTAATAATGGAGATTAAGCTTAAAAGTGCACCCAATAGTACTTTTTGTTTTTAAAAGAGAGATAGTTGTTACCAGCACACTTCTATATAGACACTCTGAAAGTCTAATGAAGTCCACAGACCCTTTCTCAGAATAATATTTTTAACTGGATAAAATAAAAATATGTAGGAGTACAAGAGAAAATAATTCCATTAAAATACAATTATTGATTTCTTTTAAAGTTCATGTAACCCAGGTTAGGACCCCTTGTTTAACTCCAAATTCAGCATATGCTCTTTCCACCAAACCAAGGAGAGAATAGGGAGGGATAAAAGGAAGATAGAGACTGACTGAAAAAGGAGCTAAAGGGAAAAACATCAACCCCTCCTCAGTACAATGATGCCCTCTCCCACCCCCCAAACCACCATCCACTCATATACACATACACGTATGAGGTTTGCTTAGGGCTCTGAGCCTTGAGGGTGGGCCAAGGAAGAGGGTGATCCAGTATATAGAGTGCTAGACTTGTAGTCAGGAAGGCCAGAGTTCCAATCCAACTTTAGACACTTACTAGCTGTGCGACCCTGACTAGGTTAAGTCACTTATCCTCTGCTTGCCTCAATTTCCTCAACTATAAAGCGGGGATAAAAATAGCACCAGAATTGCTGTAATTGAAATAACATTCAATTATGAATATTTTTAAAAATATTACAAATAATATTTTAATTATAAATAAGAGTTGTAAAAAAACAGTTAACACAGTGTCTGGCACATAGTAGGCAATATATAAATGTTTATTCCTTCCTTCCCCTTCTTGATAAGCACACACATCTGCTCAGGTAATCTGACTATTGGGTACTGTTACCCGTCCCTTCTCTAAAGACTTCATTCTCCTTTTGATGTCTAGAGAGCAATGCCACCAGGAAAGGGCTGATCAGTCAGGACATGATAATGCTATCCATTTGCTTTTCTATGGAGCCAATCTCCTTCCCTCAAACTGACACGCTTGAAGTTATCAATTCATCTCAAGGACTGACATATCCCAGCCTTTCAGCACCAAGTCAGACCGGGAGAGGTGACATGGACTAAGTGATGAGAAGTTCTATTTCTTCTGCCTTAAGGCTCCTCCAGCTGGGCTCCTGGAGGGCCTTTGGATGCAAGGTTGCCATAGATTCCTACAATGATGATGCTGAGTCACCCAAACATGGAAATCACTTCCAACTTTGTTTCCAGCTCTCCAAGGAAGAAGGCAGTATTACTGCTTGGAATAGTGGCCCTCTCTTTACACCCTGGGCTGGCATGTAAAGAGTGGTAATAGCACATCCCAGCAGAATCCATGAAGCATTCCCAGCAAAGACCTCACTTCATAGCCATTCCAAAAGATGGGATTGTACCATTAATGTAATATAAAACTTCAGGTGACCCAAAGGGCAAGATACATGTTGGGTAGAAGTAGGTTTGTACTTAGCAAAGAGTAAAAATGACTTCCTTAAGGAATGTCTGAACAGAAAAGGAGATAGACTGGGTCCCTTATGGATACCAAGAAATGAGAGCTGGACAACCCAAGGAATGTACTGATACGTATTGCCCTAAAAAAGTTTTACCACCTAGATTAGAAGTTCTTACATTTTTTTTCATGTCACAGACTCCTTTGGGAGTCTTGAGAAACCTATGGACCCCTCAAAATAATGTTTTTAAATAACCAAAGTAAATGCTAAATTTTAGTTAAAGTTTAACAAAAATAATGATGCCATTTTTTTTTCATCCAAGTTCATAGACTCCCTGAAATCTACCCACGAACACCAGGTTAGGAACCCTTGGCCAAGAGAAAGTCTTTCATCATGCTAGATAATTGTTTATAGAGAATTAAAGGATAAAAATAGATGAGTCACATGGGATGAAAAAATGTGATGTGTTTTCTTATCTCTAGCAGTGGATGGAATATTCACCCTGATGATATAGAGCTATGTAAATATATACATAATCCATACATATGTATGTACACATACAACCACATGTATGTAGTATATATGTGTGTAAGTTGATATAGATTCCATTAAAGTCTTTCTCTGATGTCTCATCATTGTATGGAAGTGACTGTGGACTTTTTAAGGCCATGATGATAAAAAGCAAATGTTGGTAGATTTAGCAAGCTGGAAAGGCTTTGAATATGAGCCTGTACCATGTCTCATGTCCACGGACCAGTATAAGTTTGAAAGCTTCTCACCAAAACGCTGGCCAAGAGACGATTTCTTTTTTGGTCTCAGCAACTCAAGAAAACTATTTATTAGGGCATTAGAATGGTTACAGTCTGTATCAGTAGAAATACCCATAGATCTGGTAAAGTTTAGGGGCAGCGGTGGTGCCAGACTCATCTTCCTGAGTTCAGACCTGGCCTCTGATATTTACTAGCTGAGTGATCTTAGACAAGTCACTTAACCCTGTTTGCCTTAGTTTTCTCACCTGTACAATGAGGTGCAGAAGGAAATGGCAAACTACTCCAGTACCTTTGCCAAGAAAATCCCAAATAATGACAAAGAGTTGGACACAACTCCATGTTACAGGATATATTTTTATTATTCTTGTATGTCTTTTTCTCAACCTCCCTTTCCATTCCAAATGAAAACACATTTCCTTGTCCCCTCTCCTTCCCCTTGCCAAAAAAGCACCAAAAGAGAGAAAGGCATTTGTCAATGACAACATAGAATAGTTCTCAGATCCCTTTTTAAAACCACCTTTTATAACACTGCCATCATGGCAGTCTAGAACAATGATACATTGGTAGACTGAAGAATGGAAAAAGGTGGGGAGATTCTACTGAGAGTTTAAGAAGGAAAGAAAGGGGAAGGCAGATGGACTCCACCATGCATGAACAGCAATAATCCTCCGTTTCTCAAGTCTCCTTGATTTGACAAATCATATCTCTCAGCATGTTTGATAGATCCATATTTGATCCTACATGAAGATTCAATGCATATCAAATTAACCAGGTGATAAAACACAGGTTTGTTTTACATGCTTATTCTGTGTTAACTCTGCCCCTAAGTGGTTAAGTCAGTTTATTGCAAGTTAATTAGTCTTCCCTGGGCTCTATTATTTATTTATATATGCCCCTGTTACATAATGCTTTCCCTATTCAGAACCAAGGCAATAAAACCTAGCTTGAGGTTTACAGTCAGACATTGTTTGGGGGAGGGTAAGCTCTGAGATGGTCACCTAGGAACCAATGCCAGTCAATTACTCTATCCCTGGGAAACACTCCCAGGTTCCCTAGGCTGTTCCCCCCACCACCACCACAGACACTGAAAGGGATGAATGCCTGCCTTCCTTCTACTTATTAATCAACCCAGAGAACCTTTGCTCTCCAGGCCTAAGATGCCTCCATGTGGTTCCTTCTGTGGTGGGTGTTATGTGAAGACTGCAACTAAATGTTTTTTGGTTTTTTTGTTTTGTTGGGTTTTTTTTGGAATGTATAGTGGTTGCCTTAACTTTGAGAATCCCACTCGTCATTGCTCTTTCTCCACTTTGAGAATATGGCCTGAGTACAGGGCCCCTTTCCCCTATGCCCAGAGCCAAGATTTGGCTTCCTTTTAGGGGTGGAGGGGGTGGGGAAGTTACTGCCATAACATCCTGTGTATAAAACTTCCTCCATAGGCAAGTCGCCGGCTGCGGCTTCTGCCAGGTGCAGCTGCCAGAATTCTCAATGCGGTTTGAACACAATTTGCCAGTGTTGGTTCAGCTCCACTGACTTCCAGTTGGGGGGCCATATGCTGCCTCTAATCCGCATGTGGAATTCCCACTGATGTCAATAGGCACAGGGGTGGGTGGTTCAATGGAACTAGATAGCAGCACGTCCTGAAAAGTCCTCCCACCATGGAAAGGCAAGGCCTTTGGGGATGGGCCCAGACTGTTCCAACTTCAACTTAATCCAGGGGCCCCCAGGCTCAGAGAGAGCCACCTCACCCACTCTGGTGGGCATGCAGATGGAGGTGAAAGAGGCGTGTCTCACTTGATTTTGGCAGGTCTCTCTCTTTTTGTAGAGTTTGTGTGGGAGCCTCTACGCTCTGCCATCCCATACCCCTTTCTCCTCTGCACAGCTCTTTGCCAAGGAAGTCAGCCAAGGGAGGTGCCAACACAAAGTCCAGACTTCAGATTTCACTCATTCTTTGTTTAATTGGATATTTGGTCCTGCTGGGCAAAATCGGCTCTCCACTGACTCTGCTTTTTGCCTTTCCTCAGTGTGCTTCGACATTGTTCAGACTATGACTAGTCCTCCTCCCTTCTAGGATTACACACACACACACACACACACACACACACACACACCACTTCCCTCTCACTGCAGAAGTGGGAACAACAGTCCATGGAGATGACAGGTAAAATCTCACACAGCACAGCCACACTTCTGGAAACCTAATTTCAAGCTCCCATTTGTAAAGAGTTGTTCACCTACATAGACAGTAGCAGAATTGTAAGTGTCTGTTGAAGACAGGCCAAGACTGATATAGCAGCAAAAAATCAGAGGGAGGGGATCAGGACCTAGGTTCATCAGAGGAAGGTGAGGCCAGTGCTTGGTGTCTGCCTCCAGTGGGGTAATTAGTCTCCTGCTTTCCCAAGTACTGAAATTCATACAATACAAAACAACAAATTAGATGGTGACCAGGCAGTCCACAGATTTGTCTTCCATTTTCAGCCACCAAGAAAGCATGTTGTTGGGTCAGTGGTGCTGGCATATGCCTGTCATCTCAGCTACCAGGGAATCTAGAGCTCGCAGCTGGGGAATTCTGAGCTTCGGTGGGATATGCAGATTGGCATCAATATGGTGAGCTCTAGGAGAATCCGACTGGAATGGTGGGGGGATACCAGGTTGCCTAAAGAACGGGAAACTGTCTCAGGGCTGAAATGGAACAGGTTCCTGAGCCCAGTCTGAACAGCAAGTAGGGACAATTTGTGTTTGGATTTTGGTTTTGGTCTTTTTTTTTTTAAACTGTGTATTGGGATGACAATTAACATTAAAAAAAAAAATGGGGAGAAAACCCCACAAATCCTAATAAGATTTTCTTTCATCTAGATTGCTGCTCAATTTTACCTCCTGCTTATCCTACAGCAGAAATAAAGGGTGGGAGAGTCATTGATTCTGAAAATAATGCACATACTGCTGGGAAGTTGCTTTCTTACTGATAGGGCTCAAAGTAAGCTATCCGAATCCTCTGACAACTTGGGTTGAGCTTGAGGGAGAGGAAGAGGGAGAGGGGGTTGAAAAGGATGAGGGAAAAGGAAAAGGGGGAAAAAATAAGCTTTTAATAATAGGGAGCTCTTTAAGGTGGATCTCTTTGAGGGTAAATCTGAGACTGCTCCAAGGGGCAGACAGATAGGCAGGCAGGCAGGCAGGCAAGAAGAGCAGATGATTGCTTAAATCCTAGCCTCTCCCAACAGATGTTAATCAGTCTTGTTAAGGAGTCCAGATAGGAATGGAAAAGGAGAAATGCTGTGTATGCGATTAGATCCAATCAATGGACTCCTCGGCACTCCTGCTGACGTTGGGGGTTTGGTGCTTGCATTCCTTCCCTCTGGTTTTCTTGTCTCCTTCACTTCTGCATATCTCTGGCTGACGGACAGCTTCCACGAGACGTCTGCAGAATTGTAGGGAACATTAGGACCACCTTAAGTATCCCTAGCTATGGATTGTTAGGGCCCTATTAAAATACAAAATCCTCAGTCACAACAGCAGGCCAGAAATCTGCTGATGGTCAAATAAATCACAATATTTCAGAGATCCTGTTAACAAGCACCCATTAAAATTTGACAACCAGGTACTACCAAAGAAAGTGGACATTTTTTCAAAATTGGGGTCGTTTTTTGCTGTTTCAGCTAGACCAGGCAGGTTTACCTGTTCCTTTACATTTTAAACACTGGAGTCTGAAGGTGTTAAGTGCCTGGGTGCTACCTCGTTAATGGAATGTGCTGTGTTTATTGGCCAGGCCACATTTGAATCAAGCTTGTTAATGAGCCTCCTGTTGTAACTCGGCTGTCAGTCATAGCGCCATTTTTTAATCAAAAGATAAAACGGTCAGTCATCAAGGATTAATGACCCTTACGGTATCCATATGAGGCTGGTATTTATCTCTTAAAAGAAAATGGAAGAAAGAAAAATGACCAGATTTTGTTTCAGTAAGCAGTTTAAATCTGCTCTGGTAAGTTGAATTCATTCATTCATTAATTCAGTCATGTGCCTGGAAAAACCCAGCAGGAGTCCCTTCCATCATAAGAACTTCTGACTGTGAAATAAACCCTGAGTAACCAGATTAACTATGAAGTATGTATCCGTCAGGTTTTAGGCATTAGTTCAAGTGTACTTTCCATGCGTTAGAGCTTATTGTAACTGGTTGCCATTTCAGATATTATTGGGAAGAGAAGGGAAAAAAAAGAATCTTTCTAGAAGCTCCCTTCCCCCCCACATGTACACACACACACACACACACACACACACAAACAAACACACACAAATGGTACTGATGTATGCTAGGACATTCTTGTGTGGGTTTGAGGTAAAGAGACCATCAATATTTTAAATAGATTCTCCTACAGTTCCCATGTTTCTGCATCGTACCATGTGGATAAATATGTGTCTGCCTCTGAACACACAGAGACCCTGGTGATCCTATAACATATATATGTATGCAGACACACAGGAAGTAATAGCCACAAAAACATTCACTTAAAGTGTTTGGGGGCTTTGTTTATAGCTGTTAGCATGACACTGAAATCTTTTACGCAGCAGCCGTAGATGTATTTTGGCCATAAAACAAAACGATTGCCCTTGCTGTCATTGAGATCGAGCCGTGATATTTTCCAAGTTGGCAGTCTTCGGTGCAGCATCCTTCCTCTGTCTCTCCTTTTCCTCCATCGTTTATATGTAGATGGCCAGGGGGCAGGCTGTTAGAATGTTCCCTTTTCTGATTTTTAAAGCCACATAGTCAGGAAATCTCTGGATTTGGGTTCCCTCAGCAATACCATTACCCAACCCAGTGTTATGATAATAGTGCATAGGCCATTTGGGAAACTAAATGTAATTTTCACACATAGGTCTCTGCATATTTTATAGAGAAAGGGAAAAAAAATAAAGAGGAAACCGGGGTGGAATATCACAAAGCAAGCCTGGAAAAATTTGTGCTAGCTAACCTACAGGAGAGTAGGCAAATGCTTAATTGTTCCCTGAGACAGCCCAGTCCTAGGTATTACCATGTTTTCATTCCTTCATTCATTCATTCACCAAGAATTAAAGACCGTTTACCACTGCAGACATTATTTTGGGTAATGAGGGAAACATTAGGATAAATAAGAAATAGCTTTTGCCCTCAAAGAGGTAATGACTAAATTGTTCATACTTTTTGATACTCCAGTAATAGGTATATATCCCAAGGAGGCCAAAGATAGAAAAACTCTGTGTGTATGTGTGTGTGTGTGAAACATACATAGCAACACTTTCATGGTAACAAAAAAAAAATGAAGTGAAAGCTATCAATTAGGAAATAGATGAACAAATTATTTTATAAGAATGTAACAGACTATTATTGCATGACAAGAAATAAGGATTTTTTTAAAAACTTAGAAAGACTTTTATGAACTGATGCAGAATGATATTAGCAGAGTCAAGAGAAGAATGTATAAAATGACTACATAATATCCTTACAGGGTCCCTGAAGGACAGCCCTAGGACTCTGTATGCTATATAAATGGAAGGACAAGTGATTTCTTATTAGTTGAGAAGCCTTGGAGCCCACAAGGGAACAAAGGTGTGGAAAGGCTTCAGAGAGGGAGAGAGAAAAGCAAGAGAGGTAAAGTGAAAATTTTTGAATAGTCAGCCAGTATAACACAGACTACCTTGGCCCTCACTGCCTGAAGGCCAGGTGTCTTACATGGCACCCTTCTCTCCAGGTTTCTATGTTACCCTAAAGGGAATTGGTGAGGGAAGAGTGCTATCTAGGCTCTCTGAAAATGGTTCCTGCCTCCACTGATGTTGTTCCCTCAATTGTAGGGAATAGTCTCTGGCACCCCAGTTCCATTTAGCTACTAACAATCAGATTAGGTTTTACACAGAAATTTTTACTTCAAAAAGTTTAATCACAAATACACAAACTTACTCCCTAATATGGGGCAGCTAGATTGGACAGAAAGATGGACCAGGAGTCAGGAAGACTCATTTTCCTGAGTTCAAATCTGGCCTTAGGCACTTGCTATCTGTGTGACCCTAGGCAAGCCACTTAACTCTGCCCCAATTCCTTATTTGTAAAGTGATCTGAAGAAGGAAAAGTCAAACCATTCCAATATTTTGCCAAGAAAACCCCAAATGGGATCATGAAGAGTTTGACATAACTAAAACATCAGAGCAGCGACTCCCCAACATGTGGGAAGCATAATCTCCTCCTCTTCTTTGCATTATCTCAGTCTCTGAAGAGAAGAAGGGGATCCAGTTCTTAGTTTAACTCAACTCTCATGGAATATAGTCCTAGTTTCAAGTACCCGCCTTGAGCTCAAATCTCAGGTACCTTGACTTCTAAGGGGTACCATGCTGGTCTGACTGGCTGCACCATCCCACCTGAAACTCTGACTCTGAGGTCATCATGGCTCAAACTCTCAGGTTCCCTGATGATCACCTGAAACTGAGGAGGACAAACAACACAGAACAAAAACAGTCACCCCCATTCCCATTTCTCAGAGCCCAGGGAAAAGAGGTAGAGCAGGGGAAGGAAGTCTTCCCCTCCCATCATTTCAGTTCATGACCCAGCACTGAGGGTGAACTGAGATCTTCACTTGCCTGACAAAGTAGGAAAGAGTATTGTTGCTTTTAGCCTCTTTGCAGAAGCTGAAAAGAGAGTTACAGTCTCAGGCTCTCATTTTAAAGTCACAGTCTCCCAATCAAAGGAGGTTTCACCCACTCAGTTAGTAAAGGACGAAGAGGTCTCCATATTGGTAATCTGGACATGCTCCAAAGACCCCTCAGGGTGCCTATATATTAGTTAAACTGGGCATGCCCAGATAAGCTTGGGTTACACAAGAGTCCCTGGAGACACAGCCATGTGAGAGCCCTTGATTCCCATTGCCTACAACTTAATATACTTCTCATATCAGACTTGATCAGATTCGATTTCAGTGTCATGCCAAACTTGGTGAAATCATTCTCTCCTTGGTCAAGCTAAGATTTTTTTCTTGCCCCTAAAACTGAGCTCATTTATTCCCATGTAATCTTTAAACTACTCTAACTTCCCTAATTTCTATTTACTATCTGTGTGGATGAATGCTGCATAATTGGATAAATACACAAAATGACATTGTGTTGTATATAACCAGTATTTGGTGGGAGGGAGCCAAGCTGGCTGGCTAAGAGGAATCTACTTATTACCCTCCCGTGTAGATATCAGGAATAATGGCTTTTACTTGCAACTACTTGAGGTGAAGAGCCTCATAGCTTTACACAACAAATATTTGTACATAATTTGTGTGTAATTGTACAAGTAGATGTATATCATTCTAGCCAAATATTCCTCTTAGTGTCAGGAGGGCAAAGGGGTTATACAAGCCATAGTTCATATCCTGGCTTCCCTCACCCCTCTAGGCAGCTCTAGGCAGCATGACCAAGATCCTCCTCTGACTTTTGCAAAGATGGTGGAAAACAAAGTCTCCCTGAGACAAGGTGGATAGATCCCAGCTGATATATATTCATGCCACACACATGTCAGCCATTCCACCTATATTACATGGGCACATGTATATTACAACCATGATAATGAAAGGAATACAAACACTAAAAGCAGCCAATGTTCAATTAATTGTAACGACTACTCCACAGTCCTAGGGAACAGATGATTAAATCTTGGTAGAAAGATGGGGGATAATGGGTACAATGGGTAATGTCCCTGTGCCCATTGGTTTTGTTTAATCATGTTTATTTGTTATTAGGGAAGGTTCAACAAAGTTATATTTTGGAACAGGGGAATATCAGGAAATGACTGGCATGAAAATGGAAGTAATAGGTAAGTTTTTTTAAATAAAAAAGATGGTGACAGTCGTCATCTGGACAACTCTATATTTTTCTCTCTCTTGCATCTATATGTGTGTGATGGGTAGGGAAGAGTGAGTGAGGCTATAACATGGACAGTGAAAAAAGAACTGACTTGAGTCAGAATATGTGGGCTCAAATCTTGACTCATTTAATTGTTTGTGTGACCTTGGGCAAGTCATTTAGCTCCATGGGCTTCAGTCATCTCATGTCTAATGAGGTCAGTCCAGTGAAGTCCATGAACCCTTCCTCAGAATTACATTTTTAAAAGGATAATATAAATTCATAGGAATACAAAGGAAACTGTTGTAATAAAATTCAGACATCAATTTTTTTAAAAAAAGTTCATGTACAACAGTTTAAGAATCCTTGTTCTAGACCATAAAGTGTTAGAACAATATTTAAAGTGTAGAAGGTTAAGTGTGTACTGGATGTAATTTCCCTCTAGACCTTCATTTTTGTCTTCCCAATGTGGATCCAATAAAGTCACTTTCAACCCCCTTTACTAAAAGAACCACCCCCTCCCCAAAGTAACTACAGGACAAGGAATACAGATAGAAGAAAGAACACAGTGCTTCCTTCAAATATTCTGGAGAAATTATGACTTTAAAAGAATCTGAATCTACATTTCCCTTCAAAAGATCTCTTTACCTATTTGTAAATAACCACCGAGGCAGTTTGTGAATATCCTAACAAGGTTTTATGAACCCCTGTGGTCCCCACCTTGCACACAATCAAACTTTCTCTCTCAGATCCTTCCTAGACCCAATCAATCATTCATTTCATATCTCCAGTCTAGGAAAATGTATTCTCAAAACACAGATCTGGGCTAAGATCACTACCTACTGAAATAATTTCACTGGCTTCTCCTGCCCTCACAAAATACCCCCTCACTGACTGATGACTGGAACTTCCAATTACAGGGAGAAATGTCTTCCACTCTGCAATCATAAAGAAAGCTTAAAAGTGATGGAGAAATGTTAATAATGCATATTAAGCTTAAAAGTATGTATACATACTTGTCCAGAGAGCAACTTGTTAAGCATTTATTTACTAGTACATCTCCTAGATGTCATCCATTAGGGTGAAAAGAGACCCCTGTTTAGTGAGTTTTGATATCTACGCCTTCTAGCTATTCCTCAGAGTATCAGTTTCAAGAATGTCCCCTAATCTTTAACTTGGACAAGTGTTAACTTCAGGAAATGCAACTGATTTTAGAAATCCTCTCATAAGTAAAGAGTTGCAAGAGACAAAATCTTTGGACACAGGCCATGGCTTTTTTTCATTTCTCTTTACAAGATACACATATATATCCTTTTTATTTTAATATTTTAAAACAGGGATTCTTTCTTAATGTGGGTCCATGGAGCCCCAAGAATCAATTTCATAGGGTGAAGTTACATCTTTATTTTCACTAATCTTTAACTGAATCTTGACATTTCTTTCTATTATAAATATAGAAAACAAACATTATTCTGAGAAATCCAAAGGCTTCATGAGACTGACAAAGGGATCTGTTATCCCACAAAAAGATTAAGAATCCCTTCATTGTGATTTCACTGTTGTGGGCAGGTCTTCTTCCAACACATATTTCAAACCTTCCACACCTTAGGAGAAAGTCTGCCTTGGCCAAAACCTCCTGGTGGTGATCCTCTCCTAACTTAGCTAGGCAGGTTCTCAGATAACACATACCTAATTCATCATTGGGCCTGTACTTGTAGACAGTGCAGCTGGGAAGAACCTTTTAAATCCTGACATCTGATGGCATAGGCTTTAAGAACCCTTCTCACAGGGAGGCTAGGTGCTATAGTGAATAGAGCACCAGCCCTGGTGTCAGTGGCACTTGAGTTCAAATCTGACCTCAGACACTTAACACTTACTAGCCATGTGACCATGGGCAAGTCACTTAACCCCAATTGCCCTACCTTCCCCCCTCCAAAAAGAAAAAAAAAAATTCACAATAAGGTATCATATCATGATAGTACTTCATTACAGTGAAGGATGTCGTGGGTTACTATGACCAGAATGACCTAAATGTACCTTCCTTTTATGTTTAAAGATGGCACTGCTAACCCACCATGAATAAGCAGTCACAAGGAGAGAGTTTTCTATTAGTGTTTAAGAAGCAGTATGGGACTTTCTATATATGACTTAGGATTACCCCTTTTCCTGTATCACAGGTTTTGCTCTCCCTAAATCATGGGAACCTTTACTAAGAGCTCTCAGCCTCCATCATCTCTTTTTTGAGGAACAGTCCCAGATAATTTGCATGGCCTGGCCCAGCTGCCCCTTCAGAAGATGGGAGATGGAAAGAGAACTATGTCCAAAAAGACATAGGGATTCAGTACTGGGTGCTGCTGGGTAGAAAACATTCCCCCGGTGCCAAGGAAGGGAGAAGGCAAACAGAAATGACCCAAAGAGAGCTCTGAGGGATTGGCAGAGGTCTTATAATTTATAATCCTGGGGCTGGGTGAGGGAGGTGGCATAGTGGAGGTAACATGGCAGGAAGGTTGACTCCTTCCCACTCATGCTGGACTATATAGAGTTATTTCTCCACCTGCAGCTCCCCTCTAGTCCTCTGCTCCTAGTCTGTGCCATACATTTCTTTTCCCAACCTTAATTTTGTTCTACCTTCTTGCCTCTCTGTTTTTTCATCATTCCTCCCTATGAATTGGGGCCAGTTTTGAGGGATTAGACCTGAATCCTGACTGACAATGTTACATCTCTTTTGTGGCCTCTCAGACCAGAATGTTTCTGGGTCATTTAAACTCTCTTTTCTTTTCTACTTTCTACTTCAGGCCCTTACTCTAGACACAAATTGTCTCTTCAAGTGATCGTATGAATATCTCCTTCTTCAATCTGTAGTCCACAACTCATCAGCTAATTGACCATGAATAATAACAGGTTATCAATACATAATATCTGATGAAAATGCTCAACCAAAAGCTTGTTTGGGGGATCTCAAAATGGGAAGTTCATATAACATTTGGTTAAATCCACTAGTCAAAGTGACTGGCATTTTTTTAAAACACCTATTGTGTATCAGACATTATGCTAAGCACTGGATAAGATGGTATCTCATTTGATACAACAATAATAACTTTGTTAAACTTACATAGTGTTTGTGTTACTTAGTAGATGCTAAGGTAATAACATTAAAGGTGGAAACAGAGGAAGGAGTGTCATCTCAGATATAACTCTTATGAGACAGAGACCTAGGTCAAAGTTCAAGTTATTAATTCAGTTCTTTTCAATAAGAAAGAAGGCTGATCTCAGCTGCCTTTGGGCTTCAGTTTCCTCATCTGGAAAATGAAGCAGTTGGATGATATGTGGCTTCTAAATTCTCCTTCTGCTCCAAAACTATGATTCTAGGTGGCTTAGTGGATGAGTGCTAGATGTGAAGTCAGGAACACCCAAGTTCAAATTAGCCTCATACACTTACTAGCTATGTGACCTTTGGTACAATAGCAGCTATCTCTCAGGGCTGGTGTGAGGAAGGAGGGAGGGACAGAGAGACAGAGAGGGGGGGGGAGGGAGGGAGAGAGAGAAAGAGAGAGAGACAGAGATGGAAACAGAGAGACAGAGAGAGAGAGACAGAGAAAGAGGGAAAGAGACAGAGAGAGAGAGAGAGAGAGAGTTAGTTCCAGGATCCCCTACCTTCCCCTGTTTACCAGGACCTGATTTGGACGCTGCCTCTCTTGACACAGCTTCCTGGTCATCTAAGGACATGAAAACTCCCATCAACATGAAGTCGATGGCCCTTCAATTTAGTGGATGCCTGAAGACCACGTGAGCTATCATGCCATGCCCTGCTGACCAGGTATGTTTCCATATGGAGATGTTTGGAATGACATCTATAAAACTTAAGTACTACTGTATTTTACTGTGTTAAGACAAAGTAATATACCTCCTTTTGTTAAATTAGACAGTCAGCAAATAGTTATAAGCACCTACTATGTATCAGACACTGAGGGGCTAAGAGCCGGGGATACCAAGGTAAAAGATAATCTCTGCCCCCAAGAAACTCATAATGTAATGAAGGAAGACAACGCGTAAGAAGCAATTAAAAGAAGCCGGGAGAGAGAGAGGGTACCCTGGAGCAGGGGTATGATAAAGTCCAGAGGAATGCATGCAGGGTGGGAAAAGATGAAGTATCTGCCCTAAATCTCCTTCTTAAATGAAGGATCTAAGAGGAGCTCTCCATGTCTACCCTCCACCCTTTCCAATATGGAGAGAATGATCCCCCAGGGACAGGAAGTACTAACGAAGTATGTATTTCAAGGTTGATATGATCTTGCAGTATGATGAGTTTCTGAAGAGCTTGATGAAGTCCAGAAGAACAACCAGGTGGGAAATGATGCAGTGGCTGCCCTGAGTGCCCTCCCGAGGATCTGGGAGGAACTAACTGTTCATTTTGTCCCAAAATTGGCCCTGAATTAACATAATGCCAGTACAGAGAAAGAGATAGAGACTGAGAAGAGAGACAGAGACAGAGATTCACTGGGAGGGGAATACCAGGAAGTTAAACTCCTGACTCAGTGATAAATCACATCACAGCTGCACCAAGTACTGAACTGATAGAATTTTTCCAGTTCTGAATTCTTAAAAGTTAAAAAAAAAAAAAAAACCTCCAGTAATTGCAGCCTAATTGAAAACTAGGCAGGCTGGTGCCCTAGATTCTAGAGTCCAAAGCTGCTGTCCCCCTCTATAAACTGCTATCTAATCAACCAGCCAATATTTGTAGAGTATTTCTCATATTCCTCCAGAAAATCATTTAGTAATAATTACTATTTCCATAGTGCTTTAAGATTTACAAAGTGCATTCCTCACCAAAAAACCCTGTAGGAGAATTACATAAAGATCAACATACTCATTTTGCAGATTAGAATCCTGAGCCTCAGAGAGGTGAAGTCATTTTGGAGAGGTCATAGCTAGTAAGTACCAGGGCTGAGATTGAAACCCATCATCCTGTCTCTGGGACTTGCTACTGCATCTTACCATCAGGATCTAATAGAAAGAATAAATTCTTGTCCCAACTCCAAAAGATTTGGTTTCATCATGGAACTTAAGAAATAAACAACAAGAAGATTCCAGGAGAGTGACATCTGTAATGTGCTTACAGTATCTATACCACAGAAGAAAGTGCTTCTCCAAATTCTGGAGCAGGCTGTTGTTCTAGGTGCTCCTAGAACAGCTCCTGAAAATTCAAGTTGAAAAGACCCTGGACAGCTATTGGCATTGCCTTCCAACCAAATGTGAATGGGATTGAATACAAGGAAATAGGAACAGTGCAGAATTGCCAATGTAGACAAAGTTTGCCTCTGGCTTTCTCCTCCTTTCCCCTCCTGTGCCCTTCATCTCCCATCCCCCCAGATGAGGATGCTCCATGAAGGAACACCCTCCAGGCCCACACTGCCTGGCTTCAGATCTTTCCATATTTTTCTTCCCTTTCCTCTCCCTCCCCATGCTACGAATCAAAATGTACAGCAGGGTAGGTGCCTTATTTCCTCTTAGCTAACTGTCAAACTAGGAAGTTAATATGACATCCATCCATACAAAACAATCTACACAGGTAATGATTTAATGGATTAGGTTGCATTGAGAAATATGATGTCCAAGACTAGGAAAGCAATAGACTGGTTGCACTCTACCCCAGTAGTCATATCTAGGTCTGGGTAAGAATTCTTGGGAATTTTTTGTTTGGGGTTGCTTTTAGGGTTTTTAAAATTAACATGCATTTATTTTCTCTCCCCTATCCTCCTCCACACTGAAAAAGAAAAAAAAAGAAAAACAATGTGTAACCAGTATACGTGTGTGTGTGCGTGTGTGTGTGTATTTGGTTAGGTGCATTTAAAATTTATTTTTAATAGTATTTTATTTTTTCCAATTATATGTAAAGACAATTTTTAGCATTCATTTAAAAAAATTTTTTGAGTTACAAATTTTCTTTCTCTCTCCCTCCCCTCCACCTCCCTAAAAAGGTAAGAATTTTAAATAGGTTGTACATGTGCAATCATGTAAAACACATGTCCATATAAGTCATGTTGTGAAAAAATGAAATAGACCAAAAGGAAAAAACCATGAAAAAGACAACAAAAGTGAAAATAGTAGATCTGCATTCAGGTTCCATAGTTCTTTCTCTGGATGTGAATGGCATTTTCCATCATGAGTCCTTTGGAATTGTCTTGGATCATTGTATCGCTGAGAAGAGTTAAATCATTCCCAGCTGATCATCTCACAATGCTGCTGTTACTGTGTACAACATTCTCCTGGTTCTGCTCAGCCAGTATACATATTTAAGCAAAACAAATTCTCACATTGACCATGTCCAAAAATATGTATCTCTTTCCAAGTACTGAGTCCATTGGTAGCATTCTTCATCATCAGTCATCTGGAATTACGGTAGATTGTTATGTTGAATAGAGTACTTAAGTCAGTAAGACCTTTTTGGAATTCATTGACAAGCTGAGGAGCATCCAGAGGAGAGTTACCAAAGTGCTTAGGAGACTAGAGACCAAGATATATAAGGATCAAAGAGCTGTTTATCCTGGAAAGAAGGATGAAGGGGGATAGAAACATTATCTTCAAATATGGAAAATGATGGCACATGAAGACAGATTAGATTTATTCTGGTTAGTCCTAGAGGACAGAATTAGCAAAAGCAGATAAAAATTGCATAAAGGTACTCTTCAGGGGGATATAAAGGAAAAAAAGTCTTGATTAGTAAAGAAGGTGTATTTATTAAATAGCCACTATGTGTTGGAAACTTTGCTAAGCACTTTAGAAGTATTTTCTCAGGGTGGCTAGGTGGCAAAGTGAATAGAACACCAGCCCTGGAGTCAAGAGGACCTGAATTCAAATCTGGCCTCAGACACAACACAAAAATTGCTGTGTGACCTTGGGCGAGTCACTTAACCCCAATTGCCCTACCTTCCCCCCACCCAAAAACATACATATTAAAAGTATTTTCTCAGTTGATACTCACAACAATCCGCAGAATAGGTGCTATTATGATCGCCATTTTGCAATTGAAGGAACTGAGGCAAAGAGAGGTTAAGTGACTTGCCCAGGGTCACATAGCAAGGAAGTAACTAAGGTCAAATGTGAACACAGGTCTTCTTGACTCTAAGGTCCAGCCTTCTATCCATTTCACTGCCTGGCTGCCTCTAATGGCAAGGGTGATCCATTTGGAGGTCAGGGTTCTGGATTCAAATCGTAGCTTCTGTCTAACTCTACCTATGTGAGTCTGAGCAAGTCACTTAACCTCTAAGGGCCTCAGTTTCTCTCCTATCTAAAATTAAGGCATTGGACTAGTTAAAGGCCTAAGGACTTGAATCTCTGAACCTATAAATAATTAGATCAGAGTAAAAGTGAAATGAGCTATCTGGGAAAGCAGTAGGTCTTCACCTGGACATTGGATTTGTCCCTTGTCAGGAATACTGTAAGAGTTTTATTATTTAGGTTTTTGAAGTCCCTGCTTGCTCTAAGATTCTGTTGTTATGTGATGTCTCCCACTAAACTTTCATTTTAAAAGAAAATGCCTACAGGGCGGAGCCAAGATGGCGGCGTAGCAGCAGCAATATATCGCAGCTCTCACATAGCCACCCCCAAATACCCATGGAATAGGACTCTGGACCAACCTAGAACTTCAAAAACGCACACAGATACTTCCCACTAAAGTCAGCTCGGCTACGAGGAACTATCAGCAC